>OX244038.2:6000000-6447760 GCA_945859785.2 Tridacna gigas | reverse complement strand
AGAGAGCTCGTGCTCTCGAGATTAGAGTACGAGTTCCCCAGGGAACGAGTTCTCCAGATAGTATCAAGTCACGTGATCTTTTTCCGGGTGTTCTTTCTCCTTTTTTTTCTAACGATTTTTTTCTTTTTGCTTAGATTTATTTAATGAAAAATTACAATTATTGGAAAGGTCATTTACAATCAATATAGTGTAATAAATCTTTTGGAAATTCGTCATGTAAAAAAACACGTTTATTTCCTATTTCAGTTTATTTATAAACCATAACGAAATAGACTGTGTATCAGAACAGTTTCGCAAAAAACAAATGGATTTAGACAGCGATTTCTGTGGCAGTCTGCCTTTGAAACTCACCACTGTTGGAGAGGTCTGATGGCCTCTCCAATGGAGAAACAGTTCATACACGTTCCCTTCAGAAAAAAGGTTTTTAAGCTGAGTAATCCAGTAAAAAAGCAGCATTGTTTTGGGACAAATTCATCTGTATTTTTAGGACCGTCAAATGACCTAGGCATCCCGATTGCTCTTAGGAATATTCACAAGGGTCATACGTCTTCCTGATATGAACTATGCATAACAGACAAATGATTGGATATGATTGATTGAATGGTGTTTAACGCCGCTTTCAACATTATTTCAGTCATATCACGGCGACAGCTCACATATTCGCGTATTTCGTTGGTTTTACCAGTACTGGGATAATTGAATATTAAGATTTTATAATAATTGTCAAAACACATGAAAGATCGCCAGCTTGACTTGCCATGTGAACACAAATTTTCACATCCAAGTGACATACCGCCACTGTACAGAATCCCAAGTCACATATAATCCCGAACATTGTACACTTCCGGTCCTACACTGTGGGAAACATGAAAACGGTCAATCCAATGTTTTATTTGTCAAGAATTTCTCATGCATTATTTGCCAGCCATCTATCTAAGATCAGTCTGCAAGTTTTGTGCAATCCGATTTTGATCTACAATATCGATAAAACATCTGATCTAACATGTGATGTTAAAATTGCTGAAGAAGTCGTCCCTTTGCGTATTTCGCTTAATTGATGCTTTTATGATTAATGTTGAAGCCCGGGCTTCCGCCTTGCTATGCGCCTGGTTCATATAATTGCTGAATAAATATAATGGCTAAACCCTGCTCCTTTATTTTATCATTTTGAGCGAGGTCCTTAAATTTTTCAGTGTTTTTAATAATTCGTGGAAAAAAATACTGGAGATTGGCCTATAATTAGTCATAGACTCAGACGTAAGGGAAGCAGGGAAGCCCAGAGTGGAATTGTATCAGACCGTGTAGAACAAGATCAGACTGTTCGTTCTGTGCAGTCTGATCTTGATTTACACTGTCAGTAGCTTTACGCGCAATGAGTCGCGCTTAGAAACCTAAGAAATAGCAGTCCCGATCTGGATTGTGTAATGATCCTAAACTTCTTGTTACGCCCCTGCGAATGCAAAACGTATTGTCCATCTTTACGAACAAATTCTCCTTTTGCCACAGTGTTTTCGAAAGTTGTCGTTGCAAGATGAAGAAGTCTGTCTATGCCAAGTTATTTATGTCATGACTCCTTGGCCAGAACTTTTGCTAAGCTGGGTAATCGAACCTGCTACCTCCGGATTGCTCTTACTATGCATTACTAGTCCCAAAGGTACCGGGCCTCTGCAGAGGGAATCATCTGCAATTCGCTTAACCGACAGTGTTATTTTGTACAGTGTAGATCAGGATAAGTCTGCAGAGAACTTGCAGTCTGATCCAAAATCTGACCGTGAACAGTGTAGATCAAGATATGACTGCACAGAATGTGCAATCTGACCTGGGATCTACATCGTCCAATACGGTGAGATTTTCTCCGACGAGCAAAATTTTTAAATCGTAAACTATGGGTTTTCACTGTTGGCTGGGCATCTTTAATTTATTAAGGAGCTTAAGAGTTATGACTTAGCATGTCTGTTTTATCTCTTTTATTTGTTTAACCCCTAGGCTGCCAAGTGCGACACAGGGACCTTTTGCGAACAGTGTAGAACAAGATCAGACTGCACAGAACGTGCAGTCTGATCTTGGATCCACACTATCCTAATAGGAAATTTTTTTGCAACAAAATAACTTTGAAATAGCATCAATTGGCTTTTTACTAGCGGATTGAAAGTTTCATTTAACTTATTTAGCAGGCTAGGGGTAAATATCTTCATCTTTTCATTGCAGCTTTAACTGACGGATGGTATAGATCGGTATCAGACTGCAGAGAATACATGGCCTCACCTTTGATATGCAGCAATCGCAAGTAAATGCTTTAATATAACCCAATCGCATCTGCAATTTGCGGCAAAAAAGTAGAATTTGTATTTGAGCCATGCTCTGTGAAGATGGGGCTTAATGCATCTGCGAAAAGTATCGGTCCAGGATAGCCTGCGGAGACGGCTGACATGGGTCGAAACTTTTCGATACTGGTCAATTTTCTGCATGTCAGAGGACCAGTGCACCTCATGAATCAGTCGGTTGTTAGACAAAATGGTTTTAATGGTCCATATACTTTCATCGCGAAGATGCCTTAAGCCCCCTTTTGCCAGAGCACGACCCATTTATTTAATCTTGTGAAAAGTGAAAACAAAAGAAAAATTTTTGACAAGGTAAGAAGTAAAGGGTGGAGAAAAAATACGTCAATCAATGCTTGAACGGTTTGGCTGATTAAAAAGTTATCTATACCTGAGGCGATAACGGTTCCTTTTTATCCATACATCAACATTACTTTCGTGAATACTTCTTACCGTTTGAGTGAACATTACTCAACAGATTTCGTGAATACTTCTCACCGGTTAATTGAGCATTACTCAGTGAGTTTTTGTGAATACTACTCACCGTTTAGTGAACATTACTCAGTGAGTTTTTCGTGAATACTTCTCACCGATTCAGTGAACATTACTTAATGAGTTCTGGTGAATAGTAATCAACGTTTGAGTGAATATTACTCAGTAAGTTTTCCGTGAACACCTCTCACCGATTCAATGAAAAGTACTCAGTAAGTTTCTTGTGAATACTTCTCATAGTTTGACTGAACATTACTCAGCGGATTTCGTGAATACTTCTTACCGTTTGAGTGAAGATTAATCACAGAGTTCGTGATGACTTTTCGTCGTTGTATTGAGCGGTACACTGATCTTTTATTACGCAATTATTTTTCACTTTTTTTGTTACCAGTTGACCTTTACACATTACTAGACAATTCCAATTTTAAATAACCGTAAGGAAAATGCCTTTGGACACATTGTGAGAAAAGGAGAAAATCATTTTCTCCTTATCCAACAATGTTTTCTGACTTATCAAAGAGAAACACCGTACTTTGAGCACCAACGTCGTCTATATCTGCTCTCAGTGTAGACAAACCTCAAAATTTGTCAGCCGAACCACGTTAGCTCTGTTGGTAGCATACATGACTTGAGAACAGGAGATCGGTGGTTCGATCCCCAGCTCGGCCAATTCTGGTACGTTTTTAGTAAATCTCAGAGCAAACTGGCTATGTAAAACTCCATTAACATGTATTTGAGCCATGCTCTGTGAAAAAGTGGCTTAATGCATTCGCAAAAGTATCGACCCATGTCAGCCTTCGCAGTGTGCTTACATGGGCCGAAACTTTTTGCAAGTTGTCCATTTTCTCCATGTCACAGGACCACTCTACCACATGATTCAACCGGTTGTTAAATGAAAAAAGAAGAATTTTATTGATCCATAATTATGTGATAACTTGCTCGGCAAAATGAATCACCGAGATGCATTTAACCCCCTTTTGCCAGGACGCCGCACAAACAGGTCAGGCAATCAGAGTTCGTGTTACCTTGAAATTTAGAAAATTCCGGGGAATAAGACTAAGAATGTGCTTTTAGAATGCTTGAGCTTATACTACAGAAAAATCCCTATTAAAGAAGATTTTGGGCATAATGTCATAATTTCTTAACCGATTTCAAAACGATAGAACTGCCTTTTTATTTTAGTTATTGATTTTTTTTTGTTTTTATTATCTTTTCTTTCTCGTTTGGGGCTGCATCGAATAGCTAAGATCTATTGCAGCTGTGTTGTCCGTCGTCCGTTCTTGGTTGAATGACAAATTTTTGCCCAGTAAATGACAATTGGCGGGGATCAAGCCCGGGATGAGCGGTAAGGCAGGCAGGTCATTCAATAAGATATGAGTGGAGGCGGCCTTTCAGTAATTGTTTTTGAATCATTGCCGGTATTTGTTGTACGCCCCACCGAAGCATTTTTATGTATGTATAAAGTTCCCGTGTTTAGTTAAGAAAATGATTGAAAGCTTTATTCAGGGAAACATGGAATACTTTACTTGTGAATAAATGCTAGTTTGCTGATAAAAACTGCATCTCGGTTTTCATTTGCGAGTTTCATCGTTTCATGGTTTTATAGATACAGTATATCCCGCTGCGTTTTTTTTTTTTTTGATTGGAGTTTTACGCCGGTTTACAGAGCTTTGGTCATATCAAGGCGGTCAGTGCACCTACGCATGTGTTCCTGGCTTTCTCACACCAGTGCCGACACAAATTTCCTTCCAAGCAACTGGCTACTTTCTCACATGCATCATAGGTGAAAGGCAATATATCGCAAAAATGAGATTTTCCCGCAACCGGGTGTCAAACCCGCAACCACCATGTCTCGAGTCAGTTACGCTAACCACTAAGTTACTCGGTGTAATTGTGCTGGCGTTATTTGGAGGTCATCCAGGCATACGTTTAATGCATATTTCAAATGTTCAAACCGCTCTCCTGAAAACTGATTTCTCTGTAGTACCATATTCGACCTACTATGCGCTCAAAATTTTCGACAGTGACCAACAATTAGGGAACAAATGTCCTTCCAGTTAAGCCAACTTCATAATTTCTCACCCTGTATAATGCTTGTATCATGGCAACAGACACAATTTTCAAGGTTGCACTTAATTACATCATAAATCAACTAATTAAAAGTTTATTAAAAAAAAAAAGAAAAAAAAAATCTGCAGGGTAGTTGAAATATCATCAATTCCATGTGCGCTTATGAAGACGATTTTCAATATTCTAAAACAGTATGATGTGCTTATTAGGACTTTGTACTTATCAGGTTGAATGGGGTACTAATTCAGAATTTTCTGAAGTTTAAGCTTAAATCAGCCAACTTCTAATCTCGTTTAGAAGTTCTCGAAGCCACAATAAACTTTGGGGATCTATATCAGTTGGGTACAAGAGTTCACACTACGTTCGGCATTAGTCACATATAGAACTCGAAATTTGCCTGTATTGAAATATAATCTTATTGGGATTTTCAGTATCTAATAAAGTATTCGAATTACAGCGACTGAAACCAATAAACTATCGCAGATGCATTAAGCCCCATCTTCACAGAGCATGGCTGAAATACAAGTTCTACTTTTTTGCCGCAAATTGCAGATGCGATTGGGTTATATTAAAGCATTTACTTGCGATTGCTGCATATCAAAGATGAGGCCATGTATTCTCTGCAGTCTGATACCGATCCATACCATCCGTCACTTAAAGCTGCAGTGAAAAGATGACGATATTTACCCCTAGCCGGCTAAATAAGTTAAATGAAACTTTCAATCCGCTAGTAAAAAGCCAATTGATGCTATTTCAAAGTTATTTTGGGGCAAAAAACCTTCCCATTAAGATAGTGTGGATCCAAGATCAGACTGCACGTTCTGTGCAAAAGGTCCCTGTGTCGCACTTGGCAGCCTAGTGGTTAAACAAATAAAAGAAATAAAACAGACATGCTCAGTCATAACCCTTAAGCTGCTTAATAAATTAAAGATTCCCAGCCAATAGTGAAAACCCATAGTTTACGATTTAAGAATTTTGCACGTCGGAGAAAATCTCACCGTATTGGACGGTGTAGATCCAAGGTCAGATTGCACATTCTGTGAAGTCATATCCTGATCTACACTGTTCACGGTCAGATTTTGAATCAGACTGCAAGATGTCTGCAGACTTATCTTGATCTATACTGTACAAAATAACACTTTCGGTTAAGCGAATTGCAGATGATTCCCACTGGAGTGGCCCGGTACCTTTGGGACAAGTAATGCATAGTAATAGCAGTCCGGAGGTAGCAGGTTCGATTACCCAGCTTAGCAAAAGTTCTGGCCAAGGAGTCATGACATAAATAATTTGGCATAGACAAAATTCTTCATCTTGCATCGACAACTTTCGAAAACACTGTGGCAAAAGGAGAATTTGTTCGTAAAGATGGACAATACGTTTTGCATTCGCAGGGGCGTAACAAGATGTTTAGGATCATTACACACTCCAGATCGGGACTGCTATTTCTTAGGTTTCTAACCTACTGACAGTGTAAATCAAGATCAGACTGCACAGAACGAGCAGTCTGATGTTGTCCTACACGGTCTGATACAATTCCACAGAGTTGCTTTTAGGATGCGGGATTGCGAGAATCCCACGAAAATTAACTTATGAGCGCAAAAAAGTCATGCCTCTTCGCCCTACATTACGTACAGCACACCTCAAAAGAGTCCGTGGTCCTTTGGTTTTGGGCGAATTACGCAGACTGACATGGGTAGATTTTTTTTGGCAGATGCATTAAGCGCCCTTTTCTCAGAGCATGGCTCATTTATCTACTTTCAACTAATAAAAGACAGGCTTTTTAAGTCACTGTAACACAAAATATCAAAGATCTCAAGCGACTGTACAGCCGCCTAACAAGTGACTGTACAAATGTGTTTTTTTTTCCAACCTGTCATTTTAAACGAAGGATAAGGAAGACTTTAGTCAACTTTGCTACCAACCTTGACATGTTTTCACAAAAATATGAACAGGTTGGCTTCTTTAGGAAAGAAGCCAGGTGGGGTCGGCATCAGTGTTTTCAAATAGTTTATTGGCTTTTCATTTCAATATATTTTGGTAGATCTAAACAAACAAGTTAGGTGTAACGTACAACGACCTGGTCACCCATCCAGGCACTAACCTAATGCACGTTGCTTAACTATTACGGAGAGAAACACACCAAACCGCATTGTTGCAAAAGCTAGTTCAACAGCGAGGCGGGTTTAAAGTGCTTATATATCTAACCTGTCTCCGTGACATTACTCTCCCCTACGAGAAGTCTCGACCCCGAGACTTATGTACAAGCATGTATATACAAATAAACCAGGGGAATATACATGGGTTAGGCAACTCAAGTCCGGCAGTTGTCATTATCCCACCTCTGCCACCAAATGTAACGTGCAACGACCTCGTCACCCATCCAGGAACTAAGCTAATGTACGTTGCTTAACCATCACGGAGAGAAATACACCAAACCGGATCGGTGCAAAAGCTAGCTCAACAGCGAGGCGGGTTTTGAAGTGCTTATATATCCAACATCTCTCCGTGACATTGGCATTAAATGAATGAGAAAAAACTTTTTTTTTTTTTCAATTTTCTGGTGTATAGGCACAAAACAGTAGATGTTCCACATGGTTATAATAGTCTAGGAACAACAGGCCTATAAGGGCTAAAAACAGCTCTACTGGCATTTAAATATAGACTCGGGTTTTTACATAGAGTTGTGGAGGTATAATGAAATTGAGAGCTGATATGAGTTCAGCTATTCTTTTTCATGTTTGTTCCCAAAAATACATGCGGCAAGCTCAAAATGCATTTTTTTTCTTTAAATTTTAAGGGCAAGGAATTTCTGACCCAATAATCCGACGGTTTGCAAAAGAATCCAGCTCCCATGAATATCTATAAACTGTGTGGGTCTTGTGAAGACTGAAAATAAAATGAAGGCTGTATGCTGTTCACAAGCTAAAAAAAAAAATATTTTTAAATTCAAGAGCATGTAATTTGTGACTCCATGACCCGATTTTTCTCAATTTTGAAAGAAACCAAGCTCTCATAAATATCTAACAACGCGAGTTGGGTTAAGATTTGAAGAAATTGTAGGCCACATGCTATTAACATTCTCAGGAATGCATCTTTTTTAAAAAAAATTCAGGAACACAAAACTCAAGATGCTGATCCAATTTGCCTCATTTTGAAAAGGAACAAACCTCTAATGAATGTTTGTAATGTGTGCTCAGATAAGCCAAAGTATTTTTGGAAAGGAGAAATCGTTCAATTAAGATTTAATACAATTTGCTAATTCCACTGAATAGGCAAGAATCTTACCTAATGACAATGAATAAAGGTGGCCTATACATAACACTAGTACCAGACATGTTAAAAATGAATGTAACATTTTATAATTTTAACAAACAGCAGTTTTGGAATGTTCCGAACAGAAATTGCTTGCAGACGACAATTCAAACTTTGATGATTAATGTGGAAAATGGCGCTTTACGTGATGGAAATCATTGTGACAAAAAGAGAAATTGCAGTAACTAGCAGTTTCTCCTGTTCCCACAATATTTTGAAAAGTTGTCCGCTGCAGACATGCAAAATGAAGAGATTGTTTGTCTAAACGTTAAAAATTTAAGAAAGTAGATAAATGAGCCATGCTCTGAGAAAAGGGCGCTTAATGCATCTGCCAAAAAAAAAAAAAAATCTACCCATGTCAGCCTGCGTAATCCGCCCAAAACCAAAGGACCACGGACTCTTTTGAGGTGTGCTGTACGTAATGTAGGGCGAAGAGGCATGACTTTTTTGCGCTCATAAGTTAATTTTCGTGGGATTCTCGCAATCCCGCATCCTAGAAGCAACTCTGTGTTTTATTTCATTAAATCTATATCGTTATAAAACCATAGAATGTTTGTATAAAACTGAGAAAAATGCTAGAGTCTAGTCAGTTTTGAAAAATAAAACTTGAAAACATACTGATCAACCTATTTATATCTATTTATGGGGTACGAATTCTCCAGAGAGCTCGTGCTCTCGAGATTAGAGTACGAGTTCCCCAGGGAACGAGTTCTCCAGATAGTATCAAGTCACGTGATCTTTTTCCGGGTGTTCTTTCTCCTTTTTTTTCTAACGATTTTTTTCTTTTTGCTTAGATTTATTTAATGAAAAATTACAATTATTGGAAAGGTCATTTACAATCAATATAGTGTAATAAATCTTTTTGGAAATTCGTCATGTAAAAAAACACGTTTATTTCCTATTTCAGTTTATTTATAAACCATAACGAAATAGACTGTGTATCAGAACAGTTTCGCAAAAAACAAATGGATTTAGACAGCGATTTCTGTGGCAGTCTGCCTTTGAAACTCACCACTGTTGGAGAGGTCTGATGGCCTCTCCAATGGAGAAACAGTTCATACACGTTCCCTTCAGAAAAAAGGTTTTTAAGCTGAGTAATCCAGTAAAAAAGCAGCATTGTTTTGGGACAAATTCATCTGTATTTTTAGGACCGTCAAATGACCTAGGCATCCCGATTGCTCTTAGGAATATTCACAAGGGTCATACGTCTTCCTGATATGAACTATGCATAACAGACAAATGATTGGATATGATTGATTGAATGGTGTTTAACGCCGCTTTCAACATTATTTCAGTCATATCACGGCGACAGCTCACATATTCGCGTATTTCGTTGGTTTTACCAGTACTGGGATAATTGAATATTAAGATTTTATAATAATTGTCAAAACACATGAAAGATCGCCAGCTTGACTTGCCATGTGAACACAAATTTTCACATCCAAGTGACATACCGCCACTGTACAGAATCCCAAGTCACATATAATCCCGAACATTGTACACTTCCGGTCCTACACTGTGGGAAACATGAAAACGGTCAATCCAATGTTTTATTTGTCAAGAATTTCTCATGCATTATTTGCCAGCCATCTATCTAAGATCAGTCTGCAAGTTTTGTGCAATCCGATTTTGATCTACAATATCGATAAAACATCTGATCTAACATGTGATGTTAAAATTGCTGAAGAAGTCGTCCCTTTGCGTATTTCGCTTAATTGATGCTTTTATGATTAATGTTGAAGCCCGGGCTTCCGTCTTGCTATGCGCCTGGTTCATATAATTGCTGAATAAATATAATGGCTAAACCCTGCTCCTTTATTTTATCATTTTGAGCGAGGTCCTTAAATTTTTCAGTGTTTTTAATAATTCGTGGAAAAAAATACTGGAGATTGGCCTATAATTAGTCATAGACTCAGACGTAAGGGAAGCAGGGAAGCCCAGAGTGGAATTGTATCAGACCGTGTAGAACAAGATCAGACTGTTCGTTCTGTGCAGTCTGATCTTGATTTACACTGTCAGTAGCTTTACGCGCAATGAGTCGCGCTTAGAAACCTAAGAAATAGCAGTCCCGATCTGGATTGTGTAATGATCCTAAACTTCTTGTTACGCCCCTGCGAATGCAAAACGTATTGTCCATCTTTACGAACAAATTCTCCTTTTGCCACAGTGTTTTCGAAAGTTGTCGTTGCAAGATGAAGAAGTCTGTCTATGCCAAGTTATTTATGTCATGACTCCTTGGCCAGAACTTTTGCTAAGCTGGGTAATCGAACCTGCTACCTCCGGATTGCTCTTACTATGCATTACTAGTCCCAAAGGTACCGGGCCTCTGCAGAGGGAATCATCTGCAATTCGCTTAACCGACAGTGTTATTTTGTACAGTGTAGATCAGGATAAGTCTGCAGAGAACTTGCAGTCTGATCCAAAATCTGACCGTGAACAGTGTAGATCAAGATATGACTGCACAGAATGTGCAATCTGACCTGGGATCTACATCGTCCAATACGGTGAGATTTTCTCCGACGAGCAAAATTTTTAAATCGTAAACTATGGGTTTTCACTGTTGGCTGGGCATCTTTAATTTATTAAGGAGCTTAAGAGTTATGACTTAGCATGTCTGTTTTATCTCTTTTATTTGTTTAACCCCTAGGCTGCCAAGTGCGACACAGGGACCTTTTGCGAACAGTGTAGAACAAGATCAGACTGCACAGAACGTGCAGTCTGATCTTGGATCCACACTATCCTAATAGGAAATTTTTTTGCAACAAAATAACTTTGAAATAGCATCAATTGGCTTTTTACTAGCGGATTGAAAGTTTCATTTAACTTATTTAGCAGGCTAGGGGTAAATATCTTCATCTTTTCATTGCAGCTTTAACTGACGGATGGTATAGATCGGTATCAGACTGCAGAGAATACATGGCCTCACCTTTGATATGCAGCAATCGCAAGTAAATGCTTTAATATAACCCAATCGCATCTGCAATTTGCGGCAAAAAAGTAGAATTTGTATTTGAGCCATGCTCTGTGAAGATGGGGCTTAATGCATCTGCGAAAAGTATCGGTCCAGGATAGCCTGCGGAGACGGCTGACATGGGTCGAAACTTTTCGATACTGGTCAATTTTCTGCATGTCAGAGGACCAGTGCACCTCATGAATCAGTCGGTTGTTAGACAAAATGGTTTTAATGGTCCATATACTTTCATCGCGAAGATGCCTTAAGCCCCCTTTTGCCAGAGCACGACCCATTTATTTAATCTTGTGAAAAGTGAAAACAAAAGAAAAATTTTTGACAAGGTAAGAAGTAAAGGGTGGAGAAAAAATACGTCAATCAATGCTTGAACGGTTTGGCTGATTAAAAAGTTATCTATACCTGAGGCGATAACGGTTCCTTTTTATCCATACATCAACATTACTTTCGTGAATACTTCTTACCGTTTGAGTGAACATTACTCAACAGATTTCGTGAATACTTCTCACCGGTTAATTGAGCATTACTCAGTGAGTTTTTGTGAATACTACTCACCGTTTAGTGAACATTACTCAGTGAGTTTTTCGTGAATACTTCTCACCGATTCAGTGAACATTACTTAATGAGTTCTGGTGAATAGTAATCAACGTTTGAGTGAATATTACTCAGTAAGTTTTCCGTGAACACCTCTCACCGATTCAATGAAAAGTACTCAGTAAGTTTCTTGTGAATACTTCTCATAGTTTGACTGAACATTACTCAGCGGATTTCGTGAATACTTCTTACCGTTTGAGTGAAGATTAATCACAGAGTTCGTGATGACTTTTCGTCGTTGTATTGAGCGGTACACTGATCTTTTATTACGCAATTATTTTTCACTGTTTTTGTTACCAGTTGACCTTTACACATTACTAGACAATTCCAATTTTAAATAACCGTAAGGAAAATGCCTTTGGACACATTGTGAGAAAAGGAGAAAATCATTTTCTCCTTATCCAACAATGTTTTCTGACTTATCAAAGAGAAACACCGTACTTTGAGCACCAACGTCGTCTATATCTGCTCTCAGTGTAGACAAACCTCAAAATTTGTCAGCCGAACCACGTTAGCTCTGTTGGTAGCATACATGACTTGAGAACAGGAGATCGGTGGTTCGATCCCCAGCTCGGCCAATTCTGGTACGTTTTTAGTAAATCTCAGAGCAAACTGGCTATGTAAAACTCCATTAACATGTATTTGAGCCATGCTCTGTGAAAAAGTGGCTTAATGCATTCGCAAAAGTATCGACCCATGTCAGCCTTCGCAGTGTGCTTACATGGGCCGAAACTTTTTGCAAGTTGTCCATTTTCTCCATGTCACAGGACCACTCTACCACATGATTCAACCGGTTGTTAAATGAAAAAAGAAGAATTTTATTGATCCATAATTATGTGATAACTTGCTCGGCAAAATGAATCACCGAGATGCATTTAACCCCCTTTTGCCAGGACGCCGCACAAACAGGTCAGGCAATCAGAGTTCGTGTTACCTTGAAATTTAGAAAATTCCGGGGAATAAGACTAAGAATGTGCTTTTAGAATGCTTGAGCTTATACTACAGAAAAATCCCTATTAAAGAAGATTTTGGGCATAATGTCATAATTTCTTAACCGATTTCAAAACGATAGAACTGCCTTTTTATTTTAGTTATTGATTTTTTTTTTTGTTTTTATTATCTTTTCTTTCTCGTTTGGGGCTGCATCGAATAGCTAAGATCTATTGCAGCTGTGTTGTCCGTCGTCCGTTCTTGGTTGAATGACAAATTTTTGCCCAGTAAATGACAATTGGCGGGGATCAAGCCCGGGATGAGCGGTAAGGCAGGCAGGTCATTCAATAAGATATGAGTGGAGGCGGCCTTTCAGTAATTGTTTTTGAATCATTGCCGGTATTTGTTGTACGCCCCACCGAAGCATTTTTATGTATGTATAAAGTTCCCGTGTTTAGTTAAGAAAATGATTGAAAGCTTTATTCAGGGAAACATGGAATACTTTACTTGTGAATAAATGCTAGTTTGCTGATAAAAACTGCATCTCGGTTTTCATTTGCGAGTTTCATCGTTTCATGGTTTTATAGATACAGTATATCCCGCTGCGTTTTTTTTTTTTTGATTGGAGTTTTACGCCGGTTTACAGAGCTTTGGTCATATCAAGGCGGTCAGTGCACCTACGCATGTGTTCCTGGCTTTCTCACACCAGTGCCGACACAAATTTCCTTCCAAGCAACTGGCTACTTTCTCACATGCATCATAGGTGAAAGGCAATATATCGCAAAAATGAGATTTTCCCGCAACCGGGTGTCAAACCCGCAACCACCATGTCTCGAGTCAGTTACGCTAACCACTAAGTTACTCGGTGTAATTGTGCTGGCGTTATTTGGAGGTCATCCAGGCATACGTTTAATGCATATTTCAAATGTTCAAACCGCTCTCCTGAAAACTGATTTCTCTGTAGTACCATATTCGACCTACTATGCGCTCAAAATTTTCGACAGTGACCAACAATTAGGGAACAAATGTCCTTCCAGTTAAGCCAACTTCATAATTTCTCACCCTGTATAATGCTTGTATCATGGCAACAGACACAATTTTCAAGGTTGCACTTAATTACATCATAAATCAACTAATTAAAAGTTTATTAAAAAAAAAAAGAAAAAAAAAATCTGCAGGGTAGTTGAAATATCATCAATTCCATGTGCGCTTATGAAGACGATTTTCAATATTCTAAAACAGTATGATGTGCTTATTAGGACTTTGTACTTATCAGGTTGAATGGGGTACTAATTCAGAATTTTCTGAAGTTTAAGCTTAAATCAGCCAACTTCTAATCTCGTTTAGAAGTTCTCGAAGCCACAATAAACTTTGGGTATCTATATCAGTTGGGTACAAGAGTTCACACTACGTTCGGCATTAGTCACATATAGAACTCGAAATTTGCCTGTCGTGTTGCATTGAAATATAATCTTATTGGGATTTTCAGTATCTAATAAAGTATTCGAATTACAGCGACTGAAACCAATAAACTATCGCAGATGCATTAAGCCCCATCTTCACAGAGCATGGCTGAAATACAAGTTCTACTTTTTTGCCGCAAATTGCAGATGCGATTGGGTTATATTAAAGCATTTACTTGCGATTGCTGCATATCAAAGATGAGGCCATGTATTCTCTGCAGTCTGATACCGATCCATACCATCCGTCACTTAAAGCTGCAGTGAAAAGATGACGATATTTACCCCTAGCCGGCTAAATAAGTTAAATGAAACTTTCAATCCGCTAGTAAAAAGCCAATTGATGCTATTTCAAAGTTATTTTGGGGCAAAAAACCTTCCCATTAAGATAGTGTGGATCCAAGATCAGACTGCACGTTCTGTGCAAAAGGTCCCTGTGTCGCACTTGGCAGCCTAGTGGTTAAACAAATAAAAGAAATAAAACAGACATGCTCAGTCATAACCCTTAAGCTGCTTAATAAATTAAAGATTCCCAGCCAATAGTGAAAACCCATAGTTTACGATTTAAGAATTTTGCACGTCGGAGAAAATCTCACCGTATTGGACGGTGTAGATCCAAGGTCAGATTGCACATTCTGTGAAGTCATATCCTGATCTACACTGTTCACGGTCAGATTTTGAATCAGACTGCAAGATGTCTGCAGACTTATCTTGATCTATACTGTACAAAATAACACTTTCGGTTAAGCGAATTGCAGATGATTCCCACTGGAGTGGCCCGGTACCTTTGGGACAAGTAATGCATAGTAATAGCAGTCCGGAGGTAGCAGGTTCGATTACCCAGCTTAGCAAAAGTTCTGGCCAAGGAGTCATGACATAAATAATTTGGCATAGACAAAATTCTTCATCTTGCATCGACAACTTTCGAAAACACTGTGGCAAAAGGAGAATTTGTTCGTAAAGATGGACAATACGTTTTGCATTCGCAGGGGCGTAACAAGATGTTTAGGATCATTACACACTCCAGATCGGGACTGCTATTTCTTAGGTTTCTAACCTACTGACAGTGTAAATCAAGATCAGACTGCACAGAACGAGCAGTCTGATGTTGTCCTACACGGTCTGATACAATTCCACAGAGTTGCTTTTAGGATGCGGGATTGCGAGAATCCCACGAAAATTAACTTATGAGCGCAAAAAAGTCATGCCTCTTCGCCCTACATTACGTACAGCACACCTCAAAAGAGTCCGTGGTCCTTTGGTTTTGGGCGAATTACGCAGACTGACATGGGTAGATTTTTTTTGGCAGATGCATTAAGCGCCCTTTTCTCAGAGCATGGCTCATTTATCTACTTTCAACTAATAAAAGACAGGCTTTTTAAGTCACTGTAACACAAAATATCAAAGATCTCAAGCGACTGTACAGCCGCCTAACAAGTGACTGTACAAATGTGTTTTTTTTTCCAACCTGTCATTTTAAACGAAGGATAAGGAAGACTTTAGTCAACTTTGCTACCAACCTTGACATGTTTTCACAAAAATATGAACAGGTTGGCTTCTTTAGGAAAGAAGCCAGGTGGGGTCGGCATCAGTGTTTTCAAATAGTTTATTGGCTTTTCATTTCAATATATTTTGGTAGATGTAAACAAACAAGTTAGGTGTAACGTACAACGACCTGGTCACCCATCCAGGCACTAACCTAATGCACGTTGCTTAACTATTACGGAGAGAAACACACCAAACCGCATTGTTGCAAAAGCTAGTTCAACAGCGAGGCGGGTTTAAAGTGCTTATATATCTAACCTGTCTCCGTGACATTACTCTCCCCTACGAGAAGTCTCGACCCCGAGACTTATGTACAAGCATGTATATACAAATAAACCAGGGGAATATACATGGGTTAGGCAACTCAAGTCCGGCAGTTGTCATTATCCCACCTCTGCCACCAAATGTAACGTGCAACGACCTCGTCACCCATCCAGGAACTAAGCTAATGTACGTTGCTTAACCATCACGGAGAGAAATACACCAAACCGGATCGGTGCAAAAGCTAGCTCAACAGCGAGGCGGGTTTTGAAGTGCTTATATATCCAACATCTCTCCGTGACATTGGCATTAAATGAATGAGAAAAAACTTTTTTTTTTTTTCAATTTTCTGGTGTATAGGCACAAAACAGTAGATGTTCCACATGGTTATAATAGTCTAGGAACAACAGGCCTATAAGGGCTAAAAACAGCTCTACTGGCATTTAAATATAGACTCGGGTTTTTACATAGAGTTGTGGAGGTATAATGAAATTGAGAGCTGATATGAGTTCAGCTATTCTTTTTCATGTTTGTTCCCAAAAATACATGCGGCAAGCTCAAAATGCATTTTTTTTCTTTAAATTTTAAGGGCAAGGAATTTCTGACCCAATAATCCGACGGTTTGCAAAAGAATCCAGCTCCCATGAATATCTATAAACTGTGTGGGTCTTGTGAAGACTGAAAATAAAATGAAGGCTGTATGCTGTTCACAAGCTAAAAAAAAAAAAAAAATATTTTTAAATTCAAGAGCATGTAATTTGTGACTCCATGACCCGATTTTTCTCAATTTTGAAAGAAACCAAGCTCTCATAAATATCTAACAACGCGAGTTGGGTTAAGATTTGAAGAAATTGTAGGCCACATGCTATTAACATTCTCAGGAATGCATCTTTTTTAAAAAAAATTCAGGAACACAAAACTCAAGATGCTGATCCAATTTGCCTCATTTTGAAAAGGAACAAACCTCTAATGAATGTTTGTAATGTGTGCTCAGATAAGCCAAAGTATTTTTGGAAAGGAGAAATCGTTCAATTAAGATTTAATACAATTTGCTAATTCCACTGAATAGGCAAGAATCTTACCTAATGACAATGAATAAAGGTGGCCTATACATAACACTAGTACCAGACATGTTAAAAATGAATGTAACATTTTATAATTTTAACAAACAGCAGTTTTGGAATGTTCCGAACAGAAATTGCTTGCAGACGACAATTCAAACTTTGATGATTAATGTGGAAAATGGCGCTTTACGTGATGGAAATCATTGTGACAAAAAGAGAAATTGCAGTAACTAGCAGTTTCTCCTGTTCCCACAATATTTTGAAAAGTTGTCCGCTGCAGACATGCAAAATGAAGAGATTGTTTGTCTAAACGTTAAAAATTTAAGAAAGTAGATAAATGAGCCATGCTCTGAGAAAAGGGCGCTTAATGCATCTGCCAAAAAAAAAAAAAATCTACCCATGTCAGCCTGCGTAATCCGCCCAAAACCAAAGGACCACGGACTCTTTTGAGGTGTGCTGTACGTAATGTAGGGCGAAGAGGCATGACTTTTTTGCGCTCATAAGTTAATTTTCGTGGGATTCTCGCAATCCCGCATCCTAGAAGCAACTCTGTGTTTTATTTCATTAAATCTATATCGTTATAAAACCATAGAATGTTTGTATAAAACTGAGAAAAATGCTAGAGTCTAGTCAGTTTTGAAAAATAAAACTTGAAAACATACTGATCAACCTATTTATATCTATTTATGGGGTACGAATTCTCCAGAGAGCTCGTGCTCTCGAGATTAGAGTACGAGTTCCCCAGGGAACGAGTTCTCCAGATAGTATCAAGTCACGTGATCTTTTTCCGGGTGTTCTTTCTCCTTTTTTTTCTAACGATTTTTTTCTTTTTGCTTAGATTTATTTAATGAAAAATTACAATTATTGGAAAGGTCATTTACAATCAATATAGTGTAATAAATCTTTTTGGAAATTCGTCATGTAAAAAAACACGTTTATTTCCTATTTCAGTTTATTTATAAACCATAACGAAATAGACTGTGTATCAGAACAGTTTCGCAAAAAACAAATGGATTTAGACAGCGATTTCTGTGGCAGTCTGCCTTTGAAACTCACCACTGTTGGAGAGGTCTGATGGCCTCTCCAATGGAGAAACAGTTCATACACGTTCCCTTCAGAAAAAAGGTTTTTAAGCTGAGTAATCCAGTAAAAAAGCAGCATTGTTTTGGGACAAATTCATCTGTATTTTTAGGACCGTCAAATGACCTAGGCATCCCGATTGCTCTTAGGAATATTCACAAGGGTCATACGTCTTCCTGATATGAACTATGCATAACAGACAAATGATTGGATATGATTGATTGAATGGTGTTTAACGCCGCTTTCAACATTATTTCAGTCATATCACGGCGACAGCTCACATATTCGCGTATTTCGTTGGTTTTACCAGTACTGGGATAATTGAATATTAAGATTTTATAATAATTGTCAAAACACATGAAAGATCGCCAGCTTGACTTGCCATGTGAACACAAATTTTCACATCCAAGTGACATACCGCCACTGTACAGAATCCCAAGTCACATATAATCCCGAACATTGTACACTTCCGGTCCTACACTGTGGGAAACATGAAAACGGTCAATCCAATGTTTTATTTGTCAAGAATTTCTCATGCATTATTTGCCAGCCATCTATCTAAGATCAGTCTGCAAGTTTTGTGCAATCCGATTTTGATCTACAATATCGATAAAACATCTGATCTAACATGTGATGTTAAAATTGCTGAAGAAGTCGTCCCTTTGCGTATTTCGCTTAATTGATGCTTTTATGATTAATGTTGAAGCCCGGGCTTCCGCCTTGCTATGCGCCTGGTTCATATAATTGCTGAATAAATATAATGGCTAAACCCTGCTCCTTTATTTTATCATTTTGAGCGAGGTCCTTAAATTTTTCAGTGTTTTTAATAATTCGTGGAAAAAAATACTGGAGATTGGCCTATAATTAGTCATAGACTCAGACGTAAGGGAAGCAGGGAAGCCCAGAGTGGAATTGTATCAGACCGTGTAGAACAAGATCAGACTGTTCGTTCTGTGCAGTCTGATCTTGATTTACACTGTCAGTAGCTTTACGCGCAATGAGTCGCGCTTAGAAACCTAAGAAATAGCAGTCCCGATCTGGATTGTGTAATGATCCTAAACTTCTTGTTACGCCCCTGCGAATGCAAAACGTATTGTCCATCTTTACGAACAAATTCTCCTTTTGCCACAGTGTTTTCGAAAGTTGTCGTTGCAAGATGAAGAAGTCTGTCTATGCCAAGTTATTTATGTCATGACTCCTTGGCCAGAACTTTTGCTAAGCTGGGTAATCGAACCTGCTACCTCCGGATTGCTCTTACTATGCATTACTAGTCCCAAAGGTACCGGGCCTCTGCAGAGGGAATCATCTGCAATTCGCTTAACCGACAGTGTTATTTTGTACAGTGTAGATCAGGATAAGTCTGCAGAGAACTTGCAGTCTGATCCAAAATCTGACCGTGAACAGTGTAGATCAAGATATGACTGCACAGAATGTGCAATCTGACCTGGGATCTACATCGTCCAATACGGTGAGATTTTCTCCGACGAGCAAAATTTTTAAATCGTAAACTATGGGTTTTCACTGTTGGCTGGGCATCTTTAATTTATTAAGGAGCTTAAGAGTTATGACTTAGCATGTCTGTTTTATCTCTTTTATTTGTTTAACCCCTAGGCTGCCAAGTGCGACACAGGGACCTTTTGCGAACAGTGTAGAACAAGATCAGACTGCACAGAACGTGCAGTCTGATCTTGGATCCACACTATCCTAATAGGAAATTTTTTTGCAACAAAATAACTTTGAAATAGCATCAATTGGCTTTTTACTAGCGGATTGAAAGTTTCATTTAACTTATTTAGCAGGCTAGGGGTAAATATCTTCATCTTTTCATTGCAGCTTTAACTGACGGATGGTATAGATCGGTATCAGACTGCAGAGAATACATGGCCTCACCTTTGATATGCAGCAATCGCAAGTAAATGCTTTAATATAACCCAATCGCATCTGCAATTTGCGGCAAAAAAGTAGAATTTGTATTTGAGCCATGCTCTGTGAAGATGGGGCTTAATGCATCTGCGAAAAGTATCGGTCCAGGATAGCCTGCGGAGACGGCTGACATGGGTCGAAACTTTTCGATACTGGTCAATTTTCTGCATGTCAGAGGACCAGTGCACCTCATGAATCAGTCGGTTGTTAGACAAAATGGTTTTAATGGTCCATATACTTTCATCGCGAAGATGCCTTAAGCCCCCTTTTGCCAGAGCACGACCCATTTATTTAATCTTGTGAAAAGTGAAAACAAAAGAAAAATTTTTGACAAGGTAAGAAGTAAAGGGTGGAGAAAAAATACGTCAATCAATGCTTGAACGGTTTGGCTGATTAAAAAGTTATCTATACCTGAGGCGATAACGGTTCCTTTTTATCCATACATCAACATTACTTTCGTGAATACTTCTTACCGTTTGAGTGAACATTACTCAACAGATTTCGTGAATACTTCTCACCGGTTAATTGAGCATTACTCAGTGAGTTTTTGTGAATACTACTCACCGTTTAGTGAACATTACTCAGTGAGTTTTTCGTGAATACTTCTCACCGATTCAGTGAACATTACTTAATGAGTTCTGGTGAATAGTAATCAACGTTTGAGTGAATATTACTCAGTAAGTTTTCCGTGAACACCTCTCACCGATTCAATGAAAAGTACTCAGTAAGTTTCTTGTGAATACTTCTCATAGTTTGACTGAACATTACTCAGCGGATTTCGTGAATACTTCTTACCGTTTGAGTGAAGATTAATCACAGAGTTCGTGATGACTTTTCGTCGTTGTATTGAGCGGTACACTGATCTTTTATTACGCAATTATTTTTCACTGTTTTTGTTACCAGTTGACCTTTACACATTACTAGACAATTCCAATTTTAAATAACCGTAAGGAAAATGCCTTTGGACACATTGTGAGAAAAGGAGAAAATCATTTTCTCCTTATCCAACAATGTTTTCTGACTTATCAAAGAGAAACACCGTACTTTGAGCACCAACGTCGTCTATATCTGCTCTCAGTGTAGACAAACCTCAAAATTTGTCAGCCGAACCACGTTAGCTCTGTTGGTAGCATACATGACTTGAGAACAGGAGATCGGTGGTTCGATCCCCAGCTCGGCCAATTCTGGTACGTTTTTAGTAAATCTCAGAGCAAACTGGCTATGTAAAACTCCATTAACATGTATTTGAGCCATGCTCTGTGAAAAAGTGGCTTAATGCATTCGCAAAAGTATCGACCCATGTCAGCCTTCGCAGTGTGCTTACATGGGCCGAAACTTTTTGCAAGTTGTCCATTTTCTCCATGTCACAGGACCACTCTACCACATGATTCAACCGGTTGTTAAATGAAAAAAGAAGAATTTTATTGATCCATAATTATGTGATAACTTGCTCGGCAAAATGAATCACCGAGATGCATTTAACCCCCTTTTGCCAGGACGCCGCACAAACAGGTCAGGCAATCAGAGTTCGTGTTACCTTGAAATTTAGAAAATTCCGGGGAATAAGACTAAGAATGTGCTTTTAGAATGCTTGAGCTTATACTACAGAAAAATCCCTATTAAAGAAGATTTTGGGCATAATGTCATAATTTCTTAACCGATTTCAAAACGATAGAACTGCCTTTTTATTTTAGTTATTGATTTTTTTTTGTTTTTATTATCTTTTCTTTCTCGTTTGGGGCTGCATCGAATAGCTAAGATCTATTGCAGCTGTGTTGTCCGTCGTCCGTTCTTGGTTGAATGACAAATTTTTGCCCAGTAAATGACAATTGGCGGGGATCAAGCCCGGGATGAGCGGTAAGGCAGGCAGGTCATTCAATAAGATATGAGTGGAGGCGGCCTTTCAGTAATTGTTTTTGAATCATTGCCGGTATTTGTTGTACGCCCCACCGAAGCATTTTTATGTATGTATAAAGTTCCCGTGTTTAGTTAAGAAAATGATTGAAAGCTTTATTCAGGGAAACATGGAATACTTTACTTGTGAATAAATGCTAGTTTGCTGATAAAAACTGCATCTCGGTTTTCATTTGCGAGTTTCATCGTTTCATGGTTTTATAGATACAGTATATCCCGCTGCGTTTTTTTTTTTTTTTTGATTGGAGTTTTACGCCGGTTTACAGAGCTTTGGTCATATCAAGGCGGTCAGTGCACCTACGCATGTGTTCCTGGCTTTCTCACACCAGTGCCGACACAAATTTCCTTCCAAGCAACTGGCTACTTTCTCACATGCATCATAGGTGAAAGGCAATATATCGCAAAAATGAGATTTTCCCGCAACCGGGTGTCAAACCCGCAACCACCATGTCTCGAGTCAGTTACGCTAACCACTAAGTTACTCGGTGTAATTGTGCTGGCGTTATTTGGAGGTCATCCAGGCATACGTTTAATGCATATTTCAAATGTTCAAACCGCTCTCCTGAAAACTGATTTCTCTGTAGTACCATATTCGACCTACTATGCGCTCAAAATTTTCGACAGTGACCAACAATAGGGAACAAATGTCCTTCCAGTTAAGCCAACTTCAT
The DNA here is from genome assembly GCA_945859785.2 of Tridacna gigas. Taxonomy (NCBI): domain Eukaryota; kingdom Metazoa; phylum Mollusca; class Bivalvia; order Cardiida; family Cardiidae; genus Tridacna; species Tridacna gigas. The sequence goes on along the minus strand of OX244038.2, from coordinate 6,425,158 downwards.
AATTTCTCACCCTGTATAATGCTTGTATCATGGCAACAGACACAATTTTCAAGGTTGCACTTAATTACATCATAAATCAACTAATTAAAAGTTTATTAAAAAAAAAAAGAAAAAAAAAATCTGCAGGGTAGTTGAAATATCATCAATTCCATGTGCGCTTATGAAGACGATTTTCAATATTCTAAAACAGTATGATGTGCTTATTAGGACTTTGTACTTATCAGGTTGAATGGGGTACTAATTCAGAATTTTCTGAAGTTTAAGCTTAAATCAGCCAACTTCTAATCTCGTTTAGAAGTTCTCGAAGCCACAATAAACTTTGGGGATCTATATCAGTTGGGTACAAGAGTTCACACTACGTTCGGCATTAGTCACATATAGAACTCGAAATTTGCCTGTAGTGTTGCATTGAAATATAATCTTATTGGGATTTTCAGTATCTAATAAAGTATTCGAATTACAGCGACTGAAACCAATAAACTATCGCAGATGCATTAAGCCCCATCTTCACAGAGCATGGCTGAAATACAAGTTCTACTTTTTTGCCGCAAATTGCAGATGCGATTGGGTTATATTAAAGCATTTACTTGCGATTGCTGCATATCAAAGATGAGGCCATGTATTCTCTGCAGTCTGATACCGATCCATACCATCCGTCACTTAAAGCTGCAGTGAAAAGATGACGATATTTACCCCTAGCCGGCTAAATAAGTTAAATGAAACTTTCAATCCGCTAGTAAAAAGCCAATTGATGCTATTTCAAAGTTATTTTGGGGCAAAAAACCTTCCCATTAAGATAGTGTGGATCCAAGATCAGACTGCACGTTCTGTGCAAAAGGTCCCTGTGTCGCACTTGGCAGCCTAGTGGTTAAACAAATAAAAGAAATAAAACAGACATGCTCAGTCATAACCCTTAAGCTGCTTAATAAATTAAAGATTCCCAGCCAATAGTGAAAACCCATAGTTTACGATTTAAGAATTTTGCACGTCGGAGAAAATCTCACCGTATTGGACGGTGTAGATCCAAGGTCAGATTGCACATTCTGTGAAGTCATATCCTGATCTACACTGTTCACGGTCAGATTTTGAATCAGACTGCAAGATGTCTGCAGACTTATCTTGATCTATACTGTACAAAATAACACTTTCGGTTAAGCGAATTGCAGATGATTCCCACTGGAGTGGCCCGGTACCTTTGGGACAAGTAATGCATAGTAATAGCAGTCCGGAGGTAGCAGGTTCGATTACCCAGCTTAGCAAAAGTTCTGGCCAAGGAGTCATGACATAAATAATTTGGCATAGACAAAATTCTTCATCTTGCATCGACAACTTTCGAAAACACTGTGGCAAAAGGAGAATTTGTTCGTAAAGATGGACAATACGTTTTGCATTCGCAGGGGCGTAACAAGATGTTTAGGATCATTACACACTCCAGATCGGGACTGCTATTTCTTAGGTTTCTAACCTACTGACAGTGTAAATCAAGATCAGACTGCACAGAACGAGCAGTCTGATGTTGTCCTACACGGTCTGATACAATTCCACAGAGTTGCTTTTAGGATGCGGGATTGCGAGAATCCCACGAAAATTAACTTATGAGCGCAAAAAAGTCATGCCTCTTCGCCCTACATTACGTACAGCACACCTCAAAAGAGTCCGTGGTCCTTTGGTTTTGGGCGAATTACGCAGACTGACATGGGTAGATTTTTTTTGGCAGATGCATTAAGCGCCCTTTTCTCAGAGCATGGCTCATTTATCTACTTTCAACTAATAAAAGACAGGCTTTTTAAGTCACTGTAACACAAAATATCAAAGATCTCAAGCGACTGTACAGCCGCCTAACAAGTGACTGTACAAATGTGTTTTTTTTTCCAACCTGTCATTTTAAACGAAGGATAAGGAAGACTTTAGTCAACTTTGCTACCAACCTTGACATGTTTTCACAAAAATATGAACAGGTTGGCTTCTTTAGGAAAGAAGCCAGGTGGGGTCGGCATCAGTGTTTTCAAATAGTTTATTGGCTTTTCATTTCAATATATTTTGGTAGATGTAAACAAACAAGTTAGGTGTAACGTACAACGACCTGGTCACCCATCCAGGCACTAACCTAATGCACGTTGCTTAACTATTACGGAGAGAAACACACCAAACCGCATTGTTGCAAAAGCTAGTTCAACAGCGAGGCGGGTTTAAAGTGCTTATATATCTAACCTGTCTCCGTGACATTACTCTCCCCTACGAGAAGTCTCGACCCCGAGACTTATGTACAAGCATGTATATACAAATAAACCAGGGGAATATACATGGGTTAGGCAACTCAAGTCCGGCAGTTGTCATTATCCCACCTCTGCCACCAAATGTAACGTGCAACGACCTCGTCACCCATCCAGGAACTAAGCTAATGTACGTTGCTTAACCATCACGGAGAGAAATACACCAAACCGGATCGGTGCAAAAGCTAGCTCAACAGCGAGGCGGGTTTTGAAGTGCTTATATATCCAACATCTCTCCGTGACATTGGCATTAAATGAATGAGAAAAAACTTTTTTTTTTTTTCAATTTTCTGGTGTATAGGCACAAAACAGTAGATGTTCCACATGGTTATAATAGTCTAGGAACAACAGGCCTATAAGGGCTAAAAACAGCTCTACTGGCATTTAAATATAGACTCGGGTTTTTACATAGAGTTGTGGAGGTATAATGAAATTGAGAGCTGATATGAGTTCAGCTATTCTTTTTCATGTTTGTTCCCAAAAATACATGCGGCAAGCTCAAAATGCATTTTTTTTCTTTAAATTTTAAGGGCAAGGAATTTCTGACCCAATAATCCGACGGTTTGCAAAAGAATCCAGCTCCCATGAATATCTATAAACTGTGTGGGTCTTGTGAAGACTGAAAATAAAATGAAGGCTGTATGCTGTTCACAAGCTAAAAAAAAAAAAAAAAATATTTTTAAATTCAAGAGCATGTAATTTGTGGCTCCATGACCCGATTTTTCTCAATTTTGAAAGAAACCAAGCTCTCATAAATATCTAACAACGCGAGTTGGGTTAAGATTTGAAGAAATTGTAGGCCACATGCTATTAACATTCTCAGGAATGCATCTTTTTTTAAAAAAAATTCAGGAACACAAAACTCAAGATGCTGATCCAATTTGCCTCATTTTGAAAAGGAACAAACCTCTAATGAATGTTTGTAATGTGTGCTCAGATAAGCCAAAGTATTTTTGGAAAGGAGAAATCGTTCAATTAAGATTTAATACAATTTGCTAATTCCACTGAATAGGCAAGAATCTTACCTAATGACAATGAATAAAGGTGGCCTATACATAACACTAGTACCAGACATGTTAAAAATGAATGTAACATTTTATAATTTTAACAAACAGCAGTTTTGGAATGTTCCGAACAGAAATTGCTTGCAGACGACAATTCAAACTTTGATGATTAATGTGGAAAATGGCGCTTTACGTGATGGAAATCATTGTGACAAAAAGAGAAATTGCAGTAACTAGCAGTTTCTCCTGTTCCCACAATATTTTGAAAAGTTGTCCGCTGCAGACATGCAAAATGAAGAGATTGTTTGTCTAAACGTTAAAAATTTAAGAAAGTAGATAAATGAGCCATGCTCTGAGAAAAGGGCGCTTAATGCATCTGCCAAAAAAAAAAATCTACCCATGTCAGCCTGCGTAATCCGCCCAAAACCAAAGGACCACGGACTCTTTTGAGGTGTGCTGTACGTAATGTAGGGCGAAGAGGCATGACTTTTTTGCGCTCATAAGTTAATTTTCGTGGGATTCTCGCAATCCCGCATCCTAGAAGCAACTCTGTGTTTTATTTCATTAAATCTATATCGTTATAAAACCATAGAATGTTTGTATAAAACTGAGAAAAATGCTAGAGTCTAGTCAGTTTTGAAAAATAAAACTTGAAAACATACTGATCAACCTATTTATATCTATTTATGGGGTACGAATTCTCCAGAGAGCTCGTGCTCTCGAGATTAGAGTACGAGTTCCCCAGGGAACGAGTTCTCCAGATAGTATCAAGTCACGTGATCTTTTTCCGGGTGTTCTTTCTCCTTTTTTTTCTAACGATTTTTTTCTTTTTGCTTAGATTTATTTAATGAAAAATTACAATTATTGGAAAGGTCATTTACAATCAATATAGTGTAATAAATCTTTTTGGAAATTCGTCATGTAAAAAAACACGTTTATTTCCTATTTCAGTTTATTTATAAACCATAACGAAATAGACTGTGTATCAGAACAGTTTCGCAAAAAACAAATGGATTTAGACAGCGATTTCTGTGGCAGTCTGCCTTTGAAACTCACCACTGTTGGAGAGGTCTGATGGCCTCTCCAATGGAGAAACAGTTCATACACGTTCCCTTCAGAAAAAAGGTTTTTAAGCTGAGTAATCCAGTAAAAAAGCAGCATTGTTTTGGGACAAATTCATCTGTATTTTTAGGACCGTCAAATGACCTAGGCATCCCGATTGCTCTTAGGAATATTCACAAGGGTCATACGTCTTCCTGATATGAACTATGCATAACAGACAAATGATTGGATATGATTGATTGAATGGTGTTTAACGCCGCTTTCAACATTATTTCAGTCATATCACGGCGACAGCTCACATATTCGCGTATTTCGTTGGTTTTACCAGTACTGGGATAATTGAATATTAAGATTTTATAATAATTGTCAAAACACATGAAAGATCGCCAGCTTGACTTGCCATGTGAACACAAATTTTCACATCCAAGTGACATACCGCCACTGTACAGAATCCCAAGTCACATACAATCCCGAACATTGTACACTTCCGGTCCTACACTGTGGGAAACATGAAAACGGTCAATCCAATGTTTTATTTGTCAAGAATTTCTCATGCATTATTTGCCAGCCATCTATCTAAGATCAGTCTGCAAGTTTTGTGCAATCCGATTTTGATCTACAATATCGATAAAACATCTGATCTAACATGTGATGTTAAAATTGCTGAAGAAGTCGTCCCTTTGCGTATTTCGCTTAATTGATGCTTTTATGATTAATGTTGAAGCCCGGGCTTCCGCCTTGCTATGCGCCTGGTTCATATAATTGCTGAATAAATATAATGGCTAAACCCTGCTCCTTTATTTTATCATTTTGAGCGAGGTCGTTAAATTTTTCAGTGTTTTTAATAATTCGTGGAAAAAAATACTGGAGATTGGTCTATAATTAGTCATAGACTCAGACGTAAGGGAAGCAGGGAAGCCCAGAGTGGAATTGTATCAGACCGTGTAGAACAAGATCAGACTGTTCGTTCTGTGCAGTCTGATCTTGATTTACACTGTCAGTAGCTTTACGCGCAATGAGTCGCGCTTAGAAACCTAAGAAATAGCAGTCCCGATCTGGATTGTGTAATGATCCTAAACTTCTTGTTACGCCCCTGCGAATGCAAAACGTATTGTCCATCTTTACGAACAAATTCTCCTTTTGCCACAGTGTTTTCGAAAGTTGTCGTTGCAAGATGAAGAAGTCTGTCTATGCCAAGTTATTTATGTCATGACTCCTTGGCCAGAACTTTTGCTAAGCTGGGTAATCGAACCTGCTACCTCCGGATTGCTCTTACTATGCATTACTAGTCCCAAAGGTACCGGGCCTCTGCAGAGGGAATCATCTGCAATTCGCTTAACCGACAGTGTTATTTTGTACAGTGTAGATCAGGATAAGTCTGCAGAGAACTTGCAGTCTGATCCAAAATCTGACCGTGAACAGTGTAGATCAAGATATGACTGCACAGAATGTGCAATCTGACCTGGGATCTACATCGTCCAATACGGTGAGATTTTCTCCGACGAGCAAAATTTTTAAATCGTAAACTATGGGTTTTCACTGTTGGCTGGGCATCTTTAATTTATTAAGGAGCTTAAGAGTTATGACTTAGCATGTCTGTTTTATCTCTTTTATTTGTTTAACCCCTAGGCTGCCAAGTGCGACACAGGGACCTTTTGCGAACAGTGTAGAACAAGATCAGACTGCACAGAACGTGCAGTCTGATCTTGGATCCACACTATCCTAATAGGAAATTTTTTTGCAACAAAATAACTTTGAAATAGCATCAATTGGCTTTTTACTAGCGGATTGAAAGTTTCATTTAACTTATTTAGCAGGCTAGGGGTAAATATCTTCATCTTTTCATTGCAGCTTTAACTGACGGATGGTATAGATCGGTATCAGACTGCAGAGAATACATGGCCTCACCTTTGATATGCAGCAATCGCAAGTAAATGCTTTAATATAACCCAATCGCATCTGCAATTTGCGGCAAAAAAGTAGAATTTGTATTTGAGCCATGCTCTGTGAAGATGGGGCTTAATGCATCTGCGAAAAGTATCGGTCCAGGATAGCCTGCGGAGACGGCTGACATGGGTCGAAACTTTTCGATACTGGTCAATTTTCTGCATGTCAGAGGACCAGTGCACCTCATGAATCAGTCGGTTGTTAGACAAAATGGTTTTAATGGTCCATATACTTTCATCGCGAAGATGCCTTAAGCCCCCTTTTGCCAGAGCACGACCCATTTATTTAATCTTGTGAAAAGTGAAAACAAAAGAAAAATTTTTGACAAGGTAAGAAGTAAAGGGTGGAGAAAAAATACGTCAATCAATGCTTGAACGGTTTGGCTGATTAAAAAGTTATCTATACCTGAGGCGATAACGGTTCCTTTTTATCCATACATCAACATTACTTTCGTGAATACTTCTTACCGTTTGAGTGAACATTACTCAACAGATTTCGTGAATACTTCTCACCGGTTAATTGAGCATTACTCAGTGAGTTTTTGTGAATACTACTCACCGTTTAGTGAACATTACTCAGTGAGTTTTTCGTGAATACTTCTCACCGATTCAGTGAACATTACTTAATGAGTTCTGGTGAATAGTAATCAACGTTTGAGTGAATATTACTCAGTAAGTTTTCCGTGAACACCTCTCACCGATTCAATGAAAAGTACTCAGTAAGTTTCTTGTGAATACTTCTCATAGTTTGACTGAACATTACTCAGCGGATTTCGTGAATACTTCTTACCGTTTGAGTGAAGATTAATCACAGAGTTCGTGATGACTTTTCGTCGTTGTATTGAGCGGTACACTGATCTTTTATTACGCAATTATTTTTCACTTTTTTTGTTACCAGTTGACCTTTACACATTACTAGACAATTCCAATTTTAAATAACCGTAAGGAAAATGCCTTTGGACACATTGTGAGAAAAGGAGAAAATCATTTTCTCCTTATCCAACAATGTTTTCTGACTTATCAAAGAGAAACACCGTACTTTGAGCACCAACGTCGTCTATATCTGCTCTCAGTGTAGACAAACCTCAAAATTTGTCAGCCGAACCACGTTAGCTCTGTTGGTAGCATACATGACTTGAGAACAGGAGATCGGTGGTTCGATCCCCAGCTCGGCCAATTCTGGTACGTTTTTAGTAAATCTCAGAGCAAACTGGCTATGTAAAACTCCATTAACATGTATTTGAGCCATGCTCTGTGAAAAAGTGGCTTAATGCATTCGCAAAAGTATCGACCCATGTCAGCCTTCGCAGTGTGCTTACATGGGCCGAAACTTTTTGCAAGTTGTCCATTTTCTCCATGTCACAGGACCACTCTACCACATGATTCAACCGGTTGTTAAATGAAAAAAGAAGAATTTTATTGATCCATAATTATGTGATAACTTGCTCGGCAAAATGAATCACCGAGATGCATTTAACCCCCTTTTGCCAGGACGCCGCACAAACAGGTCAGGCAATCAGAGTTCGTGTTACCTTGAAATTTAGAAAATTCCGGGGAATAAGACTAAGAATGTGCTTTTAGAATGCTTGAGCTTATACTACAGAAAAATCCCTATTAAAGAAGATTTTGGGCATAATGTCATAATTTCTTAACCGATTTCAAAACGATAGAACTGCCTTTTTATTTTAGTTATTGATTTTTTTTTGTTTTTATTATCTTTTCTTTCTCGTTTGGGGCTGCATCGAATAGCTAAGATCTATTGCAGCTGTGTTGTCCGTCGTCCGTTCTTGGTTGAATGACAAATTTTTGCCCAGTAAATGACAATTGGCGGGGATCAAGCCCGGGATGAGCGGTAAGGCAGGCAGGTCATTCAATAAGATATGAGTGGAGGCGGCCTTTCAGTAATTGTTTTTGAATCATTGCCGGTATTTGTTGTACGCCCCACCGAAGCATTTTTATGTATGTATAAAGTTCCCGTGTTTAGTTAAGAAAATGATTGAAAGCTTTATTCAGGGAAACATGGAATACTTTACTTGTGAATAAATGCTAGTTTGCTGATAAAAACTGCATCTCGGTTTTCATTTGCGAGTTTCATCGTTTCATGGTTTTATAGATACAGTATATCCCGCTGCGTTTTTTTTTTTTTTTGATTGGAGTTTTACGCCGGTTTACAGAGCTTTGGTCATATCAAGGCGGTCAGTGCACCTACGCATGTGTTCCTGGCTTTCTCACACCAGTGCCGACACAAATTTCCTTCCAAGCCACTGGCTACTTTCTCACATGCATCACAGGTGAAAGGCAATATGTCGCAAAAAGAGATTTTCCCGCAACCGGGTGTCAAACCCGCAACCACCATGTCTCGAACCACTAAGTTACTCGGTGTAATTGTGCTGGCGTTATTTGGAGGTCATCCAGGCATACGTTTAATGCATATTTCAAATGTTCAAACCGCTCTCCTGAAAACTGATTTCTCTGTACTACCATATTCGACCTACTAAGCACACTATGCGCTCAAACTTTTCGACAATGACCAGCAATTAGGTAACAAATGTCCTTCCAGTTAAGCGAACTTCATAATTTCTCACCCTGTATAATGCTTGTATCATGGCAACAGACACAATTTTCAAGGTTGCACTTAATTACATCATAAATCAACTAACTATTAGTTTATTAAAAAAAAAAAAAAAAAAAAAAAAAAAAATCAGCGGGGTAGTTGAAATATCATCAATTCCATGTGCGCTTATGAAGACGATTTTCAATATTCTAAAACAGTAGGATGTGCTTGTTAGGACATTTGCGCTTATCAGGTGAAACGGGGTACTGTTTCAGAATTTTCTGAAGTTTAAGCTTAAATCAGCCAACTTCTAATCTCGTTTAGAAGTTCTCGAAGCCACAATAAACTTTGGGGATCAGCTGGGTACAAGAGTTCACACTACGTTCGGCATTAGTCACATATAGAACTCGAAATTTGCCTGTAGTGTTGCACTGAAATATAATCTTATTGGGATTTTCAGTATCTAATAAAGTATTCGAATTACAGCGACTGAAACCAATATTTGAGGGAGCATTTCTCAAATCTATCTTCTTAAAATTTAGTCAAACAAGTCAAAGTCTCATATCCCTTCAAATAAGCATCTTCGTGTCAAATTTCAATGTTCATTCATCGTTATAAAAGACAGGCGTTTTAAGTCACTGTAAAACAAAATATCAAAGATCCCAAGCGACTGTACAGCTGCCTAACAAGTGACTGTTCAAATGTGTTTTTTTTTTCAACCTGTCATTTTAAACGAAGGATAAGGAAGACTGTAGTCAACTTTGCTACCAACCTTGACATGTTTTCACAAAAATATGAACAGGTTGGCTTCTTTAGGAAAGAAGCCAGGAGAGGTCGGCATCAGTGTTTTCAAATAGTTTATTGGCTTTTCATTTCAATATATTTTGGTAGATCTAAACAAACAAGTTAGGTGTAACGTGCAACGACCTGGTCACCCATCCAGGCACTAACCTAATGCACGTTCTTAACTATTACGGAGAGAAACACACCAAACCGCATTGTTGCAAAAGCTACCTCAACAGCGAGGCGGGTTTGTAGTGCTTATATATCTAACCTCTCTCCGTGACATTACTCTCCCCTACGAGAAATCTCGACCCCGAGACTTATGTACAAGCATGTATATACAAATAAACCAGGGGAATATACATGGGTAAGGCAACTCCAGTCCGGCAGTTGTCATTATCCCACCTCTGCCACCAGATGTAACGTGCAACGATCTCGTCGGCCATCCAGGAACTAAGCTAATGTACGTTGCTTAACTATCACGGAGAGAAATACACCAAACCGCATCGCTGCCAAAGCTAGCTCAACAGCGAGGCGGGTTTGAAGTGCTTATATATCTAACCTCTCTCCGTGACATTGGCATTAAATGAATGAGAAAAAAATATCTATTTTTTTTAATTTTGCTGGTGTATAGGCACAAAACAGTAGATGTTGCACGTGGTTATAATAGTCTAGGAACAACAGGCCTATAAGGTCTAAAAACAGCTCTACTGGCATTGAAATATAGACTCGGGTTTTTACATAGAGTTGTGGAGGTATAATGAAATTGAGACCTGATATGAGCTCAGCTATTCTTTTTCATGTTTGTTTCCAAAACTACAGGCGGTAAGCTCAAAATGCATTTTTTTTAAATTTAAGGGCAAGGAATTTCTGACCCAATAATCCGACGGTTTGCAAAAGAATCCAGCTTCCATGAATATCTAGAAATTGTGTGGGTCTTGTGAAGACTGAAAGTAAAACGAAGGCTGTATGCTGTTCACAAGCTAAAAAAAAAAATTTTTTTTTAAATTCAAGAGCATGTAATTTGTGACTCCATGACCCGATTTTCCTCGATTTTGAAAGGAACTAAGCTCTCATTTTATATCTAACAACGCGAGTTTGGTAAAGATTTGAAGAAATTCTAGGCCATATGCTATTAACATTCTCAGGAATGCATCTTTTTTAAAAAAAATTCAGGAACACAAAACTCAAGATGATGATCCAATTTGCCTCATTTTGAAAAGGAACAAACCTCAAATGAATGTTTGTAATGTGTGCTCAGATAAGCCAAAGTATTTTTGGAAAGGAGAAATCGTTCAATTAAGATTTAATACAATTTGCTAATTCCACTGAATAGGCAATAATCTTAACTAATGACAATAAATAAAGGTGGTCTATACATAACACTAGTACCAGACATGTTTAAAATAAATGTAACATTTTAAAATTTTAACAAACAGCAGTTTTGGAATGTTCCGAACAGAAATAGCTTGCAGACGACAATTCAACCTTTGACGATTAATGTAGAAGATGGCGCTTTATGTGATAGAAACCATTGTGACAAAAAGAGAAATTGCAGTAACTAGCAGTTTCTCCTGTTCCCACAATATTTTGAAAAGTTGTCTGCTGCAGACATGCAAAATGAAGAGATTGTGTGTCTAAACGTTAAAAATTTAAGAAAGTAGATAAATGAGCCATGCTCTGAGAAAAGGGCGCTTAATGCATCTGCCAAAAAAAAAAATCTACCCATGTCAGCCTGCGTAATCCGCCCAAAACCAAAGGACCACGGACTCTTTTGAGGTGTGCTGTACGTAATGTAGGGTGAAGAGGCACGACTTTTTTGCGCTCATAAGTTAATTTTCGCGGGATTCTCGCAATCCCGCATCCTAAAAGCAACTCTGTGTTTTATTTCATTAAATCTATATCGTTATAAAACCACAGAATGTTTGTATAAAACTGAGAAAAATGCTAGAGTCTAGTCAGTTTTTAAAAATAAAACTTGAAAACATACTGATCAACCTATTTATATCTATTTATGGGGTACGAGTTCTCCAGAGAACTCGTGCTCTCGAGATTAGGGCACGAGTTCCCCAGGGTACGAGTTCTCCAGATAGTATCAAGTCACGTGATCTTTTCCCGGGTGTTCTTTCTCTTTTTTTTCTAACGATTTTTTTCTTTTTGCTTGCATTTATTTTCATGAAAAATTACAATTATTGGAAAGGTCATTTACAATCAATATAGTATAATAAATCTTTTTTGGAAATTCGTCATGTAAAAAAACACGTTTATTTCCTATTTCAGTTTATTTATAAACCATGACGAAATAGACTGTGTGTCAGAAAAGTTTCGCAAAAAACAAATGGATTTAGACAGCGATTTCTGTGGCAGTCTGCCTTTTAAACTCACCACTGTTGGAGAGATCTGATGACCTCTCCAATAAAGAAACAGTTCATACACATTCCCTTCAGAAAACAGGTTTTTAAGCCGAGTAATCCAGTAAAAAAAACAGTATTGTTTTCGGACAAATTCATCTGTATTTTTAGCACCGTCAAATGATCCAGGCATCCCGATTGCTCTTAGGAATATTCACAAGGGTCATACGTCTTCCTGATATGAACTATGCATAACAGACAAATGATTGGATAAGATTGATTGAATGGTGTTTAACGCCGCTTTCAACATTATTTCAGTCATATCACGGCGACAGCTCACATATTCGCGTATTTCGTGGGGTTTTATCAGTACTGGGATAATTGAATATGAAGATTTTATAATAATTGTCAAAACACATGAAAGATCGCCAGCTTGACTTGCCATGTGAACACAAATTTTCACATCCAAGTGACATACCGTCACTGTACAGAATCCCAAGTCACATACAATCCCGAACATTCTACACTTCCGGTCCTGCACTGTGGGAAATATGAAAAAGGTCAATCCAATGTTTTATTTGTCAAGAATTTCTCATGCATTATTTGCCAGCCATCTATCTAAGATCAGTCTGCAAGTTTTGTGCAATCCGATTTTGATCTACAATATGGATAAAACATCTGATCTAACATGTGATGTTAAAATTGCTGAAGAAGTCGTCCCTTTGCGTATTTCGCTTAATTCATGCTTTTACGATTAATGTTGAAGCCCGGGCTTCGGCCTTGCTATGCGCCTGGTGCATATAATTGCTGAATAAATATAATGGCTAAACCCTGCTCCTTTATTTTCTCATTTTGGGCGATGTCCTGAAATTTTTCAGAGTTTTTAATAATTCGTGGAAAAATTTCCTGGAGATTGCCCTATAATTAGTCATAGACTCAGACGTACGGGAAGCCCAGAGTGGAATTGTATCAGACCGTGTAGAACAAGATCAGACTGTTCGTTCTGTGCAGTCTGATCTTGATTTACACTGTCAGTAGCTTTACGCGCAATGAGTCGCGCTTAGAAACCTAAGAAATAGCAGTCCCGATCTGGAGTGTGTAATGATCCTAAAATTCTTGTTACGCCCCTGCGAATGCAAAACGTATTGTCCATCCTTACGAAACAAATTCTCCTTTTGACACAGTGTTTTCGAAAGTTGTCTGATGCAAGATGAAGAATTTTGTCTATGCCAAATTATTTATGTCATGACTCCTCCGCCAGAACTTTTGCTAAGCTGGGTAATCAAACCTGCTACCTCCGGACTGCTATTACTATGCATTACTAGTCCCAAAGGTACCGGGCCACTGCAGAGGGAATCATCTGCAATTCGCTTAACCGACAGTGTTATTTTGTACAGTGTAGATCAAAATCAGTCTGCAGAGAACTTGCAATCTGATTCAAAATCTGACCATGAACAGTGTGGATCAAGATATGACTGCACAGAATGTGCAACCTGACCTTGGATCTACACCGTCCAATACGGTGAGATTTTCTCCGACGAGAAAAATTTTTCAATCGTAAACTATGGGTTTTCACTATTGGCTGGGAATCTTTAGTTTAATTTATTAAGCAGCTTAAGGTTTATGACTGAGCATGTCTGTTTTATGTCTTTTATTTGTTTAACGCTAGGCTGCCAGGTGAGACACAGGGACCTTTAGTGAACAGTGTAGATCAAGATCAGACTGCACAGAACGTGCAGTCTGATCTTGGATCCACACTGTCCTAATAGGAAGTCTTTTTTGCCCTAAAATAACTTTGAAATAGCATGAATTGGCTTTTTACTAGCGGGTTGACAGTTTCATTTAAATTATTTAGCAGGCTAAGGGTAAATATCTTCATCTTTTCACTGCAGCTTTAACTGACGGATGGTATGGATCGGTATCAGACTGCAGAGAATACATGGCCTCATCTTTGATATGCAGCAATCGCAAGTAAATGCTTTAATATAACCCAATCGCATCTGCAATTTGCGGCAAAAAAGTAAAATTTGTATTTGAGCCATGCTCTGTGAAGATGGGGCTTAATGCATATGCGAAAAGTATCGGTCCAGCTTAGCCTGTGCGGACGGCTGACATGGGTTGAAACTTTTCGATACTGGTCAATTTTCTGCATGTCAGAGGACCAGTGCACCTCATGAATCAGTCGTTTGTTAGACAAAATGGTTTTAATGGTCCATATACTTTCATCGCGAAGATGCCTTAAGCCCCCTTTTGCCAGAGCACGACCCATTTATTTAATCTTGAGAAAAGTGAAAAACAAAAGAAAAATTTTTGACAAGGTAAGAAGTAAAGGGTGGAGAAAAAATACGTCAATCGATGCTTGAACGATTTGGCTGATTAAAAAGTTATTTATACCTGAGGCGATAACGGTTCCTTTTTATCCATACATCAACATTACTTTCGTGAATACTTCTCACCGTTTGGGTGAACATTACTCAACAGATTTCGTGAATACTTCTCACCGGTTAAGTGAGCATTACTCAGCGAGTTTTTGTGGATACTACTCACCGTTTCAGTGAACATTGCTCAATGAGTTCTTGTGAATAGTACTCACCGTTTGAGTGAACATTACTCAGTAAGTTTTCCGTGAACACCTCTCACCGATTGTGTGAACATTACTCAGTAAGTTTCTTGTGAATACTTCTCATCGTTTGACAGAACATTACTCAGCGGATTTTGTGAATACTTTTTACCGTTTGAGTGAACATTAATCACAGAGTTCGTGATGACTTTTCGTCGTTGTAATGAGCGGTACACTGATCCTTTATTGCGCAATTATTTCTCACTTTTTTTGTTACCAGTTGACCTTTACACATTACTAGACAATCCCAATTTTAAATAACCGTTAGGAAAATGCCTTTGGACACATTGTGAGAAAAGGAGAAAATCATTTTCTCCTTATCCAACAATGTTTTCTGACTTATCAAAGAGAAACACTGTACTTTGAGCACCAACGTCGTCTACGTTTGCTCCCAGTGTAGACAAGCCTCAAAATTTGTCAGCCGAACCACGTTAGCTCTGTTGGTAGCATACATGACTTGAGAACAGGAGATCGGTTGTTCGATCCCCAGCTCGGCCAATTCTGGTACTTTTTGAGTAAATCTCAGAGCAAACTGGCTATGTCAAACTCCATTAACATGTATTTGAGCCATGCTCCGTCAAAAGGGGGCTTAATGCATTCGCAAAAGTATCGACCCATGTCAGCCTTCGCAGTGTGCTTTCATGGGCCGAAACTTTTTGCAAGTTGTCCATTTTCTCCATGTCACAGGACCACTCTACCACATGATTCAACCGGTTGTTAAATGAAAAAAGAAGACTTTTATTGATCCATAATTATGTGATAACTTGCTCGGCAAAATGAATCACTGAGATGCATTTAACCCCCTTTTGCCAGAACGCCGTACAAACAGGTCAGCCAATCAGAGTTCGTGTTACCTTGAAATTTAGAATATTCCGGGGAATAAGAATAAGAATGTGCTTTCAGAATGCTTGAGCTGATACTACAGAAAAATCCCTATTAAAGAAGATTTTGGGCATAATGTCATAATTTCTTAACCGATTTCAAAACGATAGAACTGTGCATTTTTATTTTAGTTATTGATTTTTTTGTTTTTATTATCTTTTCTTTCTCGTTTGGGGCTGCATCGAATAGCTAAGTTCAATTGCAGCTGTGTTGTCCGTCGTCTGTTCTTGGTTGAATGACAAATTTTTGCCCAGTAAATAGCAACTGGCGGGGACCAAGCCCGGGATGAGCGGTTACGCAGGCAGGTTATTCAATAAGATATGAGTGGAGGCGGCCTTTCAGTAATTGTTTTTGCAAATCATTGCCGGTATTTGTTGTACGCCCCACCGAAGCATTTTAATGTATGTATACAGTTCCCGTGTTTAGTTAAGAAAATGATTGAAAGCTTTATTCAGGGAAACATGGAATACTTTACTTGTGAATAAATGCTAGTTTGCTGATAAGAACTGCATCTCGGTTTTTATTTTCGAGTTTCATCGTTTCATGGTTTTATAGATACAGTGTATCCCGCTGCGTTTTTTTATTTTTTTTTTTTTTTATTTTGAGTTTTACGCCGCTTTACAGAGCTTAGGTCATATCAAGGTGGTCAGTGCACCTATGCATGTGTTTCTAGCTTTCTCACACCAGTACCGACACAAATTTCCTTCCAAGCCACTGGCTACTTTCTCACATGCATCATAGGTGACAGGCAATATATCGCAAAAATGAGATTTTCCCGCAACCGGGTGTCAAACCCGCAACCACCATGTCTCGAGTCAGTTACGCTAACCACTAAGTTACCTGGTGTAATTGTGCTGGCGTTATTTGGAGGTCATCCAGGCATACGTTTAATGCATATTTCAAATGTTCAAACCGCTCTCCTGAAAACTGATTTCTCTGTACTACCATATTCGACCTACTAAGCGCATTATGCGCTCAAATTTTTCGACAATGACCTACAATTTGGTAACAAATGTCCTTTCAGTTAAGCGAACTTCATAATTTCTCACCCTGTATAATGCTTGTATCATGGCAACAGACACAATTTTCAAGGTTGCACTTAATTACATCATAAATCAACTAACTATTAGTTTATTAAAAAAAAAAAAAAAAAAAAAAAAAAAAATCAGCGGGGTAGTTGAAATATCATCAATTCCATGTGCGCTTATGAAGACGATTTTCAATATTCTAAAACAGTAGGATGTGCTTATTAGGACATTTGCGCTTATTAGGTTGAATGGGGTACTGTTTCAGAATTTTCTGAAGTTTAAGCTTAAATCAGCCAACTTCTAATCTCGTTTAGAAGTTCTCGAAGCCACAATAAACTTTGGGGATCTATATCAGCTGGGTACAAGAGTTCACACTACGTTCGGCATTAGTCACATATAGAACTCGAAATTTGCCTGTAGTGTTGCATTGAAATATACTCTTATTGGGATTTTCAGTATCTAATAAAGTATTCGAATTACAGCGACTGAAACCAATATTTGAGGGAGCATTTCTCAAATCTATCTTCTTAAAATTTAGTCAAACAAGTCAAAGTCTCATATCCCTTCAAATAAGCATCTTCGTGTCAAATTTCAATGTTCATTCATCGTTATAAAAGACAGGCGTTTTAAGTCACTGTAAAACAAAATATCAAAGATCCCAAGCGACTGTACAGCCAGTGACGGTACAAATGTGTTGTTTTTTTTTCCAACCTGTCATTTTAAATGAAGGATAAGGAAGACTGTAGTCAACTTTGCTACCAACCTTGACATGTTTTCACAAAAATATGAACAGGTTGGCTTCTTTAGGAAAGAAGCCAGGAGAGGTCGGCATCAGTGTTTTCAAATAGTTTATTGGCTTTTCATTTCAATATATTTTGGTAGATCTAAACAAACAAGTTAGGTGTAACGTGCAACGACCTGGTCACCCATCCAGGCACTAACCTAATGCACGTTGCTTAACTATTACGGAGAGAAACACACCAAACCGCATTGTTGCAAAAGCTACCTCAACAGCGAGGCGGGTTTATAGTGCTTATATATCTAACCTCTCTCCGTGACATTACTCTCCCCTACGAGAAGTCTCGACCCCGAGACTTATGTACAAACATGTATATACAAATAAATCAGGGGAATATACATGGGTAAGGCAACTCCAGTCCGGCAGTTGTCATTATCCCACCTCTGCCACCAAATGTAACGTGCAACGACCTCGTCACCCATCCAGGAACTAAGCTAATGTACGTTACTTAACTATCACGGAGAGAAATACACCAAACCGCATCGCTGCCAAAGCTAGCTCAACAGCGAGGCGGGTTTGAAGTGCTTATATATCTAACCTCTCTCTGTGACATTGGCATTAAATGAATGAGAAGAAAACATTTTTTTTTTTCAATTTTGCTGGTGTATAGGCACAAAACAGTAGATGTTCCACATGGTTATAATAGTCTAGGAACAACAGGCCTTTAAGGGCTAAAAACAGCTCTACTGGCATTTAAATATAGACTCGGGTTTTTACATAGAGTTGTGGAGGTATAATGAAATTGAGACCTGATATGAGCTCAGCTATTCTTTTTTATGTTTGTTTCCAAAAATACATGCGGTAAGCTCAAAATGCATTTTTTTTTTTTTTTTAATTTAAGGGCAAGGAATTTCTGACCCAATAATCCGACGGTTTGCAAAAGAATCCAGCTTCCATGAATATCTATAAACTGTGTGGGTCTTCTGAAGACTGAAAGTAAAACGAAGGCTGTATGCTGTTCACAAGCTAAAAAATGTTGTTGTTTTTTTAAATTCAAGAGCATGTAATTTGTGACTCCATGACCCGATTTTCCTCGATTTTGAAAGGAACCAAGCTCTCATAAATATCTAACAACGCGAGTTTGGTAAAGATTTGAAGAAATTCTAGGCCATATTCCATTAACATTCTCAGGAATGCATCTTTTTTTAAAAAAAAATTCAGGAACACAAAACTCAAGATGATGATCCAATTTCCTCATTTTGAAAAGGAACAAACCTCTAATGAATGTTTGTAATGTGTGCTCAGATAAGCCAAAGTATTTTTGGAAAGGAGAAATCGTTCAATTAAGATTTAATACAATTTGCTAATTCCACTGAATAGGCAAGAATCTTAACTAATGACAATAAATAATGGTGGCCTATACATAACACTAGTACCAGACATGTTAAAAATAAATGTAACATTTTAAAATTTTAACAAACAGCAGTTTTGGAATGTTCCGAACAGAAAGAGCTTGCAGACGACAATTTAAACTTTGATGATAAATGCAGAAGATTGTGCTTTATGTGATGGAAACCATTGTGACAAAAAGAGAAATTGCAGTAACAAGCAGTTTCTCCTGTTCCCACAATATTTTGAAAAGTTGTCTGCTGCAGACATGCAAAATGAAGAGATTGTTTGTCTAAACGTTAAAAATTTAAGAAAGTAGATAAATGAGCCATGCTCTGAGAAAAGGGCGCTTAATGCATCTGCCAAAAAAAATCTACCCATGTCAGCCTGCGCAATCCGCCCAAAACCAAAGGACCACGGACCCTTTTGAGGTGTGCTGTACGTAATGTAGGGCGAAGAGGCATGACTTTTTTGCGCTCATAAGTTAATTTTCGCGGGATTCTCGCAATCCCGCATCCTAGAAGCAACTCTGTGTTTTATTTCATTAAATCTATATCGTTATAAAACCACAGAATGTTTGTATAAAACTGAGAAAAATGCTAGAGTCTAGTCAGTTTTTAAAAATAAAACTTGAAAACATACTGATCAACCTATTTATATCTATTTATGGGGTACGAGTTCTCCAGAGAACTCGTGCTCTCGAGATTAGAGTACGAGTTCCCCAGGGTACGAGTTCTCCAGATAGTATCAAGTCACGTGATCTTTTTCCGGGTGTTCTTTCTCCTTTTTTTTCTAACGATTTTTTTCTTTTTGCTTAGATTTATTCAAAGAAAAATTACAATTATTGGAAAGGTCATTTACAATCAATATAGTATAATAAATCTTTTTTTGGAAATTCGTCATGTAAAAAAACACGTTTATTTCCTATTTCAGTTTATTTATAAACCATGACGAAATAGACTGTGTATCAGAACAGTTTCGCAAAAAACAAATGGATTTAGAGAGCGATTTCTGTGGCAGTCTGCCTTTTAAATTCACCACTGTTGGAGAGGTCTGATGACCTCTCCAATAAAGAAACAGTTCATACACGTTCCCTTTAGAAAACAGATTTTTAAGCTGAGTAATCCAGTAAAAAAACAGTATTGTTTTGGGATAAATTCATCTGTATTTTTAGCACGGTCAAATGATCCAGGCATCCCGATTGCTCTTAGGAATATTCACAAGGGTCATACGTCTTCCTGATATGAACTATGCATAACAGACAAATGATTGGATATGATTGATTGAATGGTGTTTAACGCCGCTTTCAACATTATTTCAGTCATATCACGGCGACAGCTCACATATTCGCGTATTTCGTGGGTTTTACCAGTACTGGGATAATTGAATATTAAGATTTTATAATAATTGTCAAAACAAATGAAAGATCGCCAGGTTGACTTGCCATGTGAACACAAATTTTCACATCCAAGTGACATACCGTCACTGTACAGAATCCCAAGTCACATACAATCCCGAACATTCTACACTTCCAATCTTACACTGTGGGAAATATGAAAAAGGTCAATCCAATGTTTTATTTGTCAAGAATTTCTCATGCATTATTTGCCAGCCATCTATCTAAGATCAGTCTGCAAGTTTTGTGCAATCCGATTTTGATCTACAGTATCGATAAAACATCTGATCTAACATGTGATGTTAAAATTGCTGAAGAAGTCGTCCCTTTGCGTATTTCGCTTAATTGATGCTTTTATGATTAATGTTGAAGCCGGGCTTCCGCCTTGCTATGCGTGTGGTGCATATAATTGCTGAATAAATATAATGGCCAAAGCCTGCTCCTTTATTTTATCATTTTGGGCGGTGTCCTGAAATTTTTTCAGAGTTTTTAATAATTCGTGGAAAAAAATACTGGAGATTGTCCTATAATTAGTCATAGACTCAGATGTAAGGGAAGCCCAGAGTGGAATTGTATCAGACCGTGTAGAAGAATATCAGACTGTTCGTTCTGTGCAGTCTGATCTTGATTTACACTGTCAGTAGCTTTACGCGCAATGAGTCGCGCTTAGAAACCTAAGAAATAGCAGTCCCGATCTGGATTGTGTAATGATCCTAAACTTCTTGTTACGCCCCTGCGAATGCAAAACGTATTGTCCATCTTTACGAAACAAATTCTCCTTTTGACACAGTGTTTTCGAAAGTTGTCTGATGCAAGATGAAGAATTTTGCCTATGCCTAATTATTTATGTCATGACTCCTCGGCCAGAACTTTTGCTAAGCTGGGTAATCGAACCTGCTACCTCCGGACTGCTATTACTATGCATTACTAGTCCCAAAGGTACCGGGCCTCTGCAGAGGGAATCATCTGCAATTCGCTTAACCCACAGTGTTATTTTGTACAGTGTAGATCAAGATAAGTCTGCAGAGAACTTGCAGTCTGATTCAAAATCTGACCGCAAACAGTGTAGAGCAAGATATGACTGCACAGAATGTGCAATTTGATCTTGGATCTACACCGTCCAATACGGTGAGATTTTGTCCGACGAGCAAAATTTTTAAATCGTAAACTATGGGTTTTCACTGTTGGCTGGGAATCTTTAATTTATTAAGCAGCTTAAGGATTATGTCTGAGCATATCTGTTTTATGTCTTTTATTTGTTTAACCCCTAGGCTGCCAAGTGCGACACAGGGACCGTTTACGAACAGTGTAGATCAAGATCAGACTGCACAGAACGTGCAGTCTGATCTTGGATCCACACTATCCTAATAGGAAGTTTTTTTTGCCCCAAAATAACTTTGAAATAGCATCAGTTGGCTTTTTACTAGCGGGTTGACAGTTTCATTTAACTTATTTAGCAGGCTAAGGGTAAATATCTTCATCTTTTCACTGCAGCTTTAACTGACGGATGGTATGGATCGGTATCAGACTGCAGAGAATACATGGCCTCATCTTTGATATTCAGCAATCGTAAGTAAATGCTTTAATATAACCCAATCGCATCTGCAATTTGCGGCAAAAAAGTAGAATTTGTATTTGAGCCATGCTCTGTAAAGATGGGGCTTAATGCATCTGCGAAAAGTATCGGTCCAGGTTAGCCTTCGCGCACGGCTGACATTGCTCGAAACTTTTCGATACTGGTCAATTTTCTGCATGTCAAAGGACCAGTGCACCTCATGAATCAGTCGTTTGTTAGACAAAATGGTTTTAATGGTCCATATACTTTCATCGCGAAGATGCCTTAAGCCCCCTTTTGCCAGAGCACGACCCATTTATTTAATCTTGAGAAAAGTGAAAAACAAAAGAAAAATTTTTGACAAGGTAAGAAGTAAAGGGTGGAGAAAAAATACGTCAATCAATGCTTGAACGGTTTGGCTGATTAAAAAGTTATTTATACCTGAGGCGATAACGGTTCCTTTTTATCCATACATCAACATTACTTTCGTGAATACTTCTTACCGTTTGAGTGAACATTACTCAACAGATTTCGTGAATACTTCTCACCGGTTGAGCATTACTCAGTGAGTTTTTGTGAATACTACTCACCGTTTAGTGAACATTACTCAGTGAGTTTTTCGTGAATACTTCTCACCGATTCAGTGAACATTACTCAATGAGTTCTTGTGAATAGTACTCACCGTTTGAGTAAACATTACTCAGTAAGTTTTCCGTGAACACCTCTCAACGATTCAGTGAACATTACTCAGTAAGTTTCTTGTGAATACTTCTCATCATTTGACTGAACATTACTCAGCGGATTTCGTGAATACTTCTTACCGTTTGAGTGAACATTAATCACAGAGTTTCGTGATGACTTTTCGTCGTTGTAATGAGCGGTACACTGATCTTTTATTACGCAATGATTTCTCACTTTTTTTGTTACCAGTTGACCTTTGCACATTACCAGGACTGGACGATTTGGCCCGCTAAAAATAGGTAGGACAGTTTCTCAAGATGAATACGATGTCTTTGTTAATCAAAGTACTGAAAGTACTGACAGACTAGCGAATTTGATTGATTGATTGATTGTTTGTTTGTATGGTATTTGACCCTGTTTTCAACATTATTTCAGTTATTTAGTGGTGGCCAGTGCACATATCCATGCTTTCCTTGACTTTCTTCTACCAGTACACCGCACAATATTTTTCCAAGACACTGGCTGCTTTCCCACATAACCATCATTGAAATGTGAGAGAGAAATGAATCCTGTCACAATGACTATCCTCATAAAGAAATTTGCAGAGTGTGGGACGAAACCAGCGGCCTCCCGTTCGCAAGTCCTGTATGCTACCGACTGAGCTGCCGGGGCTATGCTGCTATTGTTTACCTATAATCCAGTTTAAGTTTAACCCTTAACCTGCTAAAAATGTTAAATGAAACTTTTAAGTCGATGGTAAACACCTGAATATTGCTATTTCAAAGTTACATTTGGGAAAAAAAATATCCTCTTATCGGACAGTGTAGATCCAAGATCAGACTGCATGCTCTGAGCTGTCTGATCTTAATCCAAACTGTCTGCAAAAGGTCACTGAGTTGCGGTAGTGCTGTTAAAAGAAACTCCAGGACAGCATGGTCAGGTGCTCTGGCCACAGCAATATTACTGAAATAATGTTGAAAACGGCCATACAATCAAATAGTCAATATCCAATAGCACAAGATGTAGTTTACTATTTAACTCCCTTTTTTAACATAACTAGTTTACAAAACCAAAAATTTTACACTTGTTCAAATTCAAAGCTGTTGCAGACCATAAATTAACCCTTTACCACACAATCCCGGCTTTTAACGACTATGAGGATGAAACCTTTTGAAAACATTGTGGGAAAAGAAGAAAATGCAGGCAACCAGCATTTTCTCCTTTTCCCACAATGTTTTCTACCCAATCAAAAAGAAACTACAGTTTTTGAGTCAAATTTATTTTGTCGTCTGCTAATGCTTTCAATTTGGACCAGTCTAATTTTTTTTCTTTTGGTAAGGAGTTAAATGTGGCTGAACTGATGAAACTTGATTCCAAAAGGGCAGAAAACAATGTGAGAAAAAGGAAAAAATGATGGTTATCAGCATTTTCTCCTTTTCCCGCAATATTTTTAAAGGGATTCTTCCCCAGTGTCATTAAAACTTGAAATCGTTTGGTCAATGAATGAGAAGGCTTCTCTGTCCAGTGAGGGTTGATACAGCAGGCATTTGCTACAAGTTAATACATAGGTGTATCTATTAATAGATTCATTCATAATGTTACAGTGATGTAGGAATAAGTGATTCTCTGCTTTGCATAAGTCACTTAATCTACATATAAGCAAAGACCTTGCACCTTATAAATGACATCTTGTTCACTTTATTACTTTGTAAGGCGACATGTTCACCTTGGAGTGGTAGAGATTTAGCAGTTTTTGTCAAAATTGTCATATATATAACAGAGTTAAGATTTCTAACAGAAAGAAGTATTTTCTGTGAGGCAGTATTTGGCAACTGTGGGGTTTTTTGTTTACTTTGAATCCAGGTCAGTCTTGATGCCTATAGACTAGCTTCGCTAGTCAAAAATGGAAAAATGAAAGGCCCACAAGCAGCCAAAAGTAAATAATTCCAAAGTGATGATGCAGGCATTTATATGCTACAATGCAGTGACCAAAGTTGCCAAAGTAAAAGAAAAAAATGTATGTATTTTTTCACTCTTTTAAAGAGGTTGGTAGGTACTGCTGTTCATGATGAGTGATATCTAAAACTTTATAATGGGTATTGCTGATCAGAACGGTCACATATTTTTTACGTTCTATTGCTGTCGGCTGGCAAACATAGCCTATATTTTAACCAATCGTTAAACTACTAATTTGTAAAAGACAGTTTAAAAAAGTGGGATCCTACGTGGCTCATTTGTAACGGTGTAGGACTTTTTGTCCCATACATAATTCAAACATCTACCATTTGATTTGTGATTTCAAACCACTGTACTTATTCAGCGTTGACCGATTATGTACAGTGCTTACAGCACTTTGATTAAAAGTTGTCATTGTGTGGTAAACAGTTAATCTAGAGCGCCAAATAAACCCAATGTGCATTTTTATGGCAGAAATAAAACCAAAATAATTGCAGTTTCATTGTTGCTTTTTAGCACAACGTGCCCAAGGTGAGCTATTGTGATTACCCTATGTCCGGCGTCGATTTCTTTAAACATCTTCTTCTCCTAAACCACTCAGCCAATCTTGATGAAACTTGGCAGGGATGTTCCTTGGGTGAAGCTCTACCAAAGTTGTTCAAAGAATTGAATTCTATCCTTAACTCTGGTTGCCATGGCAACAAAAAGGAAAAAAAATCTTTGAAAATCTTCTTCTCTGAAACTAGAAGGCACAGAGTTTTGATATTTGGTATGTAGCATTTCCTAGTGAACCTCTACCAAATTTGTTCATATGATGCCCCTGGGGTCAAAACTGGCCCCGCCACGGGGGTCACAAGCTCGAGCATAATAACAAAGAAGGAAAACTTTAAAAATCTTCTTCTCTGAAACTTGAAGGTGTAGAGCTTTGATATTTGGTATGTAGCATCTCCTAGTGGACCTCTACCAAGTTTGTTCATATGATGCCCCTGGGGTCCAAACTGGCCCCGCCTTGGGGGTCACAAGTTCGAATATAGGAACAAAGAAGGAAAACTTTAAAATTCTTCTTTGAAACTGGAAGGCGTAGAGCTTTGATATTTGGCATGGAGCATCTCCTAGTGGACCTCTACTAAGTTTGTGCATATGATGCCCTTGGGGTCAAAACTGGCCCCGCCCCGGGGGTCACAAGTTCGAACATAGGAACAAAGAAGGGAAACTTTAAAAAGCTTCTCTGAAACTGGAAGAGAAGAGCTTTGATATTTGGTATGTAGCATTGCCTAGTGGACCTCTACCAAGTTTGTTTATATGATGCCCCTGGGGTCAAAACTGGCCCTGCCCCGGGGGTCACAAGTTTGAGCATAGTAACAAAGAAGGAAAACTTTAAAAATCTTCTTCTCTGAAACTGGAAGGCGTGGAGCTTTGATATTTGGTACGTAGCATCTCCTAGTAGACCTCTACCAAGTTTGTTTATATGATGCCCCTGGGGTCAACACTGGCCCTGCCCCGGGGGTCACAAGTTCGAACATAGGAACAAAGAAGGAAAACTTTAAAAACCTTCCTCTTTGAAACTGGAAGGCGTGGAGCTTTGATATTTGATATGTAGCATCTTCTAGTGGACCTCTACTAAGTTTGTTTATATGATGCCCTTGGGGTCAAAACTGGCCCTTCCTCGGGGGTCACAAGTTCAAACATAGGAACAAAGAAGGAAAACTTTAAAAACCTTCCTCTCTGAAACAGGAAGGCGCGGAGCTTTGATATTTGGTATGTAGCATCTTCTAGTGGACCTCTACCAAGTTTGTTCATATGATACCCTTGGGGTCAAAACTGGCCCTGCCCCGGGGGTCACAAGTTCGAACATAGGAACAAAGAAGGAAAACTTTAAAATTCTTCTTTCTTGAAACCGAAAGGCGTGGAGCTTTGATATTTGGTATGTAGCATCTCCTAGTGGACCTCTACCAAGTTTGTTCCAAGGATGCTGCTTGGGTCAAAACTGGCTCAGCCCCGGGGATCACAAGTTCGAACATAGGAACAAAGAAGGAAAACTTTAAAATTCTTCTTTGAAACTGGAAGGCGTAGAGCTTTGATATTTGGTATGTAGTGATTCTCTTCTAAGTTTGTTTGCCCATATAAGCACAACGAGTTCACTGAGTTCAAAATTGGGTCATCTTGGGTCATAAACTAGGTCACTAAGTCAAATTAAAGAAATACCTTGTTGGCACACTCGAGGCCACATTATTTGCTCAATTGCCTTGAAAATTGGTCAGAAAGTTTGTCTTTATAAAATCTCACATAAGTCTGAATTTGGGTCAACTGGGGTCATAAACTAGGTCATGGGGTCAAATTAAAGAAATACCTTGTTTGCACTCTGGAGGCCACATTTATTGCTCAAATGACCTGAAATTTGGCCAGAATGTTTGTCTTGATGAAATATCAGATGAGTTTGGATTTGGGTCACCTGGAACCATAACCTAGGTCATTAGGTCAAATTAAAGAAATACGTTGTGGGCACTATAGAGGCCACATTATTTGCTCTATGCCTTGAAAATTGCTCAGAATGTTTGTCTTTAGAAAATCTCACACGAGTCGGAATTTGGGTCAACTGGGGTCATAAACTAGGTCACTTGGTCAAATTAAAGAAATACCTAGTGGGCACTCTAGAGGCCACATTTATTATTCAGTTGATTTAAGATTGGTTAAAATGTTTCTTTTGATAAAGTCCAAGACCAGTTCAAATTTGGGTCACCTGGGGTCATAATCTAGGTCACTAGGTCAAATTAAAGAAATACCTTTAGGGCACTCTAGAGGCCACGTTTTTTGCTCAATTGACGTGAAAATTGGTCAGAATGTTTGTCTCCGTGAAATATGAGTTTGAAATTGGGTCACCCGAGATCATAAACTAGGTCACTTGGTCAAATTAAAGAAATACCGTTAAGGCACTCAGGTGAGCGATCCAGGGCCATCATGGCCCTCTTGTTTCTCTGTTGAGTTTCAGCAATGCGGACATTGTAGATCAAAGATACCACTGCATGTTCTGTGCAGTCCGATTTTAACCTACACTGGTCACATACTTCATTTCTATTCTTGTAGAAATATTTTTTTTGCGATTTAAAAAGGAAAAGAAGTGGTCCACTATGGCCTTGTATCGCACCACATCCTTTCTCTTAAATAAATGTACCATATAATTAATTGGCATCTACAGAAATATTAACCCCCCCAGGCTGCTAAGCATGACTCAATGACCTTTTGAGGACATTGTAGGTCAAGATCAGACTGTACAGAACATGCATCTGATCTTGGATCTACACTGTCCAATATTTTACTCCAAAAAGAATAACTTTGTGAAAGCATCACTCATGTTTTTACTATTTGCCTGAAAGTTTCATTTAACTTATTTGCCAGGATAAAGGTTAAACAATAGTATGTGTGGCCAAACAATTCATTGCAAAAATGAGCCTAGTCTCCTAAAACAGTCAAACCTTTTTTCACAAGCCAGGAAGATGTGCCATATTATCACTGCTATACTATTCGTGCCAATGGAGAAGATAACTTTCAAAGATTTTCAATACCTTTCAATTTTGTTGCCATAGCAGCCAGTTTTAAATTGAATCAAATTCTTTGAAGAAATTCTGGAGAGCAGTTTGGTCAAGACTGGTTTGGCAGTTTCAGCGATGATTTTTGAAATCAAAGTTCACACACAGATATGTATCCACAATGGACACAGGGCCATGACATAAGCTCGCTGGCCTTTGATCAGTGGAGGTAATAATCAATTCAAATCAATGGTGAAGAACACAGACAGAGAGAGAAACAACTGAAAATGCTTTATTTCTTTATGCCTGTTCCAGGCTTGCATTTAGGAAGTGTGTGACACATGGTCGGCCCAATCAAGTACTTTCTGGAATTTTATCAATTTAGAGAATATCTCTGCAGGCTGGATGAATTTTGACTGGCCTTAGTAAGTTTAATTCTTTACCAAACCATAAAATTTTAGCCTGGTCAAAACTGAAAGCATTTGCAGACGACAAATGCTGCACAAATTATGAAATTTGTCTATGAAAGGGTAGAAAACATTGTGGGAAAAGGAGAAAATGCAGGAGCATTTTCTCCTTTTCCCACCATGTTTTCGAAAGTTCTTTTTCTTATGGTTGGTAAAACTTGGGATTCTGTGGTAAAGGGTTAAACCTGACTGCCATCAAATGAAACAGGAAAAGATGAGATTCAAATCTTTATATCCAGATAGATCTAGTCACTCCACAGGTTAACACCTTTGTTTGTTTACATCCAGGTCTCCATCTGACATACAGAAAATTTACTTTTATGTGGAATGACGTAGAAAAATGTCATCACTGCGATGATATCAAATAAGAGGACCATGATGGTCCTAAATCGCTCACCTGAAATGCAACTCAGCTCAACACCATAATGCTACATGCCAAATATGAAAGCTCTAGCCCTTATGGTTTGGGACAAGAAGATTTTTAAAGATTTCCTTCTTTATCCCTATGTGAAATCCGAGAACCCACAACATAGGGTCAATTT
Organism: Tridacna gigas; assembly: GCA_945859785.2. Taxonomy (NCBI): domain Eukaryota; kingdom Metazoa; phylum Mollusca; class Bivalvia; order Cardiida; family Cardiidae; genus Tridacna; species Tridacna gigas. The sequence continues at coordinate 6,396,403 of OX244038.2, read as the reverse complement.
TTAACACCAGGGCCATAATTTGAAGTATTTTGGTAGAGGGTCACTAGATGATGCTACATGCAATATATGAAAGCTCTAGCCCCTATGGTTTGGGACAAGAAGATTTTTAAAGATTTCCTTCTTTATCTCTATGTGAAATCCGAGAACCCACAACATAGGGCCAATTTCCACACTAGGGCCATTATTTGAAGTATTTTGGTAGAGGGCCACTAGATGACACTACATGCCATATATGAGAGCTCTAGCCCTTATGGTTTGGGACAAGAAGATATTTAAAGATTTCCTTCTTTATCTCTATGTGAAATCCGAGAACCCACAACATAGGGCCATTTTCAAACTAGGGCCATAATTTGAACTATTTTGGTAGAGCGCCACTAGATGATGCTACATGCCATATATGAGAGCTCTAGCCCTTATGATTTGGGACAAGAAGATTTTTAAAGATTTCCTTATTTATCTCTATGTGAAATCCGAGAACCCACAACATAGGGCCATTTTCCACACTAGGGCCATTATTTGAAGTATTTTGGTAGAGGGCCACTAGATGATACTACATGCCATATATGAGAGCTCTAGCCCTTATGGTTTGGGACAAGAAGATTTTTAAAGATTTCCTTATTTATCTCTATGTGAAATCCGAGAACCCACAACATAGGGCCATTTTCAACACTAGGGCCATAATTTGAAGTATTTTGGTAGAGCGCCACTAGATGATGCTACATGCCAAATATGAAAGCTCTACCCCTTACGGTTTGGGACAAGAAGATTTTTACAGATTTCCTTCTTTATCTCTATGTGAAATCCGAGAACCCACAACATACGGCCAATTTCCACGCTAGGGCCATAATTTGAAGTATTTTGGTAGAGGGCCACTAGATGATACTACATGCCATATATGAAAGCTGTAGCCCTTATGGTTTGGGACAAGAAGATTTTTAAAGATTTCCTTATTTATCTCTATGTGAAATCCGAGAACCCACAACATAGGGCCATTTTCAAACTAGGGCCATAATCTGAAGTATTTTGGTAGAGGGCCACTAGATGATGCTACATGCCAAATATGAAAGCTCTAGCCCTTAAGGTTTGGGACAAGAAGATTTTTAAAGATTTCCTTCTTTATCTCTATGTGAAATCCGAGAACCCACAACATACGGCCAATTTCCACACTAGGGCCATTATTTGAAGTATTTTGGTAGAGGGCCACTAGATGATACTACATGCCATATATGAGAGCTCTAGCCCTTATGGTTTGGAACAAGAAGATTTTTAAAGATTTCCTTCTTTATCTCTATGTGAAATCCGAGAACCCACAACATAGGGCCATTTTCAACACTAGGACCATAATTTGAAGTATTTTGGTAGAGGGCCACTAGATGATGCTACATGCCACATATGAGAGCTCTAGCCCTTATGGTTTGGGACAAGAAGATTTTTAAAGATTTCCTTCTTTATCTCTATGTGAAATCTGAGAACCCACAACATAGGGCCATTTTCAACACTAGGGCCGTAATTTGAAGTATTTTGGTAGAGGGCCACTAGATGATGCTACATGCCAAATATGAAAGCTCTGGCCCTTACGGTTTGGGACAAGAAGATTTTTACAGATTTCCTTCTTTATCTCTATGTGAAATCCGAGAACCCACAACATAGGGCCAATTTCCACACTAGGGCCATTATTTGAAGTATTTTGGTAGAGGGCCACTAGATGATACTACATGCCATATATGAGAGCTCTAGCCCTTATGGTTTGGGACAAGAAGATTTTTAAAGATTTCCTTCTTTATCTCTATGTGAAATCTGAGAACCCACAACATAGGGCCATTTTCAACACTAGGGCCATAATTCAAAGTATTTTGGTAGAGGGCCACTAGATGATGCTACATGCCAAATATGAGAGCTCTAGCCCTTACGGTTTGGGACAAAAAGATTTTTAAATTTTTTTCTCTCGGTTGCCATGGCAACCAGAGTTCTTCATGGTATTCAAATCTTTGAAGTATTCTGAAAGTACATCACCTAAGGATCATTTCTTTGAAGTTTCACTGAAATCTGTTGGGCAGTTTCAGAGGAGAAGATTTTTTAAGTAATTGTTCACGGACGGACGGACGGACGCCGGACAATGATCGATCACAATAGCTCACCCTGAGCACTATGTGCTCAGGTGAGCTAAAAACTATTGGAAAAATATTTTGAGCTTTGCTATTTGTGTAGAATTGCATGCATACACGTTCTATGTGAAAGATCTAGTCTTCCTGATACTAGCATTTATCTTGCACTGTTCTGAGCAAAGCTGGCAATTTACGTGGATGCCCTGATGTGCAAATTTAAAATAACAAAAGCTGTATTATAACAGCACATGATTTCCATTATTAATGCATGGCTACAGCTCTGTTGATGCAAGGCCTTTAACAGGCATGCGATTAGGTTTCTATGCAAAAATTCTTAATTGTTTCTTCCCTTTCTGTGCGTGTTAAGTCCACAGCAGTTATAGGCACAGTGTTTTTAAAAGCCTTCTATACAAGGTTATAAAAAATCAGTGCTAACTCTTTACCAGATGACAAAATTTAAGACTTGCCTTAATTAAAAGCCTTTGCAGACAACATATCCAATGTGTGAAATTTGTCTTTGAAATGGGCAGAAAAAATTGTGGAAAAAGGAGAAAATACTGGTTACCAGCATTTTCTCCTTTCCCCAAATTGTTTTCAAAAGCCTTATTTCTCAGGTTTGCTAAAACTCAGAATTGTTTGGTAAAGGCTGAAAGATTTGCATTGAAGAAGAAAATACTGGTGGTCAAAATATTTCATAAATTTGCATACAGTATAGATCCAAAATCAGACTGCACATGTTTTGACAGGAAAAAGATCCTTTAAGTGGCGTGCAACACACAAAAAGGGGTCTTCGGACATACGTCGTCCAAGATCAGCATGTGCAGTCTGTGACTAATCGAAGACGACACTTCCCGTTTTTGTGCAATTTTCTGTTTCATGAAAGTCTACAGTATGAAAAAATCTTATGTAGTCGTAAAGTGTTGTCTCGAATTAGCCTGCACAGACTGCGCAGGCTAATCCGAGACAACACTTTACGCAAATGTCCAAAGGCCCCTTTTCGTGTGTTGCATGCCAAGTAATGACTGGCAAATTCATCTGTATGTTTATATGTTTCCCAAAAATGGGTTAAAGGCAGAATATGCACGTCATAACTGTCATTTCTCCATTAAAAACATTCTGTAGAGTCTCTCTTTAGCATCATCTTTGAATTTAGGAACAAAGTTAACTTTGACAACCTCTGTGAAACCTTCTGACAGCTCTGGTGGCTTGAACTTTCCTCTGAAAAAAGAAGGTATGAAAAGTAATTCTCAAAGTTCATCATTTTTCTCCATTACCCGTAATTCTTGACTAGATGGCATTATTTCAGACTAGCCAAACTCAGAAACATTTGTAGGCAACAAATTAAATATGAATGAAATAATGAACTTTGTTTTTGAAAGGGTGGAAAACGTTGTGGGAAAAGGAGAAAATGCTGTTACCAGCATTCTCTTATTTGCCCACAACATTTTCAAAAACCATTTCCCTCTAGGTCATTAAAACATTGAATTATTTTGTTAAGGTTTAACCCTTTACCACACAATCCCGACTTTTAACGACCCTAGGGAAGAAATCCTTTGAAAAGCAGAAAATGCTGGTAATCAGCATTTCTCAATTTCCCACAATATTTTTTACCTTTTCAGCCACAGATCCCATCATTTGGACCACATTTAAACTGCATTTTTTTTAAGGGTTGCTAAAACTCAACATTGTTAAGCAAAGGACTAAATGTACCTTAACCCTTTCCCAAACAAGCCCTGGTTTTCATGTGTCTGCAGTACAAGTCTTTTGAAAACACTGTGGGAAAAGGAGAAATTGCTCGTTACAAGCAATTTCTCCTTTTCCCACAGTGTTTTCTACCCTTTTTGAGACCTTTATGCCATTTTCATCAAATTTAAAATTGTCGTCTGCAAACTCTTTCAATTTGGACCAGTCCAAAGTTTGTCGTTTGGTAAAGGGTTAATACTGAAAGAACAAATCTACTGTTGCTTTTTTAAATAATTAATGATCAAAGTACTCACTTGAAACTGTTCATTATCATGTCATTGATGGGCTGATGTGATTTGTCTGTGATTTCTCTAAACTGCAACAGGAAAAAATGCATACAAATTTTAAATGCACACTCACAAAGGAACATTAGCCCTTTTGCTCTGCCAACTGTATTACTTTGATTTCTATCGAGATAAAAACTTCCATATTTCCACTGGGGTTGAAATGGATGATTTCAGTCACAGTTCAGCTTAACTTCCAGAATGCATAGATATATAAACTGGCCATGGCCAGATTTTGTTGAAATGGCAATAAACAACAAACAAATATATCATTTCCTACTATTATTTTTACAAGATTTAAACCTTAATATAACTAAGTAAATAATTAAACATGTATATACATGTACTGTGAAGATGTAACTCATTACATGTGCTATGTAAACATGACTTTTCACACCACTTGACTGATTGATTGATTGATTGTAAGGTGTTTAACGTCATTTTCGACATTATTTCAGAAAAATAGCCAGTACTCGGCAAAACATTCTTTGCAAACAACTGGCTGCTTTCCCACATATCAATCATCCAAACAACTATCAGCGGTGAGAGAGAAATGAATCTTGTCACAATCAGTATCATCAATCATCGGAAAGAGGTTTGCTGAGCTGATGATTCCAACATTACACCACTAGAGTACACAAGTCAGGAAATATTGTGGAAACAACGCAACTGCCTCTTTTCCAACAATATTTTAATATTGGCATTGTTTCTTCCTCTGTCTGTTCTTCCTTTGTGACACTTCGGTGCCTGTGATTCAGTGTCTGATCTAGAGCACACAACTGTGGGAATTACTGATATTTTTTGTGAATCACGCATATTTTCAAACCAACTGCGGGATATTCCCGCATTCAAATTTTGAGAGAATAGTCAAATTTCCTACCTATTTTTCACCGATTTATGTGTTTATGAAGAAAGATAGCACATCACTGTTGCATAGAGTAGCTTCCCTTTTTGTTTACAGTAGAGTTACCAAATCAACTTAACAGATCTTTTTTTAAACGAAAAATTAAACCACATTTTTATCTACGTAAGCCTGGTAAAAAATAATGTCGTCATATTTACAGAAATGTTAGTATTTTTTATGTCTTTTCCGAATATGAATTTATTTTATCGACAATAACATAAAAGGAGGGCGGAAAAAAGTAAATTAATTTTTTTGTCAATTTTTTCCAAAGCCGATTCTATAAGTCAGGTTGTTTTCCTATCTATTTTTTTCCTATCCCCCATACTTTTGAGAAATCCCCCATCTTTTTCAAAGTAATGGGGGATTTTCCCCCTCATTTTTCAAATCCTGGATCAGACACTGGTGACTGATATTTCAAACAAATATTCTGTATTAGACTAGAATACATGAGCCATGCTCTAGCAAAAGGGGGCTTAATGCATCTCCATGCTGCATCATACCAAGCAAGACATCACATAAGTAGGGATCCATAAAATCCATTTTGTCTGACAACTGACTGTATCATAAGGTAGACTGGTCCTTCGACATACAGAAAACTGACCAGTAGCGAAAAGTTTCGGCCCAGTTCAGCCTACACTGACTACGCAGGCTGACCTGGGTCGATACTTTTCGCAGATGCATAAAGCCCCCTTTTCCCAGAGTATGGCACATATTCAAATAGTCAATATTACAATGAATGATATCTCTTACCCTCTCATTGTGTCTGGCTTGTTCAATGGTTGTGTTGAATACAAAACATCGACAAGGTACATTCAGAGTGGAAGCAACTTTCAAAAACCTTGAAGACAATAGAAAATATAACTCTAAATATGTGAAGAGCCACATAGAATACTATTGAGGACAATGTAGATCAAAATCAGGCTACAAAGAACATACAGTCTGATCCTGGATCAGCACTGTCCAATATATATGTATGCAAGATCATAATATTCCAGTGAAAAGGACCCCGGAATTTTTTTGTCCAGGTAAACAATGAAGCAGCAATTCCGATTGTTTACAATAAACTGCTTAACCCATTACCAAACTGCAAAATTTTAGACCAGTCCAAATTAAGAGCAGTTGCAGACAACAAAATAAATTTGAAAAATTGAAATTTGTTCAGGAAAGTGCAGAAAACATTGTGGGAAAAAGGAGAAAATGCTGGTAACCAGCATTTTCTCCTTTTTCCACAACGTTTTCGAGAGGCTCCTTTCTTGGGGTCATTGAAACATGGGATTGTGTGGTAAAGGGTTAATTCAAGGTCTTTACATTTGAAATATTACATCTCTATGAAAGCAAAATTTCACTGATTAGACAATTGTCATTAACATGACATACGTAGTAAAGCTATGTTTCGGGACAAAAAAAAATTGCCACAATTGACTAGAAATCTAGTTTTTTATGACATCCACATCAAAAATACACTGTCATTATATCTACCTCACAAGATCTACTTTCATCACAACCATAATTAAACTATATCATTTATTGCTAACAAAGTCTACTTTTCATGACAACCACATTAAAACTACATCAACTTAATAAATCTACCTTTCATGACAGCCACATTAAGTCTAGATCATACTTTCTTACAAAATATAATTTCCATGACAACAACATGAAAACTACATCATAATTACTTACATAATCTACTTTTCATGACATATTAAAACTACATCACATTTACTTACAAAATTTACTTTTCATGACAACCACATGAAAACTTATCACCACTACTTACTTCACCCACTTTTCATGACAACTACATGAAGACTACATTGTGATTACTAACAAAATCTACTAATTTAAGATAACGACATTAAAATCATACCAGAAAATTACTTACAAGACCTGCTTTTCATAACAAATACATCAAAACTGTTTACAAAATCCACATTTCATGACAGCCACATTTAAACTACATCATATTTACTTACAAAATCTACTTTTCATGATTAACTTATTAAAACTATATCATGATTACTTGCATAATCTACTTTTCTTGACAACCACATCAAAACTACATCTACTTTCATGACAACCACATTTAAACTAGAACATTAAAACTAACAAAATCTCCTTATTAAGATAACCATAATAAACCTACATCATTGTTGATTTATACAAGATTTTCTTTCATCTAATTTTCCATTGGACTATAAAATTGAGCTTAGGAAAAAAAAAAATTATACTTCAGCTATGTTTTCTAAAATAAAAATTCTTAAATTAATAGTGTACGACATTACATTGAATAACATTTCCTTGAAAACCATTTGGAAAACATTTTCGTCAAAGACCCGTCTCGCCAAAATGGCATTTTACAGAGTGCAATGCTTTGCTGAAAATGACCAAAATTTGATCTAAAGCACATTTGGTTGAAAAATACTTGTGATACATTTTTTTTTTTTCAATCATCAGGGACTATTTACTACATTTACAGTTATTTATTGCGCATTTGGTTATTTATCCTCCATTTGGGATTGAAAATTTAAAGGGGAATGCAAAAAAACCCCCCTTTTTCTTCATGTAGAACAGATTAATAATCAAACAGAATCCAGACTATCTAACCCTTTCCCAAACGACAAATTACAGACTGGTCCAAATTGAATGAGTTTGCAGACAACAATTTTAAATTTTATGAAAATGGCAGAAAGGTCTCAAAAAGGGTAGAAAACACTGTGGGAAATGGAGAAATTGCTCGTTACGAGCAATTTCTCCTTTCCCCACAGTGTTTTCAAAGGACTTGTACTGCAGACACGTGAAAACCAGGGCTTGTTTGGGAAAGGGTTAACTGTTTACCACACAACAAAAAATTTTAGACAAGTCCAAACTGAAGGCATTTGCAGACGACAAATAAAATGGGGCACAAATGACAGTATCTGTCTTTGAGATCGTTGAAAACATTGTGGGAAAAGAAGAAAATGCTGGTTACCAGCATTTTCTTCTTTTTCCACTATGTTTTCAAAAGCCTTCTTCTTCAGGGTCATTAAAACTCAGGATTGTGTGGTAAAGAGGTAGTGGACTATTGGCTGAATAAATTTGTATCTTCATTGTCTAGCTTGACTAAATATGGGGTTTTTCTGTGTTAATCCTTGTGATAAATCCAACAAGTCTAAAATTTTGTCTGATAAAGAGGTGATGAATGCATTGATTAATGTAAAAACATTGTGGCAAAAGCAAAAGCTGCTCCTTACAAGCATGTTTGCCTATGGCAAGATTGCTTTCCAACAACTTCTACCAGATAAAAGTACTCCACTACTTTCCAGGGCTTAGTAAAAAGAGTTGACTTAACATAATCTGCTAAGAAGCTTACCCTTTTACCAGACGACAAAATTTCAGACTGGATGTTCATACTGGAAGCATTTGCAGACGACAAATCAAACATTGCTCAAACATTAAAATTTTGACATTGAAAGGGTAGAAAACATGGTGGAAAAAAAGAGAAAATGCTGGTTACCAGCATTTTCTCCTTTTTCCACTGTGTTTTCAAAAGCCTGCTTCCACAGGGTACCTAAAACACAGATTGTTCGGTAAGCATTTCATGACAAACAAACCTTTGTCTTGACTCTACATCCGGATTTGTGTTATCTATAACTACGCTATTTCCTTGTTTGAGATTGTCTTTACAAGCTGCTACACATTTCTGCCACGTCCCGAGTGTATCCTGTCAGAAAATACGATAGTAAATATATGAACAAATTCAAGCATTATGGATACACTTGTCACTGGCACGTGGAGTTTTCCATTGTGAATTGGTGTATAGATGATTATTATCCAGTCACAAAATGAGGGTTTTTCTAATCTAAAGTAAAAGCACATTCTCTAGAATCATACAATCAAATGGCCAAAATTACTAAAATCTTGAACATAGTAGAAGTCATGGATTAATTGTATGGTGTTTAACACTGTTTTCAACATTATTTCAGTTATGTCGCAGCAGCCAGTGCACCTATCCATGCTTTCCTGGAGTTTCTTTTACAAGTACTCTGCACAATATTCTTTCCAAGCCACAGGCTGCTTTCCAAAATAACCATCGTCGAAAAAATGGTCAGCGCTGAGAGGGGAATGAATCCTGTCGCAATGACTATCATCAATCCTCGGAAAGAAATTGGCCAAGCCGGGGATAGAACCAGCGACCTCCTGTTCTCAAGTCCTGTACCCTACTGACTGAGCTACAAGAATTCGTGGAATTTTGTTTCACTGCTGTCAAGGTAACTTAACAAATACCTGGTTTACCTATTTACTCAGAAACTTATATTCTGTCTCCATGATTTTGAGGACATGGTTAGATGAGGAGAAAATGCTGGTAAACAGATACGACAGAAAAATACAGCAGAATCACAAAATAAAGCAATACAGCAGCAAAGTTAATGTTAAGGCAGTGGGACACAGTGTGGTGCAGTGATAGAGTGACAGCCTCTCACACTGGGTTCAAATCCCATGGTGAGAGGGAGGGTCAACCTTTAGAGCTATCCACGTCACAGCGCAAGTGCAGGTAAACCCTTTACCACACAATCCCGACACTTTTGACGACCTTGTAAAAGAAGCCTTTTGAAAACATTGTGGAAAAAGGAGAAAATGCTGGTAACCAGCATTTTCTCCTTTTTTCACAATGTATTCTACCCTATCCATAACAAATTCCAATTTTTCAGTCCCATTCAATTTGTCTTCTGCAAATGCTTTCAATCTGGACCAGTCTAAAATTTTGTCGTTTGGTTGAGAGTTAACGTTTCCATGAAGCAATTATTGGGATTGATTAATAAAAGTTGTAAGAACTTTCTAAATCAGTGTAAAATAAATAGGTTTAAACTTAAAAAAAAAGTGGCATAAAATGTAAGATGCTTTTTTTCACATAATGTCATTAAATTTGATTTGCAGGGCCATCAGGTAAATGTAGTCTTTTTTATTGTAGTGTTTTAACCTTTACCACACAATGCCGCCTTTTAACAACTCTGGGAAAGAAGCCTTTTGAAAAATTGTGGGAAAAAGAGAAAATGCTGGTAACCAGCATTTTCTCCTTTTTCCACAATGTTTTCTACCCTAGCCATCACAAATCTAAATCTTTCAGTCCCATTTATTTTGTCGTCTGCAACTGCTTTCAGTTTGGACCAGTCTAAAATTTTGTCGTTTGGTAAAGAGATAAGGTTTCCAGGTAGCAATCACTGACAGCAATTAATACAAATCGAAATAACTTGTTTCACAATCAATGTGAGATGAGCAGTGCTCTGGCAAAAAGAAGGGGGCTTAACCCTTTCCCAAACGACAAATTTTGGACTGGTCCAAATTGAAAGAGTTGGCAGACGACAATTTTAAATTTGATGAAAATGGCAGAAAGTTATGAAAAAGGGTAGAAAACACTGTGGGGAAAGGAGAAATTGCTCATTACGAGCAATTTCTCCTTTTCCCACAGTGTTTTCAAAAGACTTGTACTGCAGACATGTGAAAACCAGGGCTTGTTTGGGAAAGGGTTAATTCACATAATTATGGATCCATAATAGCCACATTTTTAACAACCGACTCAATCATGAGGTAGACTGGTCCTTTGATATACAGAAAATTGACCAATAGCGAAAAGTTTCGGCTCAGGTCAGCCTTAGCAGACTGCGCAGTCTGACCTGGGTCGATACTTTTCGCAGATGCATTAAGCCCCCTTTTCACACAGCATGGCTCAAGTAAATATGTTTCGACTACTCGATAACTGCCTGGGACAATTATCTCATTACCTCTAACGAAGAAACTTTCTATTTCTTAGTGGCAGACCACTCTATTTCAAGTCATATCACAGCTACAGCTCATTTGTTCATTTGAATATTGGTGAAACCCACTAGTGGCCAGGACACAATTCAATAAGCTGACACTATGATATGGCTAAAACAGTGTTGAAAGCAGCATAAAATTCACCATGACTCACATGAATAAGTGACCTGTCTCCACAATATGACTGATAACAAGATTAATTGATTGATTGATTGTATGGTGTTTAACGCCGTTTTCAACATTATTTCAGTTATATCACGGCGGCCAGTGCACCTATCCATGCTTTCCTGGAATTTCTTTCACCAGTACTCCGCACAATATACTTTCCAAGCCACTGGCTGCTTTCCCACATAGCCATTGTTGAACCAATGATCAGCGGTGGGAGAGGAATGAATCCTGTCGCAATGACTACCATCAATCCTCGGAAAGAAATTGGCCGAGCCGGGGATCGAACCAGCCTCCTGTTCTCAAGTCCTGTACGCTACCAACTGAGCTACGGGGGCTCGGCGACTGATAACAAGAGCACCACATGCGGGAGCCAATGCTCAGCAGTAGTTGCATCACTGCTTGCATAAGGGGCATGACTGTGTCAAAAATACCTCGATAGTTATCTGTCCTTGTTGTTTGGGATCCCCTTCCGATAGATTACAACTTGTTGGAGTTTGAAGTAAATATCTTCAGTTTTTGCATCATGACGAGTTTTTGCATCATGACGATGACGCAGGTGACCCCGCCGCCAAGGCTATGACAATAGCTTGACATTTTCTTTGAAAACAGACCAGCTAATAAAGTTGAAAGTGGCATAACACACCATTCAATCAAATTTTAAATGACTGAAAACAAAAATTTATTACAAAATCTTAGTGTAAATGCAAGTCTTCTATTCAAACGTGATTTAAGATGCTGTAAATCTAAGGCTGTTCAAGATATTTTATCACAAAATATCCAAAATATTACTTCTTTACTATGAAATACATCTATTTGTAAAGGATTGATTGATTGATTGTATGGTGTTTAATGCCGTTTTCAACATTATTTCAGTTATATCACGGCGGCCAGTGCACCTATCCATGCTTTCCTGGAGTTTCTTTTACCAGTACTCTGCACAATATTCTTTCCAAGCCACTGGCTGCTTACCCACATAACCATTGTCGAAACAATGGTCAGCAGTGAAAGAGGAATGAATCATGTTGCGATGACTATCAATCCTCGGAAAGAAATTGGTCAAGCTGGGGATCGAACCAGCGACCTACTGTTCTCAAGTCCTGTATGCTACCGACTGAGCTACATGGGCTTGGCTATTTGTAAAGGAACCTATGGTTGCCTCAGCAAGCCTTGGGCTATTTAATCCATAAGTGTGCCTTTAACAGCTAAAACTGCCATTGTGGCCAATCAAGATCAGACTGCAAAAGATCTCAAGTCTGATCCTTGATCTACAACATTGACTTTGCCAGGCCATTCTGGGCAAGAGCAACCATGCAATTTCATGCCATGCTCTGTGAAAAGGGGGCTTAATGCATCTGCGAAAAGTATCGACCCAGGTCAGCCTGCGCACCCCGCGCAGGCTGACCTGAGCCGAAAAGTTGCGCTATTGGTCAATTTTCTGTATGTCCAGGGACCGATTGACCTCATCATTCAGTCAATTTTTAAAAAAAAGTGGCTATCGTGGATCTATTTTTATGTAATGACTTGCTTGGTACCATGCATCACGGAGATGCATTAAGCCCCTTTTTCACAGAGCGTGGCTCAATTTTTTTTTTTGGTCTGACTTCTAAACTGAAAATGTCCGCTACGTTTGTTAGGCAATGTGAAGGCTACCATCAAATAAACTATGGCACTTACCCTATTTACATAGGCATATCCTTTTGGAACTAAATACTTTTGTGAAAAGAAAGATTTTCCAGCTGAGATGAAATAGATAGAAACACGAATCAGAAAATGAAAAACCTAAATGTAACTAAAACTTTTTCCAAATCACAAAATTGCAGACTTGCCCAAATTGAAAGCTTTTGCAGATGATAAATGTCACTCAAACATTGAAATTCGCCTTTGAAGGGGTAGAAAACATTGTGGGGAAAAAGAGAAAATGCTGATTACCAGCATTTTGTCTTTTCCCACAATGTTTTCAAAACACTCCTTCTTCAGGGTCCTTAAAACTTGGAATTGTGTGGTAAAAGGTTTGTAACCTTTTTTTTTTTTATCCCAAATGACAAAAATTGTGACAATTCCAAATTAAAAAGCATTTGCTTACAGCAAATAAAACTTGATTCATATGGTGGAATTTGTTTGTGAAAAGGTAGAAAAATTGTGGGAAAAGGAGAAAATGCAGATTACCTGCATGTTCTCCTTTTCCCATAATGTTTTCAGAGGCCTTTTTCTAAGGTCTGTTAAAAAGCCAGATTGTTTGGTAAAGGGTTAAAAAAGTAGAAATCATTTTGAGAAAAGAAGAAACTAATGGCTATCTGCATTTTTCTGATTGCATTTTCAAAAGCCTTTTTTAACCCTTTACCACACAATCCTGATTTTTAATGACTCTAAGAGAGAAGCCTTTTGAAAACATTGTGGGAAAAGGAGAAAATGCTGGTAACCAGCATTTTCTCCTTTTTCCCGCAATGTTTTCTAACCTTTCGGAAAACAAATACAATCTTCTTAGCCACATTTTATTTGTTGTCTGCAAATGCTTTCAAATTGGACCAGTCTGAAATATTGTCATTTGGTAAAGAGTTAACATGAATTATTCGGTAAAGCACTTATCAATCAGTGATATCCCGAGACATACCAAACTGTACTTAAATTTTGGGACAGTAAAAATTACTTACGTTGATGAAAAATTTTCAGAAGTCCAAAAACTTATGGTCAGATAAGACAAGCTGTCATACTGTATGCCACTGACCACTAACCAGTTGAATATTTTTACGTCATTGATTTCAATAAAACTACGATCACAAACAGGTCGGTTTATTTTTAGACAAATTGGAACTCACATGGTCAATTTGTGCAGCAAGAAGTTAAAACTTCGTAATTTATTACTGTTTTCGTTCATGATTAATATAATGTTTTGGTGTCAATGTTATCACTCATTACTGTATGTGCCCTGGGAAGCGATAAGCATTTGTATTTTGTGTTTATAGACACTCAAATTACAATGTATTTTACTTGTCAACGTTAGGTATTCCACTATTTTGGTCGTCGCTAAATACACACCATTATAATGCTAGTCATAGATTCATGACAGGATGCACACCATATAATGCAAAATGGAGGGATGGCTTTAGAAATTATGGGCAGTGACCAAATCTTATATGTGATTCCTGATTGGTTAGCAGTAGTTACTGCCAGAAAATTCTGTGTACACACACTTTTGGATGCAGATTGGGCATGATGAAACTGACGTTTGATTGATTAGCATTATATGGCGTGTATGCATGTATCATGTGTAACTAGACAAAATTATTTGATTTCTGCTCTGAAAAGTACATGTTCTGGCTGTTCTCAAATTTGATTGGTTCACAATCTTCAACTGATACATGTCAGTTAGAATATAGAATATCTTGATTTCTCTATATTTATAAACAATGAAACCCCATTGACCATGAAATACACATGCATGTCAAGTACTTGCCAACTCCAGATGTACATGAATACAGATACCTCGGGTACAAGTTTATCACACCCTTTTTTCCCATACATAACATTTTTTTCAAATCGAAATTGTTTAATTTTCTGTCAGGGTGATCAAGTTTTTGGTCTTGAATTGGAAGACTCCTGATGAAATCTGGAGAGCTGGGAAGCAATGCTTACCTGCAGAAATGAAACTGAGCAAAGAATATGCTTGTAAACAAATGTGCTTGTAAACAAAGGGTATCAAACGGATTGAAAGATTTTTTTTTGAAGGAGATATTCACTGTAACAATTCTTTGGAACAAAAAATTACGATCTTGTTTCGCAATTTTTAATTATGGCCCATATCTTTGGGTCATGAAAAATAATTATTTTCCCATTTTTTATTGTCCTAATACTCTGGGTCTCCCAAAATTTAACACAATAGGGTACCTATTAACCCTTTCCCAAACAAGCCCTGGTTTTCATGTGTCTGCAGTACGAGTCTTTTGAAAACACTGTGGGAAAAGGAGAAATTGCTCATAACGAGCAATTTCTCCTTTTCCCACAGTGTTTTCTACCCTTTTTGAGACCTTTCTGCCATTTTTATCAAATTTAAAATTGTCGTCTGCAAACTCTTTCAATTTGGACCAGTCCAAAATTTGTCGTTTGGGAAAGGGTTAACGAGAAATCATTGATATATGCACTGAAGTTCAAAAGTGCTTACATATTAGAAAAAGGGAAAACAAAGCGAACCATCAATTTCTACTTTTAACATTACATTTGAGCCATGCTCTGTAAAAAGGAGGCTTAATGCATCTGCGAAAAGTATCGACCCAGGTCAGCCTGTGCAGTCCGTGCAGGCTGACCTGGGCTGAAACTTTTCGCTCTTGGTCAATTTCCTGTGTGTCAAAGGACCAGTCTACCTTATGATACAGTTGGTTGTTAGACAAGATGGTTTATATGGATCCATAATTATATGATGACTTGCTCAGTAAAATGCTTCACAGAGATGCATTAACCCTTTACCGCACGATGCCACCTTTTGTGACGCCCCTGGGAAAGAAACCTTATGAAAACATTGTGGGAAAAGGAGAAAATGCTGGTAACCAGCATTTTCTCCTTTTCCCACAATGTTTTCTACCCTATCAAAGAAAAATTGCACCTTTTGAGCCACATAGAAATTGTCGTCTGCAAATGCTCTCAATTTGGACAAGGCCAAAATTTTGTCGTCTGGTAAAGGGTTAAGCCCCCTTTTAAAGGCCCTGTAAGATATTAGATATCAAGACAGAGTTTTCTTTTTCCCACAAACAGAGTTACATATAGGCTGGAATAGTGATTTCACACAAAGACAAAATTGAAAAGAAAAGTAAGCAAAAAAATAAAATCAAAAGACTTACATGCTGGAGAACCTGCTAATACTATAACCTGAAATACATGTAAATAAATGATTTTAATGTTGTTATGAAAAAAATAATTACTGATACTCTCACAAAAAATTTACCAGCACTATTTATGGCACCTCAGAAGCAACAAAACTTGACCATCATTTGGGAAAAAACTTCAGAGAAAACAAAACTTGTCCATCATTTCAAAATAGACCCAAAACTCTTTAAAATAAAACATGGATTTTACTGTTACAAAAATTGCTTGGACAACTGGAACTGTTCATTTTAACCATTTCAGTGCAATGTTAAAAAACCTTTAAATCTTTGTTAAAGACATAATAATAGTAACAGAAATGCTAAAATCACACTTAAACCATCATCATATAGACTCAACATGTTTTAGCCTTGGTAAAGAACAAACACGAAAACAACATCAAATCATTGACACAGGTGCTTTTAAATATATTGTGGAAAAGACAGCCATACCCTGTTACAAAAGTATGTCTTTTCCCAAAATACCTTCCATGTCATTGAAAAAAAAAAGTCAGATTCTTTTTTCACAAAATATCTCTTTCTTTTTATCACACCACAAGATCAAATCTTTGACTTATCCAAATTAAGGGCATTCACATACAACAAAATCACTGTTGCTCAAACCATGATTCTATGTTTAAAATGGTTGAAAACCTTGTAGAAAAAGGAGAAAATGCTGGTTACCAGCATTTTCTCCTTTTCCTACAATGTTTTCAAATGCCTTATTCTACTAGGTCATGAAAACACAGGATTGTTTCAAAAAGCTTGTTCTGAATCATCTTGAGAAGGAAAAAAATATATGCATACAGAACAAGATACTGATCAACGGTCTGCCAAGCAGTATGTGCTACAATTATTTTTCAGGCCCATCGGACTACGATATTACCTCCTTTTCCTTTGATGTAAGTCTGGCATCAGCTGGTTCCAGCAGTGGGGTTTTTGAGCTCACTTTTCTCTAAATTACAGAAAAAAAAAAAGATACTTGTATAAATTTCACTTGTATTCCAAAAGGAATTAATTATACACACTTTCAAAATGTTTACTCTTCTTCAATATTTCGGCTTACGCCTTTTTCAAGAAAATCAACATGAAAATAATGCCCTCTACATTTTGTGACAGCTTTCATACCACCATTATTTTCAAACTGATTTATCATGTTGGAATAGTAATCCTATTTTGACTTAGAAAATCAAGCATCAGCAGCCAAGCACTGGCACCTGCATGTTGTGCTTTTGTTTTTTCAAGGATTGATGATATTCTGAAAATCAGTTTGAAAATAATGGTGGTATGAAAGCTGTCACAAAATGTAGAGGGCATTATTTTCATGTTGATTTTCTTGAAAAAGGCGTAAGCAGAAATATTGAAGAAGAGTAAACATTTTGAAAGCGTGTACTTGTATAAAGATACAACCTTGAGATTTGTTTGAATTCAGCTTTATGCAGCTTTCAACAGTTTTTCACTTGTGTAACATCTGCTCATTCTTCGAGCTTTCCTGGGCTTTAAAAAGCTTGGTTTTTGCAGTATCTTATCCCAAAAAAATACCCAAGATAGCTACTGAAGGATCAAAATAGGATTACTATTCCAACATGATAAATTTTTGCCAGATGTCAAAATCTTATAATTTTTTATATTGCATTTTGCACTTGCAGACAAATTAAATCTGGCTCAAATAATGTGTGTGTTTTTTTTTTTCTTTGAAAGGGTAAAAAACATCATGGGAAAAGAAGAAAATGCTGATTACCAGCATTTTCTTCTTGTCTAACAATTTTGCTAGAGTACATTCTGACCCAGGGTTATTAACTGTTTGGTGTTTAACATTGTTATGGCACCCAGCGCACCTATTTATACTTTCTTGGAGTTTCTTTTACCGGTACTTTACACAGTATTCTTCCCAAGCCATCAACTGCTTTCCCACATAACCATTATTGTAACAATGACCAGCTATGAGAGAGGAATGAATCCTGTTGCGATGAATATCATCAATCCTTGCGATGAATATCATCAATCCTTGAAAAAACAAAAGCACAACATGCAGGTGCCAGTGCTTGGCTGCGGATGCTTGATTTTCTAAGTCAAAAAAGGGGCATAACTCTGTCAAAAATAATTTGATGATTATCTGTCTTTGTTTTATAGGTTCCCTTTTTGATAATTAACAACTTGTCCAAGTTTAGAGCAAATATCTTCAGTAATAACTGAGATATTATAAAATGTCAAAGTTTTTGCACGACAACGCAGATGAAGGGGCCAGGAAAATAGCAGAGCTAAAACATTGGCTGAGCTTGGGATCCAACCTGCAACCTCCAGATTTCAAGCCCCGTATGTCACCAACGCAACCATCAGGCTTGGCAGGATGGTTAATTCATGGGTTTCTGGGATAATCTGGTAAATGGCCACCCAATGAGGGAGACAGTACCCCAGCAGCTTGAATTATGTGGTTCTTACCCACTGACTAGCTTTGTGCATAATATAGACAAACCTCTTGGATCTACACTACCGGTATCTAGTATTATCTAAAACCCCACTCACACCAAACTCATTCTCAATATGTTCCAAAATGTGTTGTCAAATGGACTCAAACTGTGTTCAAACTGAGTGGACATAGTAGCAACCTTTTACAATCTGTTTATGGACTTCATGGACGGGCCAGGATGGGAAGGCTGCTCCAGAACTTTGAGCCTGCTCAAAATATTTTTTTGCACTCCATCCCATTTGTAATTAGACAGAGTGACAAAGTGCTTAAAACGAAATGGACATACTACAAACGGACCTGTCATACCTAGATCCTATTAGCGATGTGTAACAACTTGGTGCAGTGGGTATTCAATTGGCAGTACGCTTGCAAACTGAATGAAATTACACATTCTACCCCATTCGCAACCCATTTTGTATGGCCTTTGAAAATTGTTTTGTTTTGTATAACGGGGGCTTTAGGCATAATTAGGTCGAAATTTCTCGTCCTACCCAGACTGCAATCCGTTTTACGATTTTGTTAGGACTGGGTAAGGCATTCTAAGAACTAGTTTGGTGTGACAGGAGCTTTAAATATCCAGACTAAAATGGCTTTAAAATGGTAAAATTAGGTTTTTTCCACCCAAGCTATTTACCAAACGACAAAATTTTAGACCAGTTCAAATTGAAAGCAGTTGCAGGCAACATAATAAATGTGACTAAAAAATTGAAATTTGTTTTGGGAAGGATAGAAACCATTGTGGGAAAAGGGGAAAATGCTGGCCACCAGCATTTCTCCTTTTCCAACAATGTTTTCAAAAGGCTTCTTTCTCAGGGTGGTTAAAAGTCGGGACTGTGTGGTAAAGAGTTAAATGACTGCAAAAGTTAGTTTGACCCTAAAAATAATATACCTACATGCATGAAACATATGACTACACAGACAGAGTGTCACAATGATTCCAGTATGTCTCAAAAATGTATGAGCCATGCTCTGGCAAAAGGGGGTTTAATGCACCTCTGTAATGCATGATACCAAGCCAGTCATCACATAATTAGGGATCCATAAAATCCATTGTGTCTAACAACCGATTGTATCATCAGGTAGTCTAGTCCTTTGACATACAGAAAATTGACTGACAGCGAAAAGTTTCGGCCCAGGTCAGCCTGCGCAGACTGCGCAGGCTGACCTGGGTCAACACTTTTTCGCAGATGCATTTAGCCCCCTTTTCACAGAGCATGGCTCATATTTTTTCGTAGGTATATAAAGCTACAGACACTGCAAGCTGAAACTGATCTATACTTACAGGATCAAACTGAGGAAGTTGATATTTACTGACTGGATATCCCATGAAAAATTCTTCCGGTGTTTTAAACTCAATCCCAATGTTCAAAGCAAACTGTTTTAAAGACAAAAAAAAAAAAAGAAAAAAGAAAAAAATTAAGTATTAAACATGTGACAATAATTTCAGATTTTTTGTGTGAAATTTTCTTATTTACTGGCAAAATATTGAAGTGGTTGCAAAATATTCAATTTATGAGAATTTTAACATTTTCACGAGACAACAATCAGACCAATCTAAATTAAAAGCATTTGCAGTTTGCAAATTAAATGAGTCGTGCATAACTTGTTTAGGAATGAACAGAAAACGGTGTGATAAAACAGACCTCCAGATAAAAGGGAGTGAAAGTATTCTAAATGCATTATTTCTCTTCCAAACCTTATGTTGTGGGTACTCATTAGAATAGTCTCGATGAGACGATTCTAATGAGTGCCCATAACATAGGGTTTGGTGGAGATTGATTAATATTTTCAGTTTTGAAATCAAAATCACTCCCTCTATCTGGAGCTCTGGTAAAAGAATAAAATGCTGGTTACTTAAAATTGATCAATTTCTCCTTTTCCCACAATGCTTTCAAAAACCTTCTTTCTTTTGAATGTTTGGATTGCTTGGTAAATAACTGAACTAAATGATTAGATGCCCGTTAGACATGATTTTTGAAAACATTGTGGGAAAGAAAGAAAATGCTGGTAACTAGCATTTTCTAATTTTCCCACCATGCCTTCTACCCTTTCAGAGATAAATCTCATTAAATAAGCCACATTTAATTTTTCGTCTGCAAATTCTTTCACACTGGACCCATCTAAAATTTTGTCCTTTGGTAATGAGCTAAGTGATTGTGCATTTCGAGGGGTGAATACGAAACTATTCCATCTGTGTTTCGAACAATTTTACAGGAGAGGGAAAAACACTTCTCATTTCTGTGAAGAGAATAGTTAAATCATCTTGTTTAGATATGTTGTGTTGAGCTTAGAGCATGAATTCAGCACAAAATAATTAAACAAGACGATCTATCAACGCTTTTCACAGAATTGAGTTTTTTTTCCCCTCTCCTGTTATATTTTCCAAGATGCAGATGGAATAGTTTTGCATTCACCCCTCGATTTCCTGTCCCCAAATAAGCCCCTGTAATACAGCAAAAAGGCAAATTCTAGGAAGAGAAAAACTAATTGCACCATCATGGGATTAGAAGTTAAGCTAGGGAGGGATTTACACAAGAAAAATGAAACCAATAGTGGAATCAAGATATGGGGAGGGAACAAGTACAAAACAAGTTACATAACTTGGGGTAATACCATGTTCTTAACCCTTTACCAAAGAAAACACAAAATTTAAGACTTGTCCAAACCCAAACCATATTCAGATGCAAAATTAAATGTGGCTAAAATTGCAGAAGTTGTCTTTGATAGGGTATAAACATTGTGGGAACAGGAGAAAAGGCTGGTAACCAGCATTTTCTCCTTTTCCCACAATGATTTCAAAAGTCTTCTTTCTCAAGGTCATTGAAAGTCGGGATTGTGTGGTAAGGGCTTAACCCTTTCCCAAACAAGCCCTGTTTTTCACGTGTCTGCAGTACAAGTCTTTTGAAAACACTGTGGGAAAAGGAGAAATTGCTCGTAATGAGCAATTTCTCCTTTTCCCACAGTGTTTTCTACCATTTTTGAGAACTTCCTGCCATTTTCATCAAATTCAAAATTGTCGTCTGCAAACTCTTTCAATTTGGACCAGTCCAAAATTTTGTCGTTTGGGAAAGGGTTAAGTAAATGTATAAACCAAGCACTATAATGGAATAAAGGACCAGGACTATGTCAGTACATGTACTTCATTGTCATATTTGAGCCATGCTCTGTGAAATGGGGGCTTAATGCATCTGCAAAAAGTATTCAACCAGGTCAGCCTGCGCAGTCCGCCAAGAGGCTGGCCTGGGTTGAAAGATTTTCCTTTTTGGTAAATTTTTTTGAATGTCTAAGGATCATTATACCTCAGAATTCAGCCTGTGGTTTGGCAAAAGGAATTTTATGGATCCATAATTATGTGATGACTTGCTTGGTATTTTGCATCACGGAGATGCTTTATACCCCCTTATGCCAGAGCATGGTTCAAATTTTTAACCTCAGCCAGTTTGCTCTGTTCTTGATCTATTGGATCTTAGGACTAATCAGGCAGATATACAAGACCACAGAATTGGAGAGCCAAAGTTCAGCTGCAGCTGCTTTTTCAGTGAAAAACCTACAGGAAGTTCTTATGTGTAAAAGGGACATAACTGTGTCAAAAATATTCCATGGTTACTTGCGTTTATTGTAAGTTTTCCCGTTTTAACTCTTTATCAAACGATAAAATTTTAGACTGGTCCAAATTGAAAGCAGTTGCAGACGGCAAAATAAATGTGACTGAAAAATTAAAATTTGTTTTTGGAAGGGTAGAAGACATTGTGGGAAAAGGAGAAAATGCTGGTTACCAGCATTTTCTCCTTTTCCCACAATGTTTTCAAAAGGCTTCTTTCTCAGGGTTGTTGAAAGCCGGGATTGTGTGGTAAAGAGTTAATAGTTAGCAACTTCCCTAACTTGGAAGTAAATATCTTCAGTAACAAGAGAGATATGAAGACTATGTCAAAGTTTTTTGCACAACAACAATGCAGACGACAATGGGGCTATGACAACACCTTGACTTTTCTTGCATACCACCCTCCTTAACCCAGATCTGAATTATTACCATTCATCACCCCTGGAACATTCAATTGCGAAACCGTCGTTTCTATGAATATTCATAGAAACCGTTGTTTCTATGAATATTCATAAGATTGCGGATTACACCCAATACACAATCGAATTGTCAATAACATAACGATACTCTCTTGTAGTGGAGGATAATCACATTTCTTCCATTAATATGAATAAACCGGGTAAAACCCACATCATTATCATTATCAACAAATATGGCGGCCGCCGGTGGGCCTTCCTTCTGTGGCATTTGCCTTACGACAACCCAGGGCAGACATTACAAATCCTTGTATACTAAGCTGGAACTCTTTCCGGGTGACGCCGAAGGTTTTTTGTAAACTTTTGTCAATGATGTTAACGGCCTAAGCCATATTTAAAGTATCGCCAAAGAAGCGATTTGATTGGTTGTAGACAAGGTAAAAATAGAAATGATGGCATATGGTAGATAAAAATAGATTAAATTTTCTCACTAAAAAACTGAGATTACCAATCAAAATGCCTCATGAATAATTCATGAGAACGAGAAAACATATGCAAGATAACCCAGGGGCGATGAATGTGAAATTCATACGCCGGAACTGGGTCAAGGATGATGCTTGGAAACAAACTCAACTAAAACTGAGAAAACCTACAAGTCTGTCACTGCATGAAAAATCTTTCTTCTTCTTTGGTGCCCACTTATCAGGCCTGCCTGCAGCATCTGTCAAGAAGGAAGAATTCCTCTCAATACATTACTCTTTAACCCTTTACCACAAAATCCCCGGTTTTCACAACCCTGCAAAAGAAGGCTTTTGAAAACACTGAGGCAATGTTTTCAATAGCCTTCTTTTGCAGGGTTGCTACTTGAAAAAATGTCTATACACATTTCAAAAAATTACCTTTACAATGAAAAGAGTGAATTTACCAACACCCTCTGCTTTTGTCTGTTTTAATAAATACCTAAATTTTATTACAGTCAGGCCGTGATACACCGACCATCGTTATACCGGCAAACTCAGTTAACGACAAAAAAACACTGGGAACAAACCTCACCTAACGTAATTTTGACCCGTTTGAACGGCATATTCAAGTACCGACACCGACGGACATTTGTCGGAACAAATCTTCGAAATTTAATGAATTTTGCTTCAGTTTATTGGAATTTTCTCAGCCCGTGTTTTACGGTTGTTGACATGCCGTAAAGGGTGTCGTAAAATCCTTTATCCGCAGTTGTCGTAAACAATATAGGTTACACAATAGACTCGATTATCGATTTTTTACACCTTCTGATTAATATTGTTTAATGTAAATAAAATGCCTTTGGCAAGTTTTTCACACTTAAATTTAACTATGTACCGGTGTTGTATGTTTTATTGAATTCGGTTGTCTTTATTTGAGATGTTTGAGCAATTTGAGAAGTTTGAGAAATCTGACAAGTTTGAGAAGTGTCCTTAATAAATGCGAGAAACAATTTTCTTCGTCATTTTTATTAGCCTGTTCCTGTTTACAACTTTCACTTCCTGTCTAGTCCGTCATTTCTCGCCGACATCCCGAAAAATCTCCTGCTCCATTACAACGACCGACTCAGTTACCGACAGGAATTGTGTGGGGACAAAGTATGTCGTTATAACGGGGTTTGACTGTACAAGATAAACTTTTGGTTGATTGATTGATTGTATGGTGTTAAACCCCATTTTCAACATTATTTCAGTTATATCATGGCGGCCAGTGCACCCATCAATGCTTTCCTGGAGTTTCTTTTACCAGTACTCCACACAATATTCTTCCCAAGCCACTGGCTGCTTTCCCACATAACCATTGTCGAAACAATGGTCAGCGGTGAGAGAGGAATGAATCCTGTGGCAATGACTATCATCAATCCTCGGAAAGAAATTGGCCAAGCTGGGGTTGTAAATGGTTAAGCTTCAATACATGAACAGATGTAAAACTCACAGAATGGGAATTAGCTTGAAACAAGCAATCTTTCCTTTTGCAACAACATTATCTAAGATCCCAGGATAGAGAAGACAGATGTCTGTTTTAATTAATAAAACATAATTTAACTAACTGAACACTAAATTGATATTTTCAAAAGGGAATATTGAATTTTGGTGCTTATGAATGAAATCATATCTTGATCTCATATTAAAACACACAGTTTACCTCTTTCCTACATGCTAAAAGCTGACAAAAAAAACCCAAACATTTTAACACTTTACTTCATACATTTCAATGGAGAAAAAGGCACAGTCATGAGATCATCAATACTGTTAACTCTTTACCAAATGGCAAAATTTTAGCATTGTCCAAATTGAAAGCATTTACAGACGACAATTTCAATGTGGCTCAAATAATGGAATTTGTTTTAGGTGGAATAGAAAACATGGTGGGAAAAGGAGAAAATGCTGGTTACCAGCATTTTCTCCTTTTCCCACTATGTTTTCAAATGCCTTCAATGTTAGGGTCGTTAAAGCTCGGGATTCCTTGGTAAAGGGTTATTCCAGAGTCAAAACAGCCAAAATGTACCATCGTGCTGTACAGAGATACAAAACTAACTGAAAAATGAAGTTACAGCAATGAAATTATTGTGTTATCCATCAGAAGTGATCTGTACTCTAAAGAATTGCAAGTAAGAATTTGTAATTTACCTCCAACATAAAAACTTTGGACCAATTCAATAGGAACTCCGTCGTTTCCCTGCAGTTACAAAAATAGCAACAGAATTATCACCTGGTTAGATCTGTATCTCTTACAGAAACAGGTATAAGATTGTGTATGGTTACTTTAGAGAAAAGCTACTGTATAGACCATGATCAGATATTGAAGAACATGTAGCTGATCTCTGATCGGTGACTGTTCTTGTGAGATCTATTTAAGCTTCTAACACACAATCCTTTATTTCAACAACCTTCAGGGAAAAGCCTTTCAAGAAATGGAAAAAGGAGAAATTGCTTGGATATTTTGATTGATTGATTGATTGTATGGTGTTTAACACCGTTTTCAACATTATTTCAGTTATATCGCAGCGGCCAGTGCACCTATCCGTGCTTTTCTGGAGTTTCTTTTACCAGTACCACAATATTCTTTCCAAGCCACTGGCTGCTTTCCCACATAACCATCGTCGAAACAATGGTCAGCGGTGAGAGAGGAATGAATCCTGTCGCAATGACTATCATCAATCCACGGAAAGAAATTGGCCAAACCGGGGATCGAACCAGCGACCTCCTGTTCTCAAGTCCTGTATGCTACCGACTGAGCTACGGGGGCTTGGCTGGATATTTTGAATGTTAAAATTCCATTCTGAATAGTGTTTCAAATATACTGTAGTAGCAAGAGGTCTTTCCAAGCATTTCTGAAGTTTAAACCAGTAATAGTTCCGAATTTTCCAAACCACAGATTGCTTTCCTCCATAAACAAAGTCAAGAACAAATTTGTCATGCTCCATGAAAAGGCAGTTTAAAGCATCTGCAAAAGCTATCAACCCAGGTCAGCCTGCACAGGCTGACCTGGTTTGAAACTTTTTGCAATTGGTAAATTGTCTGAATGTCAAAAGACCATTCTATCTCATGATTTAGCTGGTCTCTGAACAAAATGGATCCATAATTGGGGACAACTTGCTTGAAATAAAGCATTACGAATGTGCATTTACTCTTTACCAAAAGACAAAATTTTAGACTTGTCCAAATTGAAAGCATTTGCAGACGACAAATTAAATGCGACTTAAAAATTGAAATTTGTTATGGAACTGGTAGAAAACATTGTGGGAAAAGGAGAAAATGCTGGTTGCCAGCATTTTCTCCTTTTCCCACAATGTTTTCAAAAGGCTTCCTTCTTACGGCCGTTTAACTCTTTACCACACAATCACGGCTTTTAACGACCCTGAGGAAAAGGCCTTTTGAAAACATTGTGCGAAAAGGAGAAAGGAAACCAGCATTTTCTCCTTTTCCCACAATGTTTTCTAACCTTCCCAAACCAAATTTCAATTTTTGAGTCACATTTATGTTGTCATCTGCAAATGCTTTCAATTTGGACAAGTCTAAAATTTTGTCGTTTGGTAAAAGGTTAAAGTCGGGATTGTGTGGCAAAGAGTTAAGTCTTTACCACACAATCCTGACTTTTAACGACCCTGAGGAAGAAACCTTTTGAAAACATTGAGGGAAAAGGAGAAATTGCTGGTAACCAGTATTTTCTCCTTTTCCCACAATGTTTTCTACCCTATTAAAGACAAATTCCATCCCTTGAGCAACGTTTAATTGTCGTATGCTAATGCTTTGAATTTGGACAAGTCTACATTTTTGTCGTGTGGCAAAGAATTAAACTCCATTTTGCACAAGTACTGCTCAAATACCAGTACATATAAAACTCTTTCACAGCCACTGGTTGCTTTCTAATACATGGTCAGCGATGTGAAACGAATACATGCAATCATTATGTCTATCATCATTTCTCAAAAGCGGTTTGCTGGGTCGTGATTTGAACTTGTAACCTCTAGTTTACTATCACTTCATGTTAGCACTAAACTACCCTACCTTTTCCACCAAGAAGTCCCACATCCCAGTGCAAGGTTTTCTGTACAAGCCACTTTTTGTTGAAATCAAAACCTGCATAAATGTACATGTAATTCAAAAGACCTTGAAAATTACAACTGTGTCATAATACAGAACATGTGCATAAATAAAGGAAAACTTGTACATTATTTCCAATACGATAAATTTTGGCATGAAAAGCTATTTAACTCATTACCACACAATCCAGAATTTTGATGACCTTGAATGATATGGCTTTTGAAAACATTGTGGGAAAAGAAGAAAATGCTGGTAACCAGCATTTTCTCCTTTTCCCACAGTGTTTTCTGGCCTATCAAAGACAAATTTCATCATTCAAGCCACATTTAAACTGTTGTCTGCATATGCTTTCAATTTGGGTAAGATTACGTTTTTGTCATGAGGTATACAATTAACCCATTACCATACAATCCTGAGTCTTAACGATCCCAACGAAGAAGCCTTTTGAAAACATGGTGGGAAAAAGAGAAAATGAATCACTATTATTTTGTCGTCTGCAAAAGATTTAATTTTGGGCAAGTCTAAAATTTTGTCTAAAAGATGTGTTTGTTGCAATCAGCTGTTCATTTTTCCTCATTTTCATGAATTAAGGTTAAATGAACAAATACAGGTGAAAATAATGTGGTATTACGAAAAATTCCATTTTATAATCAATTTCTCCTTTTGCCACAATGCTATCAAAATTTAGCCTGCTAAAAAAGCTAGCTGCAGCGGATGTGAAAACTAGGTCTTACAGGAAGAAATTTTATATTTTTCCATTTTGAAAGCCTCTGTGGACAACAGAGAGTACAGTAGATCAAGATCAAGAGCCTAGAATAAGCAGAAGCCCCTGTAGCTCAGTCAGTAGCGTACAGGACTTGAAAACAGGAGGTCGCTGGTTTGATCCCTGGCTTGGACAGTTTCTTTCCCATGACTGATAATATTCATCGTGACAGGATTCATTCCTCCCTCACTGCTAACCATTGTTTCGACGATGGCTATGTGGGAAAGCAGCCAGTGGCTTGGAAAGAATATTGTGCACAGTACTGGTAAAAGGAACTCCAGGAAAGCATGGATAGGTGCACTGGCTGCTGTGATATAACTGAAATAATGTTGAAAACAGCGTTACACAACATACAATCAATCAATCAATCAATCAATAGAATAAGCAGCCTGATCTTGGCCTTTAACCCTTTACCAGACAATCCTGTCTTTTCACATCCCTGAGGAAGAAGCTTTTTGAACACATTGTGGGAAAAGGAGAAAATGCTGGTAACCAGCATTTTCTCCTTTTCCCACAATGTTTTCCACCCTGTCAAAAAAACCTTAAGTTCATTTGTACCACTTTAAAATTTGTCATCTGCAGATGTTTTAAATTCGGAATGGGCTAAAATTGTTGTCTGGGAAAGGGTTAACCTCTTCCTCCTGCCGGCTCCTCTTCATTCCAAGCTTTGACCAGATTCTTTTCTTTTGTGTTTCAATTTTATTTAAGTCAAAACAAGGCAGCCAGTGCACCTATCCATGTGTTCCTTATACCAATACAGTACTTACACTCTTTCCAACTTCCTGGCTACTTTCTCACATATACACCTCAGTTCAGAGGTAAAAAGAGGAATGAATCCTGTCAAAATGACAATCATCAATCCTGGAAAAGAATTTGACCAAATCAGGATTCAAACTGGAAGCCCCTGTATCAAAAGCCCTGTATGTTAACTACCAACTGAACTAACAGGCTTGTCCCAAATATTCTGTATCTTGTATCTCTATATCAGCCATGCTCTGGCAAAAGGGGGCTTAATGCATCTCCTTGATGCAGTATACCAAGCAAGTCATCACATGATAACGAATCAATGAAGTCAAATTTTTTCCAACAACCAACTGAATCATGAGGCAAACTGGTACTTGGACATGCAGAAAATTAATTGAGAGCACAGCGTTTTTGCCCTGTGCTGACTGCCCAGGCTGACATGGGTCGATACTTTTAACTCTTTACCAAACGACAAAAATGTAAACTTGTCCAAACCGAAAGCACGGGCAGATGACAATTTAAATGTGACTCAAATGATAAGAGTTTGTCATTGATAGGGTAGAAAACATTGTGGGAAATGGAGAAAATGCTGGTTACCAGCATTTTCTCCTTTTCCCACAATGTTTTCAAAAGGCTTCTTTCTCAGGGTCGTTAAAACTCGGGATTATTTGGTAAAGGTATAAAGATGCTTAAGCCCCCTTTTCACAGAGCATGGCTCATTATTTTTTACATTATGAGCAAGCCTTTCATATGAAAATAGATCAATTTCACTCTTTTCAGTAGCTAAATACACTATGTCTATACAGATTCTGTACAGACTGAAATTGTACATTTACTTGCTTAACTCTTTAACATATGACAAAATTTTAGACTGGTCCAAACTGAAAGGATTTGCAGACGACAAATTAAATGTAGCGTAAATGATGATTTCTGTTTTGGCTAGGGTAGAAAACATTGTGGGAAAAGCAGAAAATGCTGGTTACCAGCATTTTCTCCTTTTCCCACAATGTTTTCAAAAGGTTTTCCTCCTCAGGGTCCTTAAAAACGGGATTGTGTGGTAAAGAGTACAAAGAGAGAAATTGATTTATTTCCTTGTGAAAGACTTGCTTGTAATGTAAAAGTTTACAAGAGCACTGCATATTTCTGGGCTATCTGCCCATCTAGTTAACAAATAGCCTAACTTTGAAATAAATATCTTCAGTTAGACGAAAGATATGAGAAAATGTCAAAAATTTTGAAGAAGAATAACACAGACAACAAGGCTATGACAATACCTCCTGTTTTCTTCCAGACAAGAAAAGCAAAGCTAAAGTCTACCTGTATTGGCACATTTATCTCCTCCACAACATCAGAGAACTTGCTTTTCAGATCAGCTATGTTGGTTTTACCACGGCTGACACCCATCTGAAACAAAAGACTCCTATCTTTTTTCTAGACCACAAAAAAAATTGAACTTTTTACATGCAAAAATATTGAACTGTTTACCAGGAAAGAAAATTAAACTCTTCACCTGACAAAAAAAATTTACTTCTTTATCAGACAACAAATTTTATCTTTTTACCAGAAGACAAAATAAAACACTTTACCAGACAACAAAATTCAACTCTTTACCTGAGAAATAGAGAATACGTACATAGTGTTGTCGTAGATCAAAAATATCTAACGAGGTTGGGAGAATTGATAATTGTCGAGCCTTGGCGAGACAATTATCAATTCTCACAACCGAGTTAGATATTTTTGATCTACGACAACACTATGTACGTATTCTATTTATCTTTTAACCTATGATTTGTACTCATTGTGAAAAGATGTGAAAAATGTTGCTGACAAATACATTTTAAAAGTTTATTTATGTCGGAACTCCCATTTTAAAACTGTATTACCCACATACATGGTACTTTATCGTAGTAATTAAACATCCGAAAATTGCGATTGAGATCTCTTGGGATTATTCTATTTGAGAAGACCCGGTAAAGGAGCATTCAAATGACGTAGGCAGATCATCGCAAAGTAGCGCTCGTGCTATGACATCGTTCTTTTTTTGTGGGCTTTCTGTAGTACTCGTTACTATTTTTGGAATGCATTTCATTCATAAATGGTGATGGGGGCGGAGTCAGTGGAACTTATTGTTCTATAAATATCCGTGGTATATCAAAAATCTATAAATATCCGTGGTATATCTAAAAAAATATCGCATGGGTGTTATTACATGGATATGCGGTTAGTTGAAAGATAAAAAAAAAAAGTAACTCTTTACCATGTAACAAAATTAAACACTTTATCAAACAATAAATTCTAATTCTTAACTGGACAAGAAAATAAGACTCTCTACCTATCAAAAAGTTTTAACTCTCACTAGACATCAAAGTTTAACTTTTGACCTGACAACAAAGTTTGATTTCTAACCAGACAATAAATCTGAACTTCTTACCATATAACAAAATATATCTCTTTACCACATGCAAAGATATCCTCTTTACCAGACAACAAGATTTAACTCTTTACCCGACAACAAGATTTAACTCTTTACCAGACAACAAGATTTAACTCTTTACCAGACAACAAGATTTAACTCTTGACCCGACAACAAGATTTAATTCTTTACCAGACAACAAGATTTAATTCTTTACCAGACAACAGTATTTAACTCTTTACCAGACAACAAGATTTAACTCTTTACCAGACAACAATATTTAACTCTTTACCCGACAACAGGATTTAACTCTTTACCAGACAACAGTATTTAACTCTTTACCCGACAACAAGATTTAACTCTTCAACCGACAACAAAATTTAACTCTTTACCAGACAACAGTATTTAACTCTTTACCAGACAACAAGATTTAACTCTTTACCAGACAACAAGATTTAATTCTTTACCAGACAACAAGATTTAACTCTTTACCAGACAACAGGATTTAACTCTTTACCAGACATCAGTATTTAACTCTTTACCAGACAACAAGATTTAACTCTTTACCAGACAACAAGATTTAACTCTTTACCCGACAACAAGATTTAATTCTTTACCAGACAACAAGATTTAATTCTTTACCAGACAACAGTATTTAACTCTTTACCAGACAACAAGATTTAACTCTTTACCCGACAACAGGATTTAACTCTTTACCAGACAACAGTATTTAACTCTTTACCCGACAACAAGATTTAACTCTTCAACCGACAACAATATTTAACTCTTTACCAGACAGCAGTATTTAACTCTTTACCAGACAACAAGATTTAACTCTTTACCAGACAACAAGATTTAATTCTTTACCAGACAACAAGATTTAACTCTTTACCAGACAACAGGATTTAACTCTTTACCAGACAACAGTATTTAACTCTTTACCAGACAACAGTATTTAACTCTTTACCCAACAACAAGATTTAACTCTTTACCAGACAAGAGTATTTAACTCTTTACCAGACAACAAGATTTAACTCTTTACCAGACAACAGTATTTAACTCTTTACCAGACAACAGGATTTAACTCTTTACCCGACAACAAGATTTAATTCTTTACCAGAGAACAAGATTTAACTCTTTACCAGACAACAGTATTTAACTCTTTACCCGACAACAAAAATTTAACTCTTCACCAGACAACAGTATTTAACTCTTTACCAGACAACAAGATTTAACTCTTTACCAGACAACAGTATTTAAGTCTTTACCAGACCACAAGATTTAACTCTTTACCAGACAACAAGATTTAACTCTTTACCCAACAACAAGATTTAACTCTTCACCAGACAACAAGATTTAACTCTTTACCAGACAACAAGATTTAACCCTTTACCCAACAACAAGATTTAACTCTTCACCCAACAACAAGATTTAACTCTTTACCAGACAACAAGATTTAACTCTTTACCAGACAACAAAAATATCCTCTTTACCAGACAACAAGATTTAACTCTTTACCCGACAACAAGATTTAACTCTTTACCAGGCAACAAGATTTAACTCTTTACCAGACAACAAAAATATCCTCTTTACCTGACAACAAGATTTAACTCTTTACCAGACAACAAGATTTCACTCTTTACCAGGCAACAAGATTTAACTCTTTACCTGACAACAAGATTTAACTCTTC
The DNA here is from genome assembly GCA_945859785.2 of Tridacna gigas. NCBI lineage: Eukaryota > Metazoa > Mollusca > Bivalvia > Cardiida > Cardiidae > Tridacna > Tridacna gigas. The sequence goes on along the minus strand of OX244038.2, from coordinate 6,363,887 downwards.
ACCAGACAACAAGATTTAACTCTTCACCAGACAACAAGATTTAACTCTTTACCCAACAACAAGATTTAACTCTTTACTAGACAACAAGATTTAACTCTTTACCAGACAACAGTATTTAACTCTTTACAAGACAACAAAATTTAACTCTTTACCCGACAACAAGATTTAACTCTTTACCAGACAACAAGATTTAACTCTTTACCCGACAACAAGATTTAACTCTTCACCAGACAACAAGATTTAACTCTTCACCAGACAACAAGATTTAACACTTTACCAGACAACAAGATTTAACTCTTTACCAAACAACAGTATTTAACTCTTTGCCAGACAACAAGATCTAACTCTTTACCAGACAACAGTATTTAACTCTTTACCAGACAACAGTATTTAACTCTTTACCCGACAACAAGATTTAACTCTTTACCCGACAACAAGATTTAACTCTTTACCAGACAACAGGATTTATCTCTTTACCAGACAACAGTATTTAACTCTTTACCAGAAAACAAGATTTAACTCTTTACCAGACAACAGTATTTAACTCTTTGCCAGACAACAGGATTTAACTCTTTACCCGACAACAATTTTTAACTCTTTACCAGACAACAAGATTTAACTCTTTACCCGACAACAAGATTTAACTCTTTACCAGACAACAGTATTTAATTCTTTACCAGACAACAAGATTTAACTCTTTACAAGTCAACAAGATTTAACTCTTTACCAGACAACAAGATTTAACTCTTTACCAGACAATAGGATTTAACTCTTTACTAGACAACAAGATTTAACTCTTTACCAGACAACAAGATTTAACTCTTTACCAGACAACAAGATTTAACTCTTTACCAGACAACAAAAATATCCTCTTTACCCAACAACAAGATTTAACTCTTTACCCCACAACAAGATTTAACTCTTTACCAGACAACAGTATTTAACTCTTTACCAGACAACAAGATTTAACTCTTTACCCGACAACAAGATTTAACTCTTTACCAGACAACAGTATTTAACTCTTTACCAGACAACAGGATTTATCTCTTTACCAGACAACAGTATTTAACTCTTTACCAGACAACAAGATTTAACTCTTTACCAGACAACAGTATTTAACTCTTTACCAGACAACAGGATTTAACACTTTACCCGACAACAAGATTTAACTCTTTACCAGACAACAAGATTTAACTCTTTCCCAGACAACAGTATTTAACTCTTTACCCGACAACAAGATTTAACTCTTTACCAGACAACAGTATTTAACTCTTCACCAGACAACAAGATTTAACTCTTCACCAGACAGCAAGATTTAACTCTTTACCCAACAACAAGATTTAACCCTTTACCAGACAACAAGATTTAACTCTTTACCAGACAACAAGATTTAACTCTTTACCCGACAACAAGATTTAACTCTTTACCAGACAACAAGATTTAACTCTTTACCAGACAACAGGATTTAACTCTTTACCAGACAACAGTATTTATCTCTTTACCAGACAACAGTATTTAACTCTTTACCCGACAACAAGATTTAACTCTTTACCAGACAACAAGATTTAACTCTTTACCAGACAACAAGATTTAACTCTTTACCAGACAATAGGATTTAACTCTTTACCAGACAACAGTATTTATCTCTTTACCAGACAACAGTATTTAACTCTTTACCCGACAACAAGATTTAACTCTTTACCAGACAACAAGATTTAACTCTTTACCAGACAACAGTATTTAACTCTTTACCAGACAACAAGATTTAACTCTTTACCAGACAACAGGATTTAACTCTTTACCAGACAACAAAAATATCCTCTTTACCCGACAACAAGATTTAACTCTTTACCAGACAACAAGATTTAATTCTTTACCAGACAACAAAAATATCCTCTTTACCCGACAACAAGATTTAACTCTTTACCCGACAACAAGATTTAACTCTTTACCAAACAACAAGATTTAACTCTTTACCAGACAACAAGATTTAACTCTTTACCCAACAACAATATTTAACTCTTTACCCGACAACAAGATTTAACTCTTTACCCGACAACAAGATTTAACTCTTAACCCGACAACAAGATTTAACTCTTTACCAGACAACAAGATTTAACTCTTTACCAGCCACAAAATTTATCTCTTTACCAGACAATAGGATTTAACTCTTTACCAGACAACAGTATTTAACTCTTTACCAGAGAACAAGATTTAACTCTTTACAAGTCAACAAGATTTAACTCTTTACCAGACAACAGTATTTAACTCTTTACCAGACAACAAGATTTAACTCTTTACCCGACAACAAGATTTAACTCTTTACCAGACAACAGTATTTAACTCTTTACCAGACAACAGGATTTATCTCTTTACCAGACAACAGTATTTAACTCTTTACCAGACAACAGTATTTAACTCTTTACCCGAGAACAAGATTTAACTCTTTACCAGACAAGAAGATTTAACTCTTTACCCGACAACAGTATTTAACTCTTTACCAGACAACAGGATTTAACTCTTTACCCGACAACAAGATTTAACTCTTTACCAGACAACAAGATTTAACTCTTTACCAGACAACAGTATTTAACTCCTTACCCGACAACAAGATTTAACTCTTTACCAGACAACAGTATTTAACTCTTTACCAGACAACAGTATTTAACTCTTCACCAGACAACAAGATTTAACTCTTCACCAGACAACAAGATTTAACTCTTTACCCAACAACAAGATTTAACTCTTTACCAGACAACAAGATTTAACTCTTTACCAGACAACAAGATTTAATTCTTTACCAGACAACAAGATTTAACTCTTTACCCAACAACAAGATTTAACTCTTTACCAGACAACAAGATTTAACTCTTTACCAGACAACAGTATTTAACTCTTTACCAGACAACAGGATTTAACTCTTTACCCGACAACAAGATTTAACTCTTTACCCGACAACAAGATTTAACTCTTTACCAGACAACACTATTTAACTCTTTACCAGACAATAGGATTTAACTCTTTACCAGACAACAAGATTTAACTCTTTACCTGACAACAAGATTTAACTCTTTACCAGACAATAGGATTTAACTCTTTACCAGACAACAAGATTTAACTCTTTACCAGACAATAGGATTTAACTCTTTACCAGACAACAGTATTTAACTCTTTACCCGACAACAAAAATTTAACTCTTTACCAGACAACAGGATTTAACTCTTTACCCGACAAGAGGATTTAACTCTTTACCAGACAACAAAAATATCCTCTTTACCTGACAACAAGATTTAACTCTTTACCCGACAACAAGATTTAACTCTTTACCAGACAACAAGATTTAACTCTTTACCAAACAACAAGATTTAACTCTTTACCAGACAAGAAGATTTAACTCTTTACCAGACAACAAGATTTAACTCTTTACCCGACAACAAGATTTAACTCTTTACCAGACAACAAGATTTAACTCTTTACCCGACAACAAGATTTAACTCTTTACCCGACAACAAGATTGAACTCTTTACCAGACAACAAGATTTAACTCTTTACCAGCCACAAAATTTATCTCTTTACCAGACAATAGGATTTAACTCTTTACCAGACAACAGTATTTAACTCTTTACCAGAGAACAAGATTTAACTCTTTACAAGTCAATAAGATTTAACTCTTTACCAGACAACAGTATTTAACTCTTTATCAGACAACAAGATTTAACTCTTTACCCGACAACAAGATTTAACTCTTTACCAGAAAACAGTATTTAACTCTTTCCCAGACAACAGGATTTATCTCTTTACCAGACAACAGTATTTAACTCTTTACCAGACAACAGTATTTCACTCTTTACCCGACAACAAGATTTAACTCTTTACCAGACAACAGTATTTAACTCTTTACCCGACAACAAGATTTAACTCTTTACCAGACAACAGTATTTAACTCTTTACCCGACAACAAGATTTAACTCTTTACCAGACAACAAGATTTAACTCTTTACCCGACAACAAGATTTAACTCTTTACCAGACAACAGTATTTAACTCTTTACCAGACAACAGTATTTAACTCTTTACCCGACAACAAGATTTAACTCTTTACCAGACAACAAGATTTAACTCTTTACCAGACAACAGTATTTAACTCTTTACCCGACAACAAGACTTAACTCTTTACCAGACAACAGTATTTAACTCTTTACCAGACAACAGTATTTAACTCTTCACGAGACAACAAGATTTAACTCTTCACCAGACAACAAGATTTATGGGTCTTTATCAGATAAATGGAAAAAATAACGTCTGTCACTTTTTTTGCCCAGAAGTATAAATCTAACCAAAAATAATACAAAGTTTGTGCATATTTATATAGTTCTAATAACAGAGAGATACTCAAGATAACATTGAATTATTCTTGTTGGTAAGTATTACAAAATGTTATTTTTGATAAAAAATGTCATCATTTTTCGGCACCCCAAAAACGATGCGCTGGGTACGACATGTCAAACAAGACCAAAGTGGCCTCCAGATAAAATTCTTCATAGTGTTTTCATAATATTTCAAAACTAAAATGATTTTTCTTGATTTCTTAGTGTTTATTTGGCAATTTTACGTAATTTATCAAATAAAAATCAGTTACCAAAAAGACCTAATACGCCGGTTATGCTGTCGGTCAAAAAAACGATTTTTTCGTTTGATCTGATACAATGTACTCGTCTCAAAATTTGACATATTTATTATATCCATTTCAAGAGCAGTTGTTAAGCTGTTGGTTTATAGCTTTTACTAGATGAAATATCATTTTATCTTTAAAAAAAGACCGAGTTTTTACGACTATGTTGTCTGTCGGTCAACTTCGTAACCTCCGATCTATTCGCCCTACCATGAAACGACGAGGAATAACCGGGCCTTTTTTGCGCTACACAAAGTTGTATCGACACCGTTTAGTGGACTACGTCATCAATTTTTGTGAGTGGGCAAAAACATGGACGACATCGAGGTAAGTAGACTGTCGGTCAAGCACTTTTTCCATTGTAACTCCCATCACAAAAATCATTAGGTCAATTTTAAAGTTCTCGTTGTTATTTAATATTCAATGGTTTATGGTGTGTATTCTTTTATCAACATTACTCCAAAAAGATCGAAACTTTGGGAATAGATGGCAAACTTTCGACAAGCGAGACACGGCCGTTAAACTTGACAGAATCTGTCTGATACAGCGTTTTCGTTTGACATGATTTTATTACCCCGGAAGGTCAAAAGTAACTGCCGAAGAGATGGTAGTTGGCTTTGGGGATTAAATATCAAAACAATTTGAGATAATCATCGAATCTTGACTTTTTAAAGTTAGTTGTCTTGGTTAAATTAAATCAGTTGATGTCTCTCTGAATCTATCCCAAACTGTGAAATTTTACGAATGCCCGTAACATTTTGACAGTTTTTTATGTGAATGGAGGTGATAGTTGACATTGAAATTTTTTTTGGAGGTTACATTTGATGGGCATTCTCAAAATATCAAGGTCAATTGTAACTGGCAATCAAGGTTTTCATTCTTTACAATTGAAAATGCACTTGTTTTGTACTAAAGTATACTCTTTTATATGGCATATATTTGACAAGATATTTTTGCAATTAGAACTTCCTTATGATGGGTTGAGGTAAGTGAAGCAGTGGGCAAGAAATACACCCGTTTCATTTTGACAGTTTTTAAATATTTGCCTGTAACATTTGACTGTCACAGGAATTTTCCAGTTGGTCAAAGTAACACCCAAATAAATAAAGTGATGTTTTGTGGAATTGTAGACAGTTTTTGTTGACTTGAATACAATCTGTCTGGTTAAAACAAACTTCTCGGTCTTACAAGAAAATATATACTAAAAAGTTTTAAATTCATGAATATCACACATGATATATTATTTGGATATTTTATTTTGACTTGTTCAATTTTGTACAGAGCTTGATGGACATACATTAAAAGAGTAATTATACCCTGAACAACATGGTCTACTGAATTAGATCCCAAACCCTATCTCTCATTTCATCGGAAATAATTAACAAGCACACCCAAACAACAATAGTAAGAAGCCCTGTGAGCAGTTCTGTCCAGAACCAAAAACTTTATCATGATCGAGCCAAATAATCAAGACCTGTCGCACCCACAGCAAAGACAGGGTGTATATTTGCCTGAACAAAATTTTGGCAATATTAACTTATGGCCATTCCAACAATTTTGACCTTTAATGAATGAATAGTGTGCTCACCATTACATTTGGTTAAAATTCTAAAACTTTTTACCACATGATATAAGTTTGGACATTTTCCACATTAAAAAGTACCACAGAAGACAACTTTATTGTAACTTAAGTTATGATTTCCATCTTTGATAGGGCAGAAAATATTGTTGAAAAAGGAAAAAATGCTAATAACCAGCATTTTCCCCATTTTTCATAAGTCCTATTATCGGGTCGATAAAACTCCGGATTGTGTGGTAAAGGTTTTAAAAGTTTTCTGCCAAGAACAAAACTGCGTGCATCATCTTCCATTCAGCATTGCATTGATTCTTTTTGTTTTAGCATTCGGAAAACTGTTGTAAAAGTCTTAGAAAAAGACTGAAGACTGTGACATTATCAGACCAAACTTCTGTCAAAGATGTACTCACAACAGCTGAAAGGGCCAAAAGGTAATATTTTATAATCATTGGATAAAGCTAGATCTCAACCTTGGCAGTCTAGCAATCTATATTAGTTTCTGTCTAGAGATCTATATATTTTGGGACTGGATAGAACTTTAATCTTCTGTAAGGAATCCTTTATTACACATTAGATTTGATGATGGAATGGCGTTTTATGCTGCTTTCAACATTTATATTAGTCATATCATGCAGTTACCAGAACTAGGGTTCCGAGGTGTCTTGCCCAAGGGCACGCCAATAAAAAACCAAGTGGGTCCAGTGAAACTTGAACTCGGGGGCCTCCAGGTCACTTTACCACTGAGCCACATAGGACCCTTATACAATCTAGAAACATACTGACATTCATAAATGTACCTCCATGAAACAGAGAAAATAATAGACCAATTTGTAACCTTTTACCAAACAAGCCCTGGTTTTTACGACCCAGAGAAAGAAGCCTTTGGAAAGCAATGTGGATAAAGAAGATAATGCTGGTAACCAGCATTTTCTCCTTTTCCTACAATGTTTTCTATCCTGCTGGAAATAAATTTCAATTTTTCATTTACGTTTATTTTGTTGTTTGCAAATGCTTTCAATTTGGACCAGTCTAAAATTTTGTTGTTTGGTAAAGAGTGAATTTCACATTCCTGGTCAAGTTTTTTTCATTACTACTTAGATACAGAGAAGCTATGAAAAAAAACCCAAAGAAATACAGCCATTATCTGCAGAAGGAGCGGGAAAGAAAACATCTCAGCTGGAGGTCCAGGACAGAAGAACAGATCCTAGAGGATAGAAGAAAGGCAAGAGAAAGACAGAAAAGGTGACTCGAGAGCAAAGCTAATACATATTATAAGTTCTGTATTTGATAACAGTATATAAAAATATGTTTAGAACTCTTAATCATGGCTAACAATTTCCTATTTAGTTTCTTGAAACAGTTTATCAAAACTAAAATGGCATCATAAGTTTTTTCCCCCAACTACTTTTTGCAAATTCTGTAGACTAGTTGAAATATTTATTACCCAAACCTGAGGGGAAAAAAATAAAATGAGCCATATTCTGGCAAAAGGGAAAGTCTTAATGCATCTCCATGATCCATGATACCAAGCATACTTAAGGGTCTTTAAAATCTATTTTGTCTGATAACGGGCTGAATCATTAGGTATACTGGTCCATGGACATGCATAAAATAGGCCAGTTGCAAAAAAGTTTTGGCCCAGGTCAGCCTGTGCTTACTGTGCAGGCTGACCTGGGTCAATAATTTTCAGAGATGCATTAAGCCCACTTTTCACAGAGCATAGCCCAAATATGATTATCACAGTTCCAACATGCTACATTCCCAATTTATTGAAAATCCCTTCAGTTTTTACAAAGAAGATTTTTTTGTAGGATTTTTAGCTCAACTGAGCACAAAGTGCACTAGGTGAGCTCTTGTGATGTTGCTGTCTGTCATCCATCGCAATTCCTGTCCGACCGCTGACCTATTTTTAATGATTGTTTTGTGGGGAAGAAGCTGGTGGCTTGGAAAGATTATTGTGCAGAGTTCTAGTAACAGAAACTCCAGGAAAGTATGGATAGATGCCCTGGCTGCTGTGATATCACTGAATCATGATGAAAACAATCACGATGAGAATTACATTGTGTTCAATCTAGAGGCCACATCTTCAGTCAGATACTCATGAAACTTGATCTGAAGGTTTGTCTATTTAATCTCGGAATTATTTGATATTGGTTCAAGTTAGCTAAAAATGTAGATCGCTGGGCCAAATCCGAGAAAAAGCTTGTATGCACACTAGAGGCCACATTTCAGCCAGATACTAATGAAACATCGTCAGAATATTTGCCTTTGTGATATCTTGGTCATAATTGAAATTAGATCATGTTGGGTCAAATAGTCACTGTGCCAAATTTTATAATTTTTGACTGCACTCCAGTGGCAAAATTTCCAGCCTGATTTTCATGAAACTTGGTCATATTAAATGTTTGCTCTGATATATCTCAGTCAAGTTTGAAATTGGGTCACAGCAGGTCACCCACATGTTTAACATCATTAAACCCTGTATCTCTTCAGCTTAATCTAGGATTGACAAACAAAAAATCCTTTTGGCTTTTTGAAAACATTGTATACAGTATTCACTTGATAAATATTTTTTCTGCATATTCATGTATACTTAATATGTCAACTTATCTATATTATGATGACCCCTGTAAAACCCACTTTATGTAGAGAAACATAGGCTTTACAGATTCATGCTTTATTTGCGGTTATGATTCAAACATAAATTTTTGTAGCTTATCAGAGCTGCCTCAGTGGCACAATTCCGAATGTGTCCTAGAAATCTATGTTAGAACCATAAATAATGAAAATGTACTAAAATGGCATCATAAGGAGGCAATACTTTGTATGGGTGTGTCAAGGTAATGAATGGTGTGTGATGGACCCCGAAGAATGCTCTTTTCTCTGCCAATTGCTCATTTCTCTACTAAGTACCTCTGTCGCCTCCTGCATTTTGATCCAAGCATGCTTTTGTTATAACAGGTTTCGTCAAAAAAGAAAAATGATGGGATTTGTACCAGCTGCGGGAAAATCGAGTGAAAAGAAAGCTGTGCTCACAAGATCAGAGAGGGAGAAACAGCGTGAGTATTGGAGGAGAAAACAGGCTGAGAGTCGTGCACGTCGTAGCAGCCAGAAGCACAGAAGGTGTAAGGAGAAAGACAGGATGTATCATGAAGAGATAAGAAAGAATAGTGAAACAGAACCAAGGATATCACGGAAAAAGCAAGTCATGCCAAGAGACCCCCAGGAGTTTGTTTCTGAGATTGAAAATATTATTAACAGTGCTACGCCTCGGAAAAAAGAACTTATGAAACAAAAAAACCTTCTCAACACTCCAAAATCCAGGAAAAAGTTGCTGTTCTATGAGAAATCAAGTAACATAATGAAATCTGTTTTAAAGGGTAATAGTGAGGTCAAGAAGAAGACCATCAGGAACTTGTCCTTTTTGAAGAAGTACAGGTTAAATAGAACTTTCTCAACCTTCTTAGGTGTAAGCGACTCTTACATCAACAAGCATTCAGGTGTTGAACAGAAAAAGCAACCAAGGACAGATGCTATTTGTGAAGAACACAAGAAAACAGTTCAAGATTTCTTCAACAGAGCAGATGTGTCAACGAATCTACCTGTTGCAAAGCGTGTAAAAAGAGACATGCAAGAGAGGCGGGTCCTTGATAGACCACTTACAGATGTCTACAAAGAGTTTCAAGAACACCATCCAGATATTAAGGCCTCATTTTCAACATTTGTGAGGAATAAGCCAAAAAATGTTGAATCTACAAGGAAACAGCCGTGGTATGGTTGTCTTTGTGACAGCTGCACCAATATTGAGTTAAAGCTGAAAGCATTAAATAAAGTCGCAGCAAAACATAGGTCAGACATTAAAGTCAGGGATAAATATGAAGCAGTAGCGCTTACTCTATGTAAGAAGGAAGGAGCTGCCTATCATAAGTTGAAGTGCGTTCAGCGACAATGCAGTAATTGTAGTTGTGACAACATAGTGAGGTTTTATCAACCCCTGGCTGAAGAAGGAGCAATGGACTTGGTTTCATATTCGAAGTGGGAACGTGTGAAGAAAATTTACAAAGGAAAAGAAGTTACCCAGATTATGCCAGTTCCACGCCGAGAGAGTTTAACTCAGCTAATTGTAAATCTTTCCAAGGAGCTTGAAAATTTTGCAGAACATTTGTTTGTGGCTGCTTGGCAACAAAATCAGTTTTCATGGATACAAAAGAATGTACCAAAGTCATGGGTCGTTCTTAATATGGATTTTGCTGAAAACTATTCCTGTGTGGCACAGCAAGAAGTGCAGAGTGCACATTGGTCACATAACCAAGTAACAATACATCCAACTGTAGCATACTACAGATGTCAAGAAGAGGGATGTGAAGATATCGTCATGGAGCATCTTATATTTGTTTCCGATGATAAAACACATGATGCTGCAGCTGTCCACAAGTTTGTCATGTTGGCCAATGAACATCTAAAAGAGGTAAGGGGGTGAACATTGTGAGGGAAATTCAACTGACTGACGGGTGTGCTGCCCAGTATAAATCCCGAGTACCATTTACAGACATTTCTTTCAGTCAGAGTGATCATGGGTTTCCCATAGAGAGACATTTCTACGGTTCTCGTCATGGAAAGGGGCCATCTGATGGAGCAGGAGCAGTAATGAAGAGTGTTGTGAAAAGAGCTGTTATGGGTGGGAATGTAATAGTAAATGATTCTAAGGATTTCTTCGACTTTGCGAAAGCCAAATTTACAAAAGAGGATGAAAATCACAAGGAACATTTCAAGAGAACAATATTTCATGTCATGAATATTGAGCATAACAGGCCAGAAAGAACTGATCATTCAAAGACACTGAAAGGAACTCACAGATTTCATGCAGTGCAGGCAGTAGACAAAATGATAATAAACACAAGAAATCTCAGTTGTTTTTGTCATGGGTGTATTAGTGATGAGACCGACTGTATAAACAAAGATTATGTTGATGAATGGAAGCTGTATGACATTAAGAAGGTAGACAAACGTATACCAAAGAGAAGCGCAGGAGTACCTGCCCAGTGTAGAGGGAGAAGAGATGGAGTGCAAAGAGGACAAAAAAGAGGTGCAGCTAGAGGTGGGCGTAGAAATGTGGGAGTTAGAGGGGGCGCAAGAGGAAGAAAAAGAAGTAGAGGAATAGTAGAAAGGGAAGTTTGTAGCAGCTCAGAATCCAACTTGTCAGTGCCAGAGTCACATGTAGATACAGGTTCTGATACAGACAATTCCATGCCAGCAGAGTCAGATGAAGACACAGAAGGTTGTGATCAGGCCATAACAGCTGATCAACAAGCCATCTCATCTGTTCCAAGAAAAGATGTACCCATTGTGAAAAACACTGAATTCAGATCTCCAAAAGGGCAAAAGACCAGAGGAGGAGCTAGGGTCAGAGGAGGAGCTAGGGTCAGAGGAGGGGCTAGGGTCAGAGGTAGAGTTAGGACAAGAGGAGGTAAAAATACCAGAGGAGGCACAGCTGCTAGCGATACGGATGCTTGTGTAAACTTGCCACATGGTGATCTCTTGATACCAGAAGTTGATGCAGAGGGTATCCAAGACTTTGTAATGCCAGTAGAATTAATCTTTGATGGGAACACTGATCATCACTTTGCATATGATGATATTGAGGAGTTTGAAAGCATGGATATTTCCGTCATCCTGCAAGTTGTTGATTCAAGCATGTAAGTAACAGCACTTCTTAACAACTGAATCAAATATTTAAGTTGTAAATTTAAACAAATCAAAAGATGGACAAATACCAGTAACCAATGAATTACACATGACAAGCCTAGGTAATGGCTATTTCTTAAACAGGTGGCTGTTATAAACTGTGTAAATAGTTCAGACCAACGGAGTCTTTAGTTTGTGAAAATTGTGAAGCTAGATATTTCTAACACAAAAACATGTCTTGGCTTGAAATGCATGGACTTTAGTAGCTGTGAAATGTAATTGATCATGGAGTTTTTTTAACACTTGATCTTTTATTTTTTAATTCATAAAAGTCAAACATATATATATTTTAATCAAGACTTTAAATTCATGTCATATATGACCTGACATCCAGGCTGAAATCATACAATATTCCTCGATGTTTTTCAGGACTGAAAGCCAAAGCATTTCTGTAGAACTATGCAATACAGAGGAGCCACAAAAGACACATGATGCTGATCCAGCTTATCCTAGAGACACCCCAGAGACCAAAGATCATTCCAAGAATAGTGAGGAGACCAATCACAATGACCCTTTGTAAGTTGCAATTTATTTAACATTTAAACTGAGTTTTGATATAAAACATATATACATGTACTTCTACCCCTTTTTTGACACTAAATTTGTACATTTATTTCTCGATGTTTTTCAGGACTGAAAGCCAAAGCATTTCTGTAGAACTATGCAATACAGAGGAGCCACAAAAGACACGTGATGCTGATCCAGCTTATCCTAGAGACACCCCAGAGACCAAAGATCATTCCAAGAATAGTGAGGAGACCAATCACAATGACCCTTTGTAAGTTGTGATTTATTTAACATTTAAACTGAGTTTTGATATAAAACATATACATGTACTTCTACCCCTTTTTTGACACTAAATTTGTACATTTATTTCTCGATGTTTTTCAGGACTGAAAGCCAAAGCATTTCTGTAGAACTATGCAATACAGAGGAGCCACAAAAGACACGTGATGCTGATCCAGCTTATCCTAGAGACACCCCAGAGACCAAAGATCATTCCAAGAATAGTGAGGAGGCCAATCACAATGACCCTTTGTAAGTTGTGATTTATTAAATATTTAAACTGAGTTTTGATATAAAACATATACATGTACTTCTACCCCTTTTTTGACACTAAATTTGTACATTTATTTCTCGATGTTTTTCAGGACTGAAAGCCAAAGCATTTCTGTAGAACTATGCAATACAGAGGAGCCACAAAAGACACATGATGCTGATCCAGCTTATCCTAGAGACACTCCAGAGACCAAAGATCATTCCAAGAATAGTGAGGAGGCCACTCCCACCCACCCTGTGTAAGTTGCAATATATTTATCACTGAGTTTTGATGTGAAAACATACTTCTACTCTTATGTTTCACTGTATTTAAACATTATTCCTCATTGTTTTTCAGGTCTGAAAGCCAATGCATTACGGCAGACGTATGCAATACAGAGGAGCCTCAAAAGACAAATGATGCCAACCCAGCTTGCCCTAGAGACACCCCAGAGACCAAAGATCATTCTAAGATTATAGAGAAGCCCACTCACTCTAACCCTGTGTAAGTTGAAATCCTGTACATTGCGCATCTTAACTGTATTTTAGCTTTTGAAATTGTGCAAGTGGCCTATAGAAACTTTGGAGATGAAATGTTGACAAAAGCAAGCAACTACACAAAAAACAATGCAATATGATTTTTTTTATTGTAAGCTTAAGAAAATCATCGCTCTTTACATGCATGATTGAAGGTTGCTTTGTGTCGCTTTCAATATTGGTTCAGTGATATTGTGGCATCAGCTCACATATTCATGTATTTCCAGGACCCTGAAATGTCTTGTCCAAGGACACTTCTACAAAACCTCTAGTGGTTTCAGTGAAGCCCGAACTGGGACCTGCAGGTCACAAGTCCTACTCTTTAACACTGAGCTATGCAGGACCCATACACTTTACATGAAAATATTGTCAGAAGTAAAGTGTTTTTGTTCCTTTTCTCAATAACTAACTCCACAAAACAGGAAAAGGTTTTCTACAGTTTTATATTTTTATACAAAAAGGTTCATAGAAATAGGTTTAAAAAAGATGACAGAAAGTAGGAATATTTGCGCCAATTTGTGCCCTTCATTCACTTTCTCAGTTTCATGTATGTTGAGATTCATTCATATGCATGTATCCCTATTTACCAATCATTTTGTAGTCCCGGAGATTACCTGTTAGTCAATTATGGGAATTCCATTCTCCCTGCTGTTGTAAGTTGTGTTATCAAGTGGGAAGAAAGTTGTATAAATATAAGCTTGCAATTATTTTACCAGTTTCACAATTCAGTCAGTTAATTCTATTTCAAAATGCATGGAATTAAATATAACAGAATGTGATGTGTTGTAGGCACCTATGTTATTAGACTTCTATTCTTGTTTTATTTATACACCTTTCTTCCCAACTCAGTTTTTCAAAGTTCTAGTTTTGTTGATCAAAGTTGTTAAGTTTTAATATTTTTTGTTCCTTGTTTCTACTGAAATTAGACTCAGGCAGAGTCTAGTATTTCTTCAGGTTTCATCTGCCAGGTTTATTTTACCAGGGAGCCTAAAGCAGGCTCTTCCGTAGACCTTAGATGAAAAAATGAAAAGAAAAAAAATTGGCCACTGTTGTAAGTTTTTCATAGGTTAACTTTTTTTTTCAGCGCCATAGGTAGGCTGGAATTTTTGATTATGGCTTTTCCTTGGCATCTTTTTCTGTATCTGGATGTTTTTTTCAAAGCCCCTTTAAGGTCTACGGCTCCTGACCCATATTATTTGATTAAGAAGGAAGTTTCCGAGATTGGCTGAAGAGCCAATGCTGTGAAAACGTCGATGTTACATGACATTTACCAAAGAGTTTGTGAGTCTAAGGCCCTCTGGCTCAAGAGCCAATGCTGTGAAAACGTCGATGTTACATGATATTTACCAAAGAGTTTGTGAGTCTAAGGCCCTCTACTCTCATATTCAAAGACGGAAGCTGCTGAGATTGACTGAATAGCCTTTTCAAAAATGTCAATGTTACACAATGTTGAAATAGCTTAAGAGTGTTAATTTTACATACTTTTTTTGCCAACAGTCTAGATTTAGATCATATGGCTCCTTAACCCTTTTTACCAAACGACAAAATTTTAGACTAGTCCAAATTGACAGCACTTATAGTCAATAAACGTAACTTAAAAAAAAATTGTTTCCAGCTTGGTGGAAAACATTGTGGATAAAGGAGAAAATGCTGGTTACCAGCATTTTCTCCTTTTCCCACATTGTTTTCAAAAGCTTCTATCACAGTGTCGTAAAAGCCAGGGATTGTTTGGTAAAGGGTTAAAGAGCCGTCTCATCAGAGTCTGCACATTTTGCCCACATTATAGTCTGTTAGTTAAAAGGTTACTTTGGTTTTTATGTTATAAATACATTTTCATATATAAGAAATCTGTCATAATTCAACGAAGTGAGAGTCTGACAAGATTATTCATTAGGTATAGATGAATAACCCTTCAAACAAACCCATGACTTTACTGCATGAGCAATTTTGATCTAGATTAGATGCTGAGTAGCTTGATATCTGATATCTGTCTAAAACTCTAAGTGTCACACAAATATTTTACCAAAGGACCTTTACCCGGAGGGTTATTTCTGACCACGAAGAGATTAAAAATCCCAAATATTTGATGCAGATGAAAATCGAGAAGATTTAATGCTTTTACCACACAATCCCAAGTTTTAACGACCCTGTAGAAGAAGGTAGGAACAGCATTTTATTCTTTTCCCACAATGTTGTCTACCCTATCATAGACAGAAATCACCACCTGGGCTGCATTTATTGTGTCGGCTGCAGATGCTTTTATTAGGTGTACAAAAAATGGTCTTTGGTAAAGAGTAAATGATTTTCTGGAAAAAAAGTTAAATATCTGCTCCTATCTGAACATTTTGTCTTCTTTCAGGTGGATTACTGGCCATTTGTCAGATTTTTTTCTAATGTTAGAAAAAAGGTGTGGTCACTGAATGAAGTGCGGCACACTCTTCTACTTGAAGATATTAACTCCAAAATAGAGGCACCGACATTACTATGTGTGGGTCAAGGATTTTATACAAATTTAAAGGTAATTATATTTTATTTATATCACAGTAAAATCTGTAAATATTCGAGTAATCTACCAGCAGCCATTAAACAGTCATGTGGGTTTCTTCATGCCCCATGATGATAGTCAGCAGTATGATATTTTACCCCTGACTTTCCATCTGTTAAATAGTTGAATATGCAACTTTTTCTATAGTTTTAAAGCCAATTCCATTGAAACTTTGTACAGCTGTTACAGAGAAATTGAAATTGTCCTGTTTTGTTGTTTTGTGTTTTTTCACTGCTTTAATAGTGAAATAACGCAAACTTTCACTAGATAAAGCGATTCTAAATAGTACCTACTTTTGTATGTTTTGTATCGAGTAGTTATAAACAGAACGCTTATTTTGTCGTCTGAAAAAAGAAAATCATGTATAGTGCCACAGAAAAGGCAATATTTTGAATTGGGGTCTCTGTTTTGTCAAATTCTATACATTTCTACTTATCTTTTCAGCTGATGCAAACCTCTAAAGAGAAGTTCCAGAAGTCCAAATTTTGTTTTGTTCGTTTTGTTTTGTTCTCTGAAGTAGAAAGAACTAAATACATTAAACTTATCAAGTGTTTCTTGTCTTTCTGTTTTAATAAAAAAACAAAACATACCAGACAAATCTGATAGTCTTTTAGAATCATAAAGTCTAAAATACTATCAAAACTCACCTTGAAATCATGCATAATAGTTACAATTTAATTTTGAAATGTTTACTCATTCTGGTGTGTTTTGCCCCAATATTACAGCATATTTTGCCCCATTATCATAGTGAATTTATCTATCATCTTCTGGTATTAAGTACTTGTTGTTACAATGATAAGTATGTTGGTATCATAATGTTATTGAACAGAAGAAATTTGCAGCAGTGATTGAGGTTCTAGTATAAGTTTACATTATGTCTTGACATTTTACTGTGTCCATTTTTTTCTTCAGCTTTTGAATTTTTTGTACACATCTTTTATTCTACAGATTGGATTGTTGGAGTGGTATTAATACTTACTAGTTTGCATCTCAGATCAGATTGGGCGTCTATCAGTCTTGAAATTTGATTAGAGGCAAAATGCATAGTTATGAATTAAATAATAAGTCATGTTTAACATCTGTCACTTTTCTGTGTAAGTCAAGCAGTCAAATGTAACGTCTGTTCACAATCATACCAATAATAGTTTAAAATGCAAAGTGTATTACCACTGTTACACACCATCAGACAATCAAGCTTTAAAAGAAAAAAACAGACTTTTATTAGCAAGATAAATAATGCCCTCTCCACACTGCTGACTTGGTTAAAATGTAAAATGGATGGAAAAAAGAAGTAACGTCCATCACTTCAAAACAAGTCATAAAAAAGGAGTTACAGGATCCTTCATTTGCCCAATAATTGCTGAGAGGAAATAAAACACTTTTATCTCTTAAATGAAAAACATTATCAATGTAGATAACTCCAGATACTGTGTTATTTATTAAAATATTGATTGACAAGGTAACATCCGTCGCATCTGCCAGGTCGAAAATAATTGTTCATAATTTTTAGAGAAAATCAGAAACTGTCTTTTTTTTGCCAATTATTGAAACTTTAATAATCATTTTACCAGTATAATGCAAAAAAAAGACTCAAATAAGATTTTGAAAAAATCAGTGTGATGGAAGTTATTTTTTCCATTTATCTGATAAAGGCCCTTATCTCTTTACCCAACAACAAGATTTAACTCTTTACCAGACAACAAGATTTAACTCTTTACCAGACAACAAGATTTAACTCTTTACCCAACAACAAGATTTAACTCTTTACCAGACAACAAGATTTAACTCTTTACCAGACAACAGTATTTAACTCTTTACCAGACAACAGGATTTAACTCTTTACCCGACAACAAGATTTAACTCTTTACCCGACAACAAGATTTAACTCTTTACCAGACAACAGTATTTAACTCTTTACCAGACAATAGGATTTAACTCTTTACCAGACAACAAGATTTAACTCTTTACCTGACAACAAGATTTAACTCTTTACCAGACAATAGGATTTAACTCTTTACCAGACAACAAGATTTAACTCTTTACCAGACAATAGGATTTAACTCTTTACCAGACAACAGTATTTAACTCTTTACCCGACAACAAAAATTTAACTCTTTACCAGACAACAGGATTTAACTCTTTACCCGACAACAAGATTTAACTCTTTACCAGACAACAAGATTTAACTCTTTACCAGACAACAGTATTTAACTCTTTACCAGACAACAAAAATTTAATTCTTTACCAGACAACAGGATTTAACTTTTTACCAGTCAACAATATTTAACTCCTTACCAGACACAAAATTCAACTCTTTACCAGACAACAGGATTTAACTCTTTACCTGACAACAAGATTGAACTGTTTACCAGACATCAAGGTTTAACACTTTACCAAACAGGATTTAACTCTTTACCAGCCACAATATTAAACTCTTTACCTGACAACAATTTTTAATTCTACCACACAAGATTTAACTCTTTACCAGAAAACAAGATTTAAGTTTTTACCAGACACAAAATTTAACCTCTTTACCAGACAACAAAATTTAACTCTTTACCAGACAACTTTTAACTTTTTACTAGACATGATTTACGTTTTTACCAGGCAACAAAATATAGGACTTTTCCTTGTAAAACATAAGCAGACAACAAATTCATTGTGGATCAAATTATTGAACTAGTCTTTAAATGAATAGAAAAAATGTGGGAAAAGAAGAAAATGCTGGTTAGCAGCATTTTCTCCTTTGCCCACAATGTTTTCAAAAGCCCATTGCAGGGATGATAAAACATGGGATTTTGTGTTAACTCTGTACCACAAAGTCCCAACTTTTAATGCCTGAGGAAGAAGCCTTTCGAAAACAGTGTGGGAAAAGGAGGAAATGCTGGTAACCAGCATTTTATCCTTTACTCACAATGTTTCTACCCTATCAAAGACAAATCGCATCATTTGAGTCACAATGAAATTGTCGTCTGCACATGCTTTCAATTCGGATTTGCCTAAACATTTGTCATGTAGTAAAGAGGTAAAGGGTTAAAAGCATATGCAGACAAAAAATGAACCCTAGCAGTAACAATCCCAAATTTCTACTATACTGTTGTCTGGTAAAGAAACTACCAAGAGGCAAAAAGGTGGGGACATTTTTGGAAAAATTTTCAATGACTTTTTCTCCCCTCTTAAAATATTACAAGCATTAATTTTGCAGACAACAAATAAAATGGCTCCCAGCAATGAACTTTGTCTTTAAACGGGTAAACAACATTGATGATAAAGGAGAAAACTCATATTAACGTGAGTTTCTCCCACATCTGAATTGATTATATAAGCTCTCTTCTTTTCACCGTCTCTATGGCCCAGCAGTAAAGGCATCGCCCTTTGGAGGAGGCCAAAGGTTCAAATCTCGGTGGGGATGGGCTTCATTCTGACATGGCAAATGGTGAGTGTGGTTATAAAAATTTTACTGGCAGACATGTGTATATGCTGAGGATATAACTAATATTGTTGATTGGAGAACAAGTGAGAATAGCCAGCATCCATCTGCATAATGAAGATGATAAGCAGAATGAACTTGACGTTTCATTTTGAAATCTGATCAGTTTAATCAATTGCCGTTTTTTTCACTTTGTTTATCAAACAAAAAAATCTATTTTTTTTTAACTCTATGAGACTTGTACACGTTTGCAGCATGCTGAAAATAGCCCTAGGAGCAATGTATTGTTTCCTGTTTGTTCACAATCAGTAACAATCATTATGTTTAACCCTTTACAAAACAATCCTCTGTTTTTATGGTCTGGACAAAGAAGGCTCAAGAAAATATTGTGGGAAAATGAGAAACTGCTGGTAACCAGCATTTTCACATTTTCCCACCATGTTTTTTCCTACCCTTTCAAAGACAAATTCCACCAGTTCAGCCACATTTAATTTGTCATCTGCAATATGCTTTCAATATGGAAAAAGTCTTAAATTTTGTCATCTTGTGATGTCTTAGCCTTAAAGAAAGAAGCCATCTCACCTGGTTTGTGAAGAACACTATCTTGTAGCCATCTTCATGATGCTTCCGTATTTTCTTGGAAATCTGGTTGCTAAATTTCATTCTGCAATGAATAAACAAGCATGAACTTAACTCTGACCCTCTACTTAACAACAGCACTGCATGTGGGTGCCAACGCTCTGCTGCGGTTGCTTTTAGAAATGGAATGATTTTCAGAGAAAATAAGTTGAAGAAGGTACATAACTGTGTCAAAAATGTTTTAATGGTTACCTGCTGTATTAGTATGGGTTCCCCTTTAAATACTTAACAACTGGTCTGTGTTTGAAGTGAATATATTCAGGAATGACAGATATATTATAAAATGTCAAAGTTTTACACTGTAACTCAAACAAAGATGGCACAGATGACGCCAGAGCTATGACAATACCTCAATGTTTTCTTCGAAAACTGCTGAGCTAACAATACCTTAAGAAATGGACTTCTGAAAACATTGAAAGTAACCAGCATGTACTCCTTTTCCCTCCATGTTTTCTACCACTTAACCCTTTCCCAAACGACAAATTTTTAAAACTTTGAAATTCAAATCATCTGCAAACAACTAATTCAAAATTGGTACAAATGGGCTTAATCTGTCTGATATGGTAGAAAATATTGAGGGAAAAGGAGAAAATGCTGGTTACCAGCATTTTCACCTTTTCCCACAATGTTTTCCGAAGTTTTCTCACTCAGGGTCATGAAAACCGCAGATTGTTTGGTAAACGGTAAATAGACAAACCACATCATCTAATACATTGTGTAGTAATTCTTTCAATCTAGACAAGTCTAAAATTTTCTCATTACGGCAAAGAGTTAGTATCATTAAAGGCACTTTTGGGTTTAATCCTAAACATGGTTTAGACTGTTGACAGAGCTCCAGATAGAGGGAGTGATTTTGATTTCAAAATTGAAAATATTAATCACTCTCCACTAAACTCTATGTTATGGGTACTCATTAGAATCGTCTCATCAAGACGATTCCAATGAGTACCCACAACATAGGATCTGGAAGAGAAATAATGGATTTAGAATACGATCACTCCCTTTTATCTGGAGATCTGGTTGATATATAACAACGAACCTCCAATCTCCTGGATGTGTTGGAAACTTCTTCCCAGACTGTGTTTCAATAATAGTACCATCGATATCAAAGCCTGCAATCTACAACATAAAGCGATTTCACCCTTTACCAAACAATTTCATGTTTATACTACTCTGTGCAAGACAGTATTTGAAAACATTGTGATGAGAGGAGAAAATACTGGTGACTAGCATTTTCTGCTTTTCTCACAATGTTTTCTACCATTTCAAAGAGACAAATCTCATCACTGGATTCACATTCATTTTGTTGCCTGCGAATTCTTTTGATATGAACTATTCTTTTTTTCTGGTTTTTTTTTTTTTGCCTATTCACAAATTACAGCACAGATTGCCATTTTGACAATATAAAAACTGTTGGTAACCAGCATTTTCTGCTTTTCCCACAATCTTTTCTACCTTTCTGAAATCAATTTTCAACTTTTGAGTCCCATTCATTTTGTCGTCTGCAAACGCTTTCAATACAGTCCAGTCCAAGATTTTGTTATTTGGTAAAGAGTTAAAGAGTAGATTTCTTTAAAATTTACACAGCTTTCTGGAGGTCAACCGATTTTCTCCTGCAAATACAGTTTTTTTATTATTTTTTTATCTTGCAGCCGACTTATGAAAACAGTGCAGGAAAGAATACCATTCATACCGATATAACATTGTGTATGTATTGTTTTTCTTTCGTCATGATTTCTTCTGGACATGTATTCATGCATAGTCCTTTACCAAACAATCCCAATTTTAACTCTTTACCACATAAAAAATGTTAGACTTGTCCAAATTAAAAGCATTTGCAGACAACAATGTCACTGTGGCTCAAATAATATGATATTTCTTTGATAGGGTAGAAAACATTGTGGGAAAAGGAGAAAATGCTGGTTACCAGCATTTTCTCCTTTTCCCACAAAGTTTTCAAAAGGCCTCATCGTTAAAACTCGGGACTGTGTGGTAAAGGGTTAATGACCCAAAATAAACTTTTGAAACCATTGAGGGAAAGGGCAAAAAATTTGGGTAACCAGCATTTTCTCCTTTTCCCACAATTTTTTCAACCCCTTCAGTAACAAATCCTATTATTTGAGTCAAATTTAATCTGTAATCTGCAAATGCTTTCATGTTGGACAAGTACATGTATATGATTTTGTTATCTGGTAAAGAGTTATAACTTTAAATTCATGTTTGTTATCCATATTAAACAATTATGTTTTTTTAAGCTCTCTCCCGAGATATAGAGGATATTTGGGGGTTTTTTTTCGGTGAAAGATCAAAATTTTTTCAGCTTGTGAAAATTTGATCTTTCTCACACACACGCAAAAAAACAAATATTCTATTTATGTCATACTTCTAACTCCTTTTTTGTTGGGACTTGCAAGTATCAGAGGAGCTTTCAGTATTTCCGCATCTGTGAGTTTATCAATCAGTAAATTCACTGGTCAAAACAGTGAAATTATCAAACCATAATCCACCATTAATTCTCGATAAACTACCCAAAAGCATGAAATAAAATGTGCTAATTCTGCATGATAAGAACCTACCCTATTCCTTCCTTCTAATCCCTTGCTTGTATAAACATAGAGTGAATCATACTGATCCCATCTCGATGATGTAGCGGCACCTTTGTGAGATTGGCCTGGCTCTCCATTATCCTTGGCATCTGGCATCTTGACTACCTTGTTTTCAGATGAAGGTTTTTGTTCTTTTGTTGGAGTTTTTAAATCTTTTACAGCTGCTTTCAGTACATTCAGTTTTTCCTTCACGTCACTTAAGTATTTTTCTTCAATTTCTTCTGGTGTCTTTCTGTCTCTCTTTGATTCGTGTTTGTTTGTATTTACTGAGCTATTTTCTGTCCGCTTGGAGTCTTTTTTTCCTGATCTTTCTGTGTCTTTGTCTTTAGGTCTTGAGGTATGCTTTTTGTTACTGTCCAATTCCTTTTCCTCTGTTTTAGGTCTTTTACTCACAGCATTACCAGTATCATCTGATGAAGATTTTCTCTTTGTACCTGACTTTTGTTCAGATGTAAGAGAAGTTTTGCTTTCCTTTTCTCTAGTTTGATCAGTGTCATGTAATGAATGATTATGGTTGAATTTACGAGATTCTGTCTTCTCTGGGTCTTTTAAATGCTTAACATGTAATTTCTGTGGGTACAAACCAGCTAGAATGTGAAGTGTAGAACTGTGTCTCATACCATAAACTTTGTCTTTTATCATTTCAATTCCATCTAGTACAGAGCTATTGCTGCCAGTCTGGGTAACTTGAATTTCACCAGTCATCAGGTTGCTATACAACTTAACTGTACAGCAGAGAGGAAAAAGAAAAAAACATTACCCTTTACCAAATGATTATGAATGTAAACATTCTGCAGTTACCAGCATTTTCTCCTTTCCCCACAATGTTTTCTACCTTATCACAAGCAGAAGTCAACATGTAAGCAACATTTCATTTGTCATCTGCAAATGCTTTCAATTTGGTCCATTCCAAAATTTTGTTACGTGGTAAAGAGTTAAAGAGAAAAACTCCTCTGGCTATTTTCTGAAAAAGAACTTAGTTGTGGCCGCTGTAGATCTAGAGAGAATACATAGGGAAATTCATTATAGAAACGGATGACCGGTAAACAAATATAAAAGCAAGGTTAAGTATTTAACTAGATCTATGATTTATCATTCTTTGGTTTTAACCATTTTCCTTACGACTTTTCAGACCCTTATAGAAAGTGCCTTTTAGCCCTTTCCCAAACAACAAATTATAGCTCCTTCCAGATTCAAAGCATCTGCAGACAATAAATTTGAAAGTGGTACAAATGAATTTAAAGTTTTTTGACAGGGTAGAAAACATTGTGGGAAAAGGAGAAAATGCTGGTTACCAGCATTTTCTCCTTTTCCCACAATGTTTTCAAAAGGCCTCTTCCTCAGGGATGTGAAAACATGGGACTGTTTGGTAAAGGGTTAACTTGCTTGTTACAGCATCGATCGATAAACTGTTAACCCTTAGAGTGCCCTATACAACTGGACAGTCCCAGTCCCTTTTGTGTTCAGTATAGTTCAAGATCAGTCTATACAGATTGTTTAGTCTGATCTTTTATCTACACCCTCCAGTTCGAAGAGACATTTTGAATACAAAGAAATCTTGGTAATGCAATTCTTTTGGTCTAATTTCAAATTGCATGCATCACTTATGAAAATGGCAGCTGGTTTGACATCGATTGTCCACATGATTTTTCTCTTGGCTCTTTCATTTAACCCTTTCCCAAACAACAAATTTTGGACTGGTTCAAATTGAAAGAGTTTGCAGACAACAATTTTAAATTCGATGAAAATGGCAGAAAGTTATCAAAAAGGGTAGAAAACACTGTGGGAAAAGGAGAAATTGCTCGTTACGAGCAATTTCTCCTTTTCCCACAGTGTTTTCAAAAGACTTGTACTGCAGACACGTGAAAACGAGGGCTTGTTTAGGAAAGAGTTAATAAGTCAAGGTAGATTTTCATGCTGATTTCTTGCACTGTTTTTCGGCAACTTATGGCTGCAGAAATACTTTTTGTTTGGTAAAGAGTTAATGCTTACAATTTGGATGAGTCTAAATGTTGTTGTTTTAAAAAGTCTTAACTCTTTACCAAACGACAAAATTTTGGACTATTCCAAATTGAAAGCATTTGCAGACGACAAAATAAATTTGACTGAAAAATTGAAATATGTTTTGGGAAGGGTAGAAAACATTGTGAGAAAAGGAGAAAATGCTGGTTACCAGCATTTTCTCCTTTTCTCACAATGTTTTCAAATGGCTTCTTTGCCAGGGTCGTTAAAACCTGGGATTGTGTGGTAAAGGGTTAAACAATATCCCTATCAAGTATCAATCTAAAAGGATTTCTAAATTGCTTGAGAATAGTAACTGATCATTTTGACACAATGTTTTCGACTCTTTCTCAGAGTCCAACTTTTTTTCCAGCCCTGAGAAAGAAGACTGTGGAAAGCATTATCGAAATAAAAAAAAAAAAAAAACCCTGCTAACCAGCATCTTGTCCTTTTCCCATGTTTTCAAACCTTTCAATAGCAAAACCCAATATTTGTGCCTCCCATAATTTTAGCCTGTTATAGAAAATACATTCAATATGGATGGTTCTACAAATGTATAGTATGGTAAAAAAAAAAATCAAACCCCTCGGTCAAATTGATAAACCCTATATTACATGAACAGCTCATGTGGGACGAACACTTTATGTATCGGAGTGGAAAGGTGCGAACTAGCCAGCCCAGTGATCCCCTCAAGGTTCAATAAATATGCGAAAAGGAAAGACAATTCGTATACTTACTCTGCTTCCTTGAACATCTAGGATCAACAATTCTTGTCTCGGGACATCTCCCTAAATAGAGCGGTTCCATGTGAGGTAGATTAATTGGTTCATGATTTCCATTCGGACAGACCAGGGAAATTGACCAGTTGTACTTTGATTCTCGCGACATGGTCATTTTACAACTCATAGAGATATATTCAAATCTTATAGATTGCAAGACTGGTAGGAACCTTTTACGTATGCTAGAAGATTCTTTCAATGTAAATGCTATTGTTCTAGGAAAGGACATTCATACATTAGAAAAGCGCTCCTTTTCGATATTCCCGTCGGCTCCGTTCCTCAATTTCTCCATAATGAAGAGTTCCCGAAATTGAAAAAGGTTCCTAATGGAAAGGAATTAGAAATACTAATAATTTGCTGCAAAATTTATTGTGGAAAAACTTGTCATATTATCATCATCATATAATATGCAAAAATATGTAATGAAAATATATCTATAGATGTTCATAAGAGTTTGGAGTGAGGGTGTAGTACAATATATAACTTCACATGATTCACTAAATCTTTACTAATTTCAACAAATAAATTCCTTTCCGCTGAATTTAACCATATCATGTGACGTCATCAAAATATTGCTCTTGTGTACAAACCCAGTCCTCAAGTTTCAATTTGTCAATTTCAAAAGATTTTCTGCGACACTTTAGTCTGATCATTTGTATGCTAAAAACATTATGTCTAAATATGGATGTTGACAATGATTTAGATGGACAGTTGCTGCAGCAGTTCAGTTCGCTTGGTACAACTGACAAAGAAGTGTTGATCGCCGAATTTCAAAAATTACTTGGCAATCAACTTAATCCAGCAGGATGTGCGTTTTTCCTGGACATGAACAACTGGTATATCTAAAACCGACATTTCATTTCGGTTTGCGCTCTCTAGCCTTTTTTCAGTTGTGTAATCTGACGTTACCATTTTCTTTCCTGCATAATTTTACTAATGGAATTTGAAAAACTGGTTTATCCTAAGTCACGAATTTGGACTATTCGCCATAAAGACAACTCATTTAAAAAATAACTCGGCCTTTGTAACAATCATCAAGAGAGTGCCTGCCCTGCATTCATACTTATCCCTTTTCATGAAGTCAATCATCATCGTAAGGTTGGCTTACATTTTTAAGTTAACCCAGTGTGTGTGTTGAGGGGAGGGTATCTTCAGTCCGAAGGGTCTACAATGTTATCTCGGTGACTGTTTCTTCGCTCACCTTCATATCAGCTATTCATAGTTCTATTATGGAGTGAAAACTGATCATACCGGCATCTCTTCTAATGGCTCGATGCGGCAAAATTATGGTTAACTGCCAATAATATTGGCACAGATCGTTAGAAGAATGATTAATCTTTACAGAAATGCCAAAATTATTAAAAATGTTACCATAACTTCCTTGTCATTCCATGACTTTGAAAAGTAAATATCCATTGACCTACTTCCAAAGAAATTGAAACTAGGCTTTACAGCTACTGCACATGTTCTGGAAGTCATTTCCGGTATAGTAAAATTACTTTTTTTTAACAATTTATCGGCTTCTATTTCATGAGCTTGGGCATTGAAAGGAAAACTGAAACATACTGGATGTATTTCATTTACGAGGAGTCATAATTATCGCTTAAATTGCCGATCACATGATGTAATTTTTTTCAAATAAAAATGACAGTGCATGCGCAGTTAACTGAATTTATAATGAGTGTTTGTTTACAAATTGACCAGATGTATTTATGCCAAATAAAGTTAAATTACAAAAAGATTGATGACAACCTAGCACTATGCTTGGTGTCAATGTGAAGTTAAATCATTTATCTATTGATTCAAGTCCATTTTTATAGTTGATAAGCAGATTTAAGACACATTATGCCGACTGAAAGATGAGCAGTAAAATTTTGAAATTTCTAGAAGCCCTTAAAGAATGGCTGATATGAAGGGGTGTGGAGACCCAGTCACAAAATAACATCGGAGCAACCTTCAGACTGAAGGTGAAGAGGGGTTTAACCCTGAAGTTGAGGCGATAGGGTCAAAACGACCCATTCCATTTCCGCTGGGTCCAAGATGGTCTACTTTAGCAAAACGGACCACTTTATGAAATATAATGAGGTAAATCAAGGGAGAAAAGTGTGCTCACTGAGGGGCTTAAACCCACACCCACAGAACATCAGTACAGCAGCCCTACCAACTGAGTTAGCTGGGCAACTGGTTGTGAGTCTACCAAACATCAGCTACAACACTAGTCCCCCTCCTGATTTTCTGGAAGTCACCAACTCCCCCTCCAGTCCTCATGGCCAGCCAGTGCCAGCTACCTGCACTCATCAATTGACCTCGTAGCCAGTGAAGTAAATCAAGGGAGAAAAGTATGCCAAACATGGGACTCAAACCCACAACTCCCTGAACACTCGTACAACAGCTGTACCAAGTGAGCTAGTTGGGCAACTGGTCGTGAGTCTACCCAGCACCA
Source organism: Tridacna gigas (assembly GCA_945859785.2). Lineage (NCBI taxonomy): Eukaryota > Metazoa > Mollusca > Bivalvia > Cardiida > Cardiidae > Tridacna > Tridacna gigas. Next base: position 6,335,877 of record OX244038.2, on the reverse strand, counting down.
ACTACAACAATTGCTTACCTTTATTTTGATTAATTTTGACAGAATGAATTTTATAACTTTCTTTACTGTTATCTATTTTTAAATAATGAATTTGATTTCTAGAGCTTGGACCTCATTTCCCCTATACTTGGGTGGGTTGTAGTCTGCATTCTTTTCCGAAGTTAAATACAAGTACACAAGTACAGTGTACATGTATAATGTGAGCCCCCCCCCCCCCCCCCATCAGTTGGCATTCTTTGAAAATATATCTGTATTTGGCTTTGTTTTCCAATTAATAGTCTGATCAACTTCTGTTGCAAATTACAAATGTAAAAAATGAAAGAGAGATTCTGGAAGGCTTAAAGGAGTTCCGGAATGTCTCCACAAATTTGTAGTTGGAAACCATCTCTCTTGATTCACTTGATCAAAGTTTATGATTCACTTGATCAAAGTTTATATTATTACTAAAATGTACTAAAACTAATTCTGTGATCCAGACAACAGTAAAAGAACTTCAACGGTTTTTAAGAAATGACAAAAAAAGTGGGCCATTTTGGTAATGTGCTGTGCTGTTTTGGCACTGGGCTGTTTTGGTACCAGGCAGTATTGGAGGTGGACCATTTGGATCCCATCCCAAGTTGAGGGTAGCTTCAATGTTATTTTATGTGATTGCATCTCCACTACCTCCTGCAGCAACCATTCTTTTCATGCTTCTGGAAGAAACTTGATCATACACACCACTCACCATACAGCTTCAACAGTCAGTTTGGTGTCAGCTAATGATATGGTCTTTGATCAATAGCCGAATGATTAATCTTCACAAAAATACCAACACATTGACAAAATGTGACTGTTACCTCATTTTAAGTCTTTACCACACAATCCCGAGTTTTAACAACCCTGAGAAAGAGGCCTTTTTAAAGCATTGTGGGAAAAGGAGAAAATGCCGGTAACCAGCGTTTTCTCCTTTTCCCACAATGTTTTCTATCCTTCCCAACACAAATTTCAATTTTTGAGTCACATTTATTTTGTCGTCTGCAAAAGCTTTCAATTTGGACTGGTCTAAAATTTTGTCGTTTGATAAAGAGTTAATAAGAGTTTAAAATGTAGATAACCATCAACTTACTTGCAAGGAAATCAAAACTAAGCTTGATATTTACTGCTTATGTTACAGAAGTCAATTTAGTCACAGTTAAGTTCTTTTATCACAGTTTGTCAGCTTTTTCTTTTTATCAAGTTTTGTATAAAAACGAAAACTAAAATGTACTGTATGTACTTTATCTAAAATGAGTAAGCACTAAAATGTAGTAAGCATTTAACCCTTTCCCAAACAAGCCCTGGTTTTCACGTGTCGGCAGTACACGTCTTTTGAAAACACACTGGGAAAAGGAGAAATTGCTCATTACGAGCAATTTCTCCTTTTTCCACAGTGTTTTCTACCCTTTTTGATAACTTTCTGCCATTTTCATCAAATTTAAAATTGTCGTCTGCAAACTCTTTCAATTTGGACCAGTCCAAAATTTGTCGTTTGGGAAAGGGTTAAGTTGTGGATCATACTGCGCTATTTTTGTAAATCAAATTGAATGCACATGCACTGTCAACTGAATTTATAATGAGCGTTTGTTTACAAATCAGACATATTTATGTCAGAAAACGGTAAATTACAATAAGATTGATGAAAACCTTTTCCTAAACTAGCTGTCAATATGAACTTTAAAGTTATATCATTTATCTGTAGATACATGTCCATTTTAATAGCTGACAAGCAGATTAACCCTTTACCAAACAATCTCGATTTTTAACGACCCTGAAAAAACAACAGTTTGGAAAACATTGTGGGAAAAGGAGAAACTGCTGGTTACCAGCATTTTCTCCTTTTCTCACAATGCTTTCTACCCTTCACTGTTCACATAAAAAATTTCAATTTTTTAGCCAAATTTAATTTGTCGTCTGCAAATGCTTTCAATTTGGACCAGTCTAAAATTTTGTTGTTTGGTTAAAGAGTTAAAGACATGTAAAATTGGCTGAAAGATGACCAGTAAAATTTAAAATTTCCAGAAGCATTGAAAGAAGGGCTGATGTGTGTGTGTGTGGGGGGGGGGGGGGGGGGGGGGTAGAGAAACATTAAGTGAAAATAAATTTGGAGCTATCCTTTGGATCGAAAGTACAGGGGGGGCATGGAACCATCTTCTGCATATAATGTAGAATAAAAAACACTTAAGTAGTGAATAAGTGATGAAATTATAAGGCTTTGACCTATAGGTGTTTCTGTTATGCACAAAATAGCATAAAACAAACAATTACTATGAATATAATAGAAATGGTAAACAGTGTTTTCCTTTTTTCCCTACAGGAATCTGCAAGCTGCCATATGTTCCTATTATGACTTTGATCAACCAAGTGTGAAGTCACCACAGCTTGCATTTGTTGGAGACGTAACCATAGGGGATGGAGAGGCTGTGACACCAAATACTGCATTTACAAAAACATGGAGAATAGCAAATTCAGGTGAATTATCTGGATTTACCTTATACGAAACAATCCAATGTCTTTACAATCTGGGGAAGAGGGCTTTTGTCAACTTTGAAAACTTTTGAAAAGGAGAAAATGCTTGTAATCTCCCACAATACTCTTTCCATGACAGATCTCATCCCTTAGCCCTTTACCACACAACCCTGAGTTTTAACGAACAAGAAGAAGAGGCCTTTTGAAAAAATTATGGGAAAAGGAGAAAATGCTGCTAAGCAGCATTTTCTCCTTTTCCCACAAAGTTTCCTACCCTATCAAAGACAGAAATCATTATGTGAGCTACATTTATTTTGTTGGCTGCAAATGCTTTTGATTTGGTCGTGTCCAAACTTTTGCTGTTTGGTAAAGAGTTAAGCCAGGTTTGATTTGTCCTCTGTAAATGCTTCCAGTATTGGCAAGTCTTAAATTTGTCAGATGGTAATCGGGTAAAGGAACAGATTCAGTAGAGTCAATCCATTTCCTCTTGAAACAAATTTATAGCAGATGATTTTGAAAATGTTCTCGAAAATAACAATACTTAACATTAATGAAGGTTGAATATTTGTGAAAGTTTTAACCCTTTCCTAAACGACAAATTTTAGACTCTTTGAAATTCAAAACATATGCAGACGACAAATTCAAAAGTGGTACAAATGAGCTTAAGGTCTCTGATAGGGTAGAAAACATTGTGGGATAAGGAGAAAATGCTGGTTACCAGCATTTTCTCCTTTTCCCACAATGTTTTCAAAAGCCTTCTTTTCCAGGGTCGTAAAAACCAGGGATTGTTTGGTTAAAGGGTCAAGTTACACTATGGAGGCATTTACAGTCGACAAATAAATTGTTCTAGACTGAATGCTTGCATTTTTTACAGAAACATTCAATTCACTTACTACATACATGTAAATGAGACATGCTCTGGCAAAAGGGGGCTTAATGCATCTCCGTGACGCATGATACCTATCACGCCATCACATAATTATGGATCCATAATAGCCACTTCTTTTTTTAACAACCGACTTAATCATGAGGTAGACTGGTCCTTGGACATACAGAAAATTGACTGATAGCGAAAAGTTTGGCCCAGGTCAGCCTGCGCGGACAGTACAGGCTGACCTGGGCCGAAACTTTTCGCAGATGCATTAAGCCCCCTTTTCACAGAGCACGGCTCAATTCCTTTTTACCAAACCTGTTATTTACCAAAACTACGTGTACAATTTAACTTCTGTGTAAAAGGCGATGAGACATGGCCACCAGGTTGTCAACTGAAGTTTTGTTCTGGAGAAAATTTAACCTTAACAGACCGGGTGATGGTGCAGGCTCTAAGTCCAGGAGAGACAGCTGATGTCAGCGTAGAAATGCATTCCAGATCAGAACCAGGTGTTTATCAAAGTCAGTGGAGAATGTCTACAGCAACAGGGATGTTCTTTGGAGGTAAGATTCTTACTTGCCTCATGATATTTCTGCAGTAAACTTGCATTTGCAGCAGAAAAATTTGAAAACATCTTTGTAAGATATGGACAATCAGCTTTAACTCTTTGCCACATGACAAAATTTTAGACCTGTCCAAATTGAAAGCATTTGCAGACGACAATTTCAGTGTAACTCAAATGATGTGATTTGTCATTGATAGGGTAGAAAACATTGTGGGAAAAGGAGAAAATGTTGGTTACCAGCATTTTCTCCCTCTCCCACAATGTTTTCGAAAGGCTTCTTCCTCGGGGTCGTTAAAAGTCGGACTGTGTGGTAAAGAGTTAATTGAGATTTATCTCTTTACTATACCACAAAATTTTAGACTTGTCCAAATTGTAAGCACTCACAGACAATAAGTATAATGTGGCTCAAATTGTGGGTTTTGTCTGTGAAAGGGTATAAAACATTGTTGGAGAAGGAGAGAATGCAGGTAATCAGTTTTTAAATGGCTTGTTCTTCGATTGTTGAAATCCCAGATTATACAAATGATTACATGTAAAACAGTGTTTTCTGAGGAGTAATTGCTTGTTGCAAGTAGCCAAGCCCCAGTAGCGCATTCTGTAGTGCACATCACTTGCAAACAGGGGTAGCTGGTTCGAAACTCAAGCTTGGCCTAATTGTGGTCGAACAGGATTCATTCCTCTCTCACCACTGATTATTTTATTGGTTATGTGGGAAAGCAGCTGCGGGCTTTGAGGAATATTGTGCAAAGTACTGGTAGAAGAAATACCACACAGTCAATGAGAGCCATTCTTCAGTTATCTCCCCTGATTCCTCTCCAGTACTACATTGGTCCTGATAAAGAGATTACTTTGATTTTATCCCTGATTTTCTTACACTGCACAAATATGTTTTTGAGATAATATCTCGGCAAAATCGGGTTAGATTGTTTTCCAAATTGATATATATACATTTCTCAGTTGACTGAGAAAATTATTTGCTTTAAATTTACATGGAAACCTTAGATATAATCATAAACCAAATTACTTTTATCGCAACATCCCCAAGGGAATCAAGGATAAGAGCAAAGGAACGTAGGTAAAAGGACCAATCTGTTATTTGGTTACCTTTAGTCTTTATCTGACAAGGGAGATAATTTGATTTACAGGAATGGCCCTCATTAGTCAAAAAATTTTTCCCTTTTGTCACGATGTTTTCAAAACTTGTCTCCTCCAAGACAAAAAAGCATGAAGCAGGAGGTGATGGGTTAACTCTTCACCACACAGCAAAATTTTAGACCAGGTCCAAATTGAAAGCATGTGCAGATGACAAATTAATGTTATTCAAATTAAAGGTTTTTTTTTGTGAAAGGGTAGAGAACATTGTGGAAAACAGAGAAAATGCCGATTACCGGCATTTTCTCCTTTTTCCACAATGTTTTCAAAAGCCTTTTCCATCAGGGTCGTTAAAACTCAGGATTGTGTGGTAAATAGTTAAACTACAAGAGAAAAAGACTTATATTCCTAAAGTTTCCTTTTCATTCAGTAAATTTTATTTATTATAAACAAAAGTCATGCAAAATAATGGAGTTATCCTCTGGCAAAAGGGGATCTAATGCATCTCTGTAATGCATGATACCAAGCAAGTCATCACTTAACCCTTTACCACACAATCCTGACTTTTAACGACCCTTTTGAAAACATTGTGGGAAAAGGAGAAAATGCTGGTAATCAGCATTTTCTCCTTTTCCCACAATGTTTTCTACCCTTCCAAAAACAAATTTTAATTTTTGAGTCACATTTATTTTGTCGTCTGCAAGTGTTTTCAATATGGACCAGTCTAAAACTTTGTCATTTGGTAAAGAGTTAATTATGGATCCATGAAATTGATTTTGTCTAATAACCGGCTGAATCTTGAGATACACCGGTCCTTTGACATGCAGAAATTTGTCAACAGCAAAATGTTTCTGTCAAGACTGCGAAGGCTGACCTGGATTGATACTGTTTGCAGATGCCTTAAGCCCCCTTTTCACAGAGCATGGCTAATATGTAAAGTTATTTATATCAAATTTGAGTTGACATGATGTTGTAAATTATGTGGATTAAGAAAGAGTTTCTGTTTCCTCACTCTGATGTTTGTTGGGTTGTGTTGCCCCCCCCCTTCATTTTCAGTGTGGCACGTATTGTAATATCTCTTATTTCATGCTTTTCGGTAGTCTGTCGAGAAATAATGGTGGATTATGGTTTGATATTTCATGGTTACGACCAGTGAAAATATCGATTTTATATTTTCTAACTCTTCAATTGAAGGCGGAAACAGTAGTTCCCACGCACTAGTTACCTAGGTAATTAGCACAACCCATTCAAATGGAGGGAAATATGACGTAATTTACGCTATATTACTTGCTTTTTACATAATATTGTAATGCGTTGTTGTGTGAAGAGGGTACACCACAACTGTACTGGATTTTGATTAAAGTCCCAACAAAAAAGGGGTTAGAAGCATGGCATGAAGTAAATGGAATTTTTTTTTTTTTTTATGATAGATCGAAATTTATTTCATCTCATGAACATCAACGGTAATATTTTCACTCGTGGATGGGCCACTCGTGAAAATATTACTGATGATGTTCATGAAATAAATTTCAATCTTCCAGCCAAAAAAACAAATATTCTCTACATATTCACATAAAACTGAATCTCTTTGTAGACAGGTCAAGTTTGATTTACGATACAATTTAGAGCCATGTACATTGTATTATGAGAGTTATGCCCTTTTCTTAAGTCTGCCATATACAGTAACTTATACTGTATGTCTGCCTCTACCAACCTAGATACTGTACAAGAGTTACTCAGAACCTTAATCAAAGCACTAGGCAGGAGCATCTGTGCTCTATGGCCACATTTCTAGTTTATTCTTCAGAATAAACCCAAGTAAAAAGTAAATAAAAGATAGAGCCCCTTGGCACTTTTTCACCTAGTTTTAAAATTCATTTTCAGGTCAGTGGCTAACACAAAAACAGATTCTCATCTTCGCAATAATTTCCATACTTTTAAATGATATGATCTGAATTTCAATGCATTTTGACACCAACATTGTTTAATGCATTCTGCAGAAGGCATAGACCCATGCCAGCCTCCACAAGTCTATGCAAGCTGACCTTGGTTGAAACTTATTTGCTTTTTGTAAATTTCTGCCGCATGTCTCCAGGACACTACCTCATGAATATCCAGCTTTTAGGCAAAATGCATCCATAAATGTGACAACTTGCTTGGTATAATGCATTATAAAGAAGCATTAAGCCCCCTTTTTCAGAGCATGGCTCATTATGTATTATTAATTTATCGTATTTCTTTTCAGTAGTTTATAGAAATCTAACAGTGAATTATATCCCTATAATTCACTGGTGAATGTTATAATTCATCGATGAATGTTATACTTTTGTTTTTGACATGCCACGGATATTTATAGAACATGAATGAATTTTTAGCTGTTGAACGTCACCTTTTTTGAGGTAGTCAACATCACTTATGACATCATTATTACAGCTAGTCCATATCTGACTAGATTGAATAGATCTGTTTCATTTGAGAAAATGAACATATTTTTCACAATGAGCGAAAATTAGACATGAACAGACGGGATAGAGTGTAGAGCATGAAAGAAATAGGATACTTGTTTTTTTCGGTGTATGATCGAAATTACTTTTATCTCATGAAAAGCAAAGGCCATAATTATTTTCACTCGTAAAAATACAGCCTTCACTTTTCACTCAATGAAAGAAATTTTGATCATACACAGAAACAGACAATTATCCTCCATATTGTATTTCCTTTCAGAACCAATATGGGTGATAATCACAGTAGCTGAAGGAGGAGTGTTAGGTGTCACACAACAATTATCAAAATTTGGAAATGACTTTGTACAAACAAATGCCCGCCCAGCATTTCAAAACCCGTTTGCATCACCGACACAAAGTGTAGGTGCCGAGTTGAATAATCCGTTACTTATTTCACCAAATAATTCTATAGTTGCTCAACATGGTAGTCCCTTTGCCTCGGAGTTAAGCCCAAGTCCAACACAGACGACTAGAAACACACCTTTGTCATCAACACCTGCTAGATCTCTATTTCCGGTGAGTAAACCTTTCTTAAGATTAAAGATTAAGATTGTTGGCTTATTTCCTATTACTTCATGTTGTTGTTGAATACTGTCCAGCAAATCTGCTTTAAGAACTTTGATTTTACTCTGTAAGCAAACAACCACATTTTGGGCCAGGTCAGGTTGCTCAGTGGTTAGCGTATCTGACTCAGGACCCGGTGGTTGCAAGTTCAGTACCCAGTTGAGGCAAACTTTCTTTCTATTTTTCACATCTCATCTTGAGCATGTTAGAAAAGTAGTCAGTGGCTTGGAAAGAAAGTAGTCATTGGCTTAGTGTGAGAAAGATAGGAGACTGCTGTGATATGAGCCAAGCTGTCAAAATGGCTTTAAACTTCAATACAAACAAACAACATTTTGAACTTGTCCAAATTAAGAATTTGCAGACAACAAATGAAATGTTACTCAGAAAATTTATCTTTTATAGGCAGAAAACATTGTGGGAAAATGAGAAAGTGCTGATTACCAGCATATTCTTTTTTTACCCATTTTGTAATTTGTCCTTGTAGTGGCAGAAAACATTTTGGGAAAAGGAGAAAATGCTGGTTACCAGCATTTTCTTCTTTTCCCATTATGTTTCCAAAAGCCTCAGGGTTGTTAGAGCATGACTTGTGTGATACAGGGTAAAAAAAATTATTCAGCTTTGTAAAGCAATTTACAACTGAGCTAGATATGACTGATTGTATGAAATATACATAGTAAAATTAGTGTTGCACCCCCTGTGTTTTTAACGTGTTTAATTTTCTGGCGTGAATGATATGAAATGGGTTGGAAATTAGAATCTGGCTGCTGTATACAAGAACAAACAAGTCTGTTGTCTCTGAAATGGAATGAACTGAGGTATCCCTTAACCTCATGGCAGCAGCTACTGATCGAGCTGTTTCAACCTCTCGTGAGAGGTGTGAGACAAAGACTGCAAGCTGTTTTGCATGCCCCGGGCGGAAGTACTCAATATTGCCTGATTTTGTGTGTCCATTCTCTGCAGGTCACCTTCAACCTGTCGTAAGTTTTGTTTCGACATTAAATTCTCTGTTTTAACCAAACTTAAACGCTTTTCGTTTTTCTTAAATTTGAAAGCAACATCTAGGCAAAAGATTCCCACTTACCATGAGGTCAAGGGATACCTCAGCTCAGTTCATTTTATGGGCAAAAGACGAGTCTGTTGGTGTATGCAGCAGCCGAATTCTAATTTCGACCCAAGTTTATCTCATTCACGTCAGAAAATCAAACCTGGTAAAAAACACAGGGGGTGCAACACTAATTTTACTATGTATACATGTATATTTATGTAAATTTTTTACCGTGTGCTTCCAGGTTATCAGTGATAGTGCTACATCCATACAAGACTGTGATATTCCTACAAACATTGAAACAGAAGACAGTCCAATGTCCTAGCACGATCAGAAAACTGTCTCTATCCCCTTGGACAGCAAACAAATCCTTTTACTCTTTATCACACAATCCCAAGTTTTACGACCCTGGAAAAGAGGCCTTTTGAAAACATTGTGGGCAAAGGAGAAAATGCTGGTAACCAGCATTTTCTCCTTTTCACACAATGTTTTCTACCCTATCAGAGAAAAAAATCTTATAGTTTGAGCCACATTGAAATTGTCGTCTGCAAATGCTTTCAATTTTGAATGTTCTAAAATTTTGTCGTTTGGTAAAGGGTTAACCCTCTACCACACAATCCCGACTTTTGACGACCCTTAGAAAGAAGCCTTTGGAAAACATTGTGGGAAAAGGAGAAAATGTTGGTAACCAGCAATTTCTCCTTTTCCCACAGTGTTTTATACCCTTTCACAGACACACTCCACAATTTGAGCCACATTATACTTGTTGTCTGTGAGTGCTTTCAATTTGAACAAGTCTAAAATTTTGTGGTATGGTAAAGAGATAAATCTCAAGCCTTTTGAAAACATTGTGGGAAAAGGAGAAAATGCTGGTAACCAGCATTTTCTCCTTTTCCCACAATTTTTTTCACCCTATCCAATACATAAAACACCATTTAAGCCACACTTAATTTGTTGTCTGCAAATGCTTTCAGTTTGGTCCAGTCTGAAATTTTGTCGTTTAGTAAAGAGTTAAACAGTGACAAGAGGGAACTGTTCTTCTTTCCCCTGCATTCGAAGTTGACATGGAATCCTAGAGAGCATCCTCCTTAACCCTTTACCAAACGACACAATTTTAGACTTATCCAATTTCAAGGCTTTAGAAGAAAACAAAATTAAAGTGACCGAAAAATTAAATTTATATTTGAAATGTTACAAAGCATTGTGGGAAAAGGAGAAAATGCTGGTTATCAGCAGTTTCTCTCATTCCCACATTTTCAAAATGCTTCTTCTTCGGGGTTGTTTAAAGTCAGGATTGTGTAGTGAAGGGTTGATACTTTTATTGTTCACTGTTTACATGATGACAAAAGTTTGGGCGTGTCCATATCAAAACCATTTTCAGACAAAACAGAAATGTGGCCAAAAAGATGAGATTTGTCTTTGAAAGGGTAGAAAACATGGTGAGAAAACCTGAAAATGCTGCGTAGCAGCATTTTCTCCCTTTCTCTTAATGTTTTCAAAAGATTTCTTCTTACATATTTTGAAAACATGGAATTGTGTCGGTAAGGGTTACACTTGTAGAGTAACATTAACAGTATATTGAGGGTTTACTTCTTGGGTGTATTTAAAATTTGACTGGTTGCACATAGATAAGATTTGTTAAGAGAAAGATTTCTATGCACAGAATCAGTCAACCTTATTTTGACCATCAGCAGTGGCAGTACAGGTTTTATATAAAAAAGTTCAACTTTCCTAGTCAGAGGGATGGCCATTTACAAAATCTAATGTAACTCTACACATACTGACTTTTGAAAAAATATGTATGTGAAAAAATTGTTCTGTGCCAACAGAATGTACATATAAACACTAAGGTCATTAAAAGATATTTGTGTTTTGTTTACTGTTGACTTTTTAGCTGTTTACCAAACAATCCCGAGTTTTAATGACCCTTAAGTAGAACTTTTTTTTGAAAACATTTTGGGAAAAGGAGAAAATTTTGGAAAACAAACCAGCATTTTCTCCTTTTCCCACAAAGTTTTCTACCCATTCTTAGACAAATCCATCATTTCAGCCACATTTAATTTGTTGTCTGCAAATGGTTTCAAATTAGATAAGTCTAAAATTTTGTTGATTGGTAAAGAGTTAACTAATATGAGTATAAATGCTCAAAGGCAGCCTTTGGAATTGCCTGGTGTTTGGCTTCAGGCACATGTGTTGTCAACAAATGCCTTGGTAAAAAACTAAAGACTACAGATTTTTTTTGTAAATTCAAATTGAGAGGATCTGTAGTTTAAAAAAATCAAAAGTGAAAGAAATCAGATACTATGCTATAGGGTTGAAAAATACTGTGGGAGAAAAAGAAATTTCATGTTACAAGTAGTTTGTCTTTTTCCCACAAAGGCTTCTCCACTTGCCATGTTAAAATATGGGATTATTTTGTAAAGGGCCAAGCACTATAGAGCATAGTATTACAAAGCATGAACAGAATTATGTTTAAACGAACAAGGTCTCATGTGAGCAATACAGGGCTTAACACTCTACCACACAACAAAATTTTAGACTACATGTACTTCAAATTGAAAGCATTTGCAGACGACAAAATAAATGTGGCTCAAATGATGAAACTTTCTTTGAAAGGATTGAAAACATTGTGGGAAAAGGAGAAAATGCTGGTTACCAGCATTTTCTCCTTTTACCTCAATGTTTTCAGAGGCTTTCTATGTTGGGGTTGTTAAAACTTTGGACTGTGTGGTAAAGGGTGAGTGGTTCTCTGGCTCACAAATTTGTTAACCCTTTCCCAAACGACAAATTTTGGACTGGTCCAAATTGAAAGAGTTTGCAGACGACAATTTTAAATCTGATTAAAATGGCAGAAAGGTCTCAAAAAGGGTAGAAAACACTGTGGGAAAAGGAGAAATTGCTCGTTACGAGCGATTTCTCCTTTTCCCACAGTGTTTTCAAAAGACTTGTACTGCAGACACGTGAAAACCAGTGCTTGTTTGGGAAAGGGTTAACTGTTGGGAAAAATAAAATAAAAACTGAGGAGCTGATGTAGGAACATTCCAGTACTTTTTTTTCTTTCTTTATCTTACTTTTGATGTTTTTTGTGTTTTTGTTTCATCATAGATATGAATTTCATTTAGCCTGTTTTGTGAAAGAAAGTAAGTTTAGAATGTCAATATTGTAGGCCTGAATTTATACATATAAATGATAGAATTTTGGCATGAAAAGTGTTGATATTTGAGGCTGGGTTTTTTTTTGCTAGCCTGATCTTTAAAGTCACAGTGGTGGCCAAGAGTAAACAAGGGTGTGTAAAAATGCATCTAAATTCAAATCATACTGTTTAAAAGTATGGAAATTACTGTGAAGATGAGAATCTTTTATTGTATGGTGGGTCCAAATGCTAGTCGCTGGCAGGAAAATGAACTCTAAAACCTTGTAAAGGGTAAACAAAAGATAGAGCGACCTGGCAGTTTTTTACATTTGGACCAGGCGTACAAGAGCAGATTGTCATTCTCACAATAAATCACAATAAATTACATACTTTTAAGTGACATGGTTTGAATTCAGATAAATTTTTTTTATAACCACCCCACCCCCCATGTTTACTTTTGGCAGCTATTGAGCTGTTAACCTCAACTGCTTAATTACAGACAAAATTTTAGACTCATCCATTTTGAAAGCTTGTGCAGTCTGCAGGTTAAATGTGGTATAGATGATGGAATTTGACCTTGATTAGGTCAAAAACTTTGACAGAAAAGGAGGCAGTGCTAATAGCCAGGACAATGTTCCAAAAGCCTTCTTCCACTGAGTCATTATTCATTGAAGGGTCAACTTATTACCTCCTGGAAGGAATTGGCACCAGGCAGTAGACAACTGTGAACACATCCCTGCTAACTCTTTACCACACAGCTTGTCCAAATTGAAAGCATTTGCAGACAGCAATTTAAATGTGGCTTACATGATTGAACTTGTCTTTGATAGGGTAGAAAACATAGTGGGAAAAGGAGCAATTTTAGCTCACCTGAGCACAAAGTGATCATGCTGTGTCCGTCGTCCGTCGTGTGTCGTACTGTTGTCAACATTTACCTTGTGTGAACACTAGAGGCCACATTTTCAGCCTGATACTCATTGAACTTGGTCAGAATGTTTGTCTGGATAAAATCTTGGACAAGTACAAATTGGGTCATGTCCAGTCAAAAAAGTAGGTCACAGGTCCAAATCTTAGAAAAACCTTGTGTGCATTCTAGAGACCACATTTTCATACTATTGCATAAAAACTTGGTGAAAATGATTGCTTGGATGAAATCTCGGACAAATTTAAATTGGGTGATGTGGGTAAAAAATTAGGTCACTGGGCCAAATCTTAGGAAAATGTTTGTATTGATGAAATCTCCAGAAAGTATGATATTGAGTCACGTCAGGTGAAAAAGTAGGTCACTTGCTCAAAATCTTAGAATAACCATGTGTGCACTCTAGAGACCACATTTTTTACCTGAATCTCATGAAACTTGGTTAGAATGTATGTCTAGATAAAATCTCAGACAAGTGTGAAATTGTCACTGGGCCAAATCTTAGAAAAACCTTGTGTGAACACTAGGGGCTAAATTTTCAGCCTGATACCTTATGAAACTTTGTCAGAATGTTTGTCATGATGAAATGTTGGACAAGGTTGAAACTGGGTCACATCCGGTCTAAAAGTAGGTCACAGGGCCAAATCTTAAAAAGTCCTTTTGTGCGCTCTAACGGTCACATTTTCAGCCTTATACTTATGAAGCTAGGTCAGAATGTTTGTCTGGATGAAATCTCGGAAGAGAATGATATTGAGTCATGTCGGGTGAAAAAGTAGGTCATGGGGCAAAATCTTAGAAAAACCTTGTGTGACTCTAGAGGCCACATTTTGAGCCAGATTCAAAATTCAGAAATGGGTTAATTTGGTCAAAAAGTAGATCACTTACACTCATGCGCTTTACATCATCACAACCAGGGTCTTTTCAGTCTGTCAGTCCTAGATGACCTTACTCAGGTGAGCGCTTTAGGGCCAGTGGACTTCTTGTTTTCTTTTCCCACAATGTTTTCATAAAGTTCCTTTATCAGGGTCATTAAAACTTAGCATTTTGTGATAAAGTGTTTATCATGATTTTTGGTGAAAAGAACTATACTCTTGGCTGCAAATTTTCATTTATCTTATAGTTTAACCCTTTACCAAACAATTCCTGGTTTCCATGACTAGGAAAGAAGACTTTTGAAAACATTGTGGGAAAAGGAGAAAATGCTGGTAACCAGCATTTTCTCCTTTTCCCACAATGTTTTCTACCCAATCAGGGAACTTAAGCCTATTTTTACCAATTTTGAATTTGTCGTCTGCAGAAGTTTTGAATTTGAAAGTCTGAAATTTGTCATTTAAGTGTTAAGTAGAGACTAATTGCGGTTAACTCTTTATCAAAAAACAAAATTTTAAACTCGTCCATATCGATAAAATTTGCGGACAACAAAACAGATGTGGCTCAATCGTAAGAATATGTCTTGAAGAGAGAAATGAACGTTGTGGGAGAAGAAGAAAATGCTGGTCACCAGCATTTTCTCTTTTTCCCTCAATGTACTAAACAGCTGTCATCCTCGGGGTCATTTAACTCTTTACCAGACAACAAAATTGTAGCCCTGTCCAAGTTGAAAGGGTTTGCAGATGACTAATTAATTGTTTTTCAAAACACAAAATTTGTCTTTCATAGTGAAGAAAACATTGTGGAAAAAGGAGAAATTGCTGGTTACCAGCATTTTCTCCTTTTCTCACAATTTTTTCAAAAGGCTTCTTTTCAGGGTTGTCAAAAGGCAGATTGTGTGGTAAAGGGTTAAACATGGAATTGTTTAGAAATGCTTAACCCTTTATCACAAGACCCTTTTCCACACGATCCCAAGTTTTTACAAATCTGAGAAATAAGGCTTTTGAAAGCATTGTGGGAAAACCAGAAAATCCCTGCTACCATCAGTTTTTCCTGTTCCGACAAGTTTTCTACAATTTCAAAGACAAACTGAATCATTTTCAGCCTACTTCGAATTGCTGTCTACAATAGCTTTCAAAATGGACAAGCCCAAAGTTTTGCCATCTGTTTAAAAGTTAATTAGTCAACTTACGAGAGCTGAGCAAAAAGTTCGTGGAATTTGTTAATTAAAACAATACTACTAGTGCTTTTATACTTAAATTTTCATATGTTTAAGTTCCATTTATAACGGACAAAATAGGAAAGTTTCAGACAAATTGGTCTGAAAACATAGTCTTACGAACATGAAAGTTCGCAACAAATGCATAGCTCAAGTATAAACAGCCCAGGCTGGGATTCGAACCTGTGCGGGCAATATCCTCGTTTATTGAGGTTTGAAAGATCAATATGCTAACCCCTGAGCTAATGAGAATTCTCCCTAACACAGTTGTCAAGTATTGAATTTATACGGGAAGAAGCTATTCAGTAAGGAAGGAGTGATCTCCCGTAACAATAGTTGCTATGACTCCTTTTACAACGATCATAATAGTTACCTGGACCAAGCCATGACGCTAACCTCATTTAACTAACATGTTATTTAATTCTATGTCGATGTTCTGTCGGACCATCACTTTCTTCCTTTTTTAAACCGCGCAAGCCACTTGATCGCTGCAGATATTTTCGATTGTGGCTTTATCCCAGATTCTGTCAATAACTTATACGTTTCAGACGGACCGTGCCCTAAATCTGCACAGAAATTTGTCGCTGCGCATGTTTCTACCACTTCTTAACTCTTTACCAAACGACAAAATTTTAGACTAGTCTAAATTGAAAGCATTTGCAGACGACAAATTAAATGCGACTTAAAAATTGGAATTTGTTATGGGACAGGTAGAAAACATTGTGGGAAAAGGAGAAAATGCTGGTTACCAGCATTTTCTCCTTTTCCCACAATGTTTTCAAAAGTTTTCCTTTTTAGGGTCGTTAAAAGTCGGGATTGTGTGGTAAAGAGTTAAACCACCATTTTTTATCCCTATTTTTCCTGATAGGACTCACAAAAACTGTCGGACTAACCTTGTTTTTTGGAAGTGACATCAGAAATTGCATACAGGATGTCAACTGGAGCCATCTATTACATTGCCATGATTTCAGGAGATTTGAATAAGACAATTTTGAAATATGGTTGTTTTTAAAAGTATGACAACAGTAATTTTATGGCATGCTCTGGGGTAGCAAACCTTGCACTTTTTAAGGTGAAAATAAATATATCTAAAGTAAAAATCAGAATGGTGATTTTTTTACCTGGAAATTGATATAAGACCATAAATTCACAAGTGAAAATCTGAAAACAATCGTACGTCAAATTAAAAAGGTACGAAGAAATTCCACAAACATTTGCTCAGCCCTCGTATATTAAACTTGTTTTGGATAGTCACCTGCTGTTAGAGACTGCATTTACTCCTTTAGTGTGGTCTCTAAATACAGGATTGGTTATATAAGGTAAACAGAAACATTAGGGTCACATTATACCAGGTTGAGACTACAAGGTCCTTTGAACATTGTACTTGGCATGTGATGGTTGCTGACACAAACAGTACATTTATATTTAAGCAGTAAAACAAGTAAAATCAGAAACTGTATATTTGTTTTTTTTTATTATTTCGCTGATGGTGTCATGAATGGATTTGATACAAATGAGTGATTTCCTGTCTGTTTACGAAATGGTCCCATGATTTTACAGTTCTTGGGAAGAAAGCCTTTTAAACCATTGTGGGAAAAGGAGAAAATGCTGGTTACCAGCATTTTCTCCTTTTCCCACAAAGGTTTTATTTTTTGAACACATTTGATCATGTAAGCCTCATTTTATTTGGTGTCTCCAAATGCTTTCAATGTGGAAGTGCCTTGATTTTGGCAAAGAGTTACAATGATTGCCATTTAACCCTTTCCCAGACGACAAAATTTGGACTGGTCCAAATTGAAAGCGTTTGCAGACGACGATTTCAGATTTGATGAAAATGGTAGAAAGTTCTCAATAAGGGTAGAAAACACTGTAGGAAAAGGAGAAATTGCTCGTTACGAGCAATTTCTCCTTTTCCCACAATGTTTTCAAAAGACATGTGCTGCAGACACGTGAAAACCAGGGCTTGTTTGGGAAAGGGTTAAATTTATTATAGAATGATTTGGAAAAAACTGCGGTGATCTTAAATCTAAGATAAGACATAGTTGTTATTTGACATGTAATTCTTAAGTCATCACCTCTCAAAATACATTTGTATAGGACATCTTTGAAAACATACTTGTAAAAATAGATTACCAACATCTCCAGATGATGATGAACATTAACTTCTTACCAGATGACAAAATTTGTGACAAGTCCAAACTGAAAGCATTTGCAGATAACAAATTGGAAGCATTTCATGATTAGATTGTCTGTGAAAGCGTTGAAAACATTTTGGGGAAAGGAGAAAATTTTCTCCTTTTCCCAGACTGATTTCAAAAATGTTTTCTTCAGGGTTGCGAATACACAGAATTGTTTGGTATAGGGTAAAATTATACAAGTAGGCTATCTAGTTTCTAGGCTATGCTTCCACTAATGCGATAAACTGGGATGCTATTTCCCCCCATCAATGCCCATATCAGACAGATTTAACCCTTTCCCAAACAAGCCCTGGTTTTCACGTGTCTGCAGTAAAAGTCTTTTGAAAACACTGTGGGAAAAGGAGAAATTGCTTGTAACGAGCAATTTCTCCTTTTCCCACAGTGTTTTCTACCCTGTTTGAGAACTTTCTGCCATTTTCATAGAGTTTAAAATTGTCGTCTGCAAACTCTTTCAATTTGGACCAGTCCAAAATTTGTCGTTTGGGAAAGGGTTAACAATACTGTAAACCTATTATGAAATTATTATTTGCTATTTAAGTAAGCAGAGTTCGCGGATGCGTTGACTTTGTGAACTTTAATAGTCGCAAAATCTGCTGTTGCTACGAAATTGTGAACATTTCTAGCCTGGGTTTGAAAAAATGAACATTTATAGAATTCTCATACACTTTAATGACCTTCAAAATAACAGGACAGAAACACAAACAACAATACAACTTGTTATCAGCATATATACACATGTGACTGTACACAGAGGCGTATTTGATTTTTACCGCATCGAGAAAGTCAAGTTCAATTTGTACCACAGTTTAATTTACTTTTTAATGCCTCAGCGGATCCAACCACTTGTTATTATATCTTTAATATACAGTAACAAATTTCTGACAAATACATCTGGGTGACGGTGAATTGATCGAACATTCGTTTACCTATTCTGTTGCCTGAGGCCTATACTAGAAGTAGTTTTAACTTACTCATGGAAGCTATTTAATATTCACAAACCTCTATCGATCGCAAGTGATTATCTTTGCAAAAATGTCCACCGATGGTAAACCGCAAACAATTCTCGACGTGAATATTTCTAGGTTTATAGTAGTTACAACATTTGGAATCTTTAGTTAAGTTCTGTGCACATATTATTATATTTTTAAGGCTTTCATTTCACTGGTATCGCCTTGTTTCCAGTCTGATCATTTATTCCATGTATGTTCTTGGATTTAGGTATTCACCAACCATTCTTAAATGCATTTTTGGTGTAATTCAAACATGATAAAGAAACACCATTTCTGATTTGGTAAACCAACTGGTTTAGCCATATGACCAATCAGAAACTGTTATTTTTGTATTTCATAAAATTCTTGAGAAACAGACAAAAAATGGAATGAAGAATGCTGGTTTACTATGGCCTCGGAGCAGATTAACCCTTAGAGCACTGAATTTATGAAATAAACCTTTTCAGTGAAGAAAAACATCCGAAATATTGTCATTTCAAGGTTGTTTTAGCCGGAAGGTGCATTGAAGTAGCTGACAGTGTAGATCAAAGATCAGACTGCACGTTCTGTGCAGTCTGATCTTGATCTACACTGTCGGCAAAAACAAGTTAAGTTGGTTCCAGTGCCTTAAGGGTTAACAGATTACTGTCAACGATCTATGTAATTTAGACAACAATTAAATACAAGAGGGCCATGATGGCCCTGGGTCGCTCACCTTAGTAGAGTGCCTTTAAGGCTTTTCTTTAATTTGACCATGTGACCTAGTTTTTGACCGCAGGTGACCCAATTTCAAACTCATATTTCATGAAGACAAACATTCTGACCAATTTTCAAGTCAATTGAGCAAAAAATGTGGCCTCGAGTGCCCTAAAGATATTTCTTTAATTTGACCTAGTGACCTAGATTATGACCCCAGGTGACCCAAATTTGAACTGGTCTTTTACTATATCAAAAGAAACATTTTGACCAATTTTCAAATCATATGAATAATAAATGTGGCCTCTAGAGTGCCCACTAGCTATTTCTTTAATTTGACCAAGTGACCTAGTTTATGACCCCAGTTGACCCAAATTCAGACGCATGTGAGATTTTACAAAGACAAACATTCTGACCAATTTTCAAGGCAATTAAGCAAAGAATGTGGCCTCTAGAGTGCCCACAAGGTATTTCTTTATTTTGACCTAGTGACCTAGTTTATGGTTCCAGGTGACCCAAATCCAAACTCATCTGGTATTTCATCAAGACAAACATTCTGGCCAAATTTCAGGTCATTTGAGCAATAAATGTGGCCTCCAGAGTGCAAACAAGGTATTTCTTTAATTTGACCCAGTGAACTAGTTTATGACCCAAGTTGACCCAAATTAATCTTATGTGAGACTTTATAAAGACAAACTTTCTAACTAATTTTCAAGGCAATTGAGCAAATAATGTGGCCTCAGAGTGCCAACAAGGTATTTCTTTAATTTGACCTAGTGACCTAGTTTATGACCCAAGATGACCCAATTTTGAACTCAATGAACTTGTTGCACTTAGATGGGCAAACAAACTTAGAAGAGAATCACTACATACCAAATATCAAAGCTCTACGCCTTCCAGTTTTAAAGAAGAATTTTAAAGTTTTCCTTCTTTGTTCCTATGTTCGAACTTGTGACCCCCAGGGCTGGGCCAGTTTTGACCCAGGGGCATCATATGAACAAACTTGGTAGAGGTCCACTAGGAAATGCTACATACCAAATATCAAAGCTCTACACCTTCCCGTTTAAGAGAAAAAGAAATTTAAAGTTTTCCTTTTTTGTTCCTATCTTCGAACTTGTGACCTCCGGGGCTGCGCCAGTTTTGACCCAGGGGCATCATATGAACAAACTTGGTAGAGGTCCACTCTGAGATGCAACATACCAAATATCAAAGCGCCACACCTTTCGGTTTCAGAAAAGAAGAATTTTAAAGTTTTCCTTCGTTCAAACTTGTGACCCCAGGGGCTGGGCCAGTTTTGACCCAAGCAGCATCCTTGGAACAAACTTGGTAGAAGTCCACTAGGAGATGCTACATACCAAATATCAAAGCTCTATGCCTTCCCATTTAAGAGAAAAAAAAAAAATTAAAGTTTTCCTTCTTTGTTCCTATGTTTGAACTTGTGACCCCCGGGGCAGGGCCAGTTTTGACCCCAAGGGCATCATATGAACAAACTTAGTAGAGGTCTACTAGGCGATGCTACATACCAAATATCAAAGCTATATGCCTTCTAGTTTTACAGAAGAAGATTTTTAAAGTTTTCCTTCTTTGTTCCTATGTTGGAAATTGTGACCCCCGGGGCGGGGCCAGTTTTGACCCCAGGGGCATCATATGAACAAACTTGGTAGAGGTCCACTAGGAGATGCTACATGCCAAATATCAAGGCTCTACGCCTTCAAGTTTCAGAGAAGAAGATTTTTAAAGTTTTCCTTCTTTGTCACTATGCTCAAACTTGTGACCCCCGGGGCTGGGCCAGTTTTGACCCCAGGGGCATAATATGAACAAACTTGGTAGAGGTCCACTAGGCAATGCTACATACTTAATATCAAAGCTCTACACCTTCCAGTTTCAGAGAAGATGATTTTTAAAGTTTCCCTTCTTTGTTCCTATGTTCGAACTTGTGACCCCCGGGGCAGGGCCAGTTTTGACCCCAAGGGCATCATATGAACAAACTTGGTAGAGGTCCACTAGGAGATGCTTCATGCCAAATATCAAAGCTCTATGCCTTCTAGTTTTACAGAAGAAGATTTTTAAAGTTTTCCTTCTTTGTTCCTATGTTGGAAATTGTGACCCCCGGGGTGGGGCCAGTTTTGACCCCAGGGACATCATATGAACAAACTTGGTAGAGGTCCACTAGGAGATGCTACATGCCAAATATCAAAGCTCTATGCCTTCAAGTTTCAGAGAAGAAGATTTTTAAAGTTTTCCTTCTTTATTACTATGCTCAAACTTGTGACCCCTGGGGCGGGGCCAGTTTTGACCCCAGGGGCATCAAATGAACAAACTTGGTAGAGGTCCACTAGGAGATGCTACATTCCAAATATCAAAGCTCTGCGCCTTCTAGTTTCAGAGAAGAAGATTTTCAAAGATTTTGCTTTTTTTTCCTTTTTGTTGCCATGGCAACCAGAGTTGTAGGTGGAATTTAATTCTTTGAACAATTTTGGTAGAGCTTCACCCAAGGAACATCCCTGCCAAGTTTCATCAAGATTGGCCCAGTGGTTTAAGAGAAGAAGATGTTTAAAGAAATTGTTGACGGACGACGGACGCCGGACATAGGGCGATCACAATAGCTCACCTTTAGCACGTTGTGCTAAGGTGAGCTAATAATGGGTATGTATTCCTTAACCACACAATCCCGAGTTTTAATGACCCGCAGAAAGAAGCCTTTTGAAAACGTTGTGGGAAAAGGAGAAAATGCTGGTAACCAGTATTTTCTCCTTTACTCACAATGTTTTCCATCCTCTCAAAGACAATTCTTGCCATTTAAGCAACATTGAATTTGTTGCCTGCCAAAGCTTTGAATTTGGACCATTCTTAGATTTTGTCATATGGTAAAGAGTTAACCCTTTACCACACAATCCCAACTTTTAACGACCCTAAGAAAGAATGCTTTTGAAGACACTGTGGGAAGAGGAGAAAATGCTGGTAACCAGCATTTTCTCCTTTTCCCACAATGTTTTCTACTCATTCAAAGGGAGAAATCATCATTTTAGCAACATTTCAATTTCTGTCTGCGAATGCTTTCAACTTGGTCCAGTCCAAAATTTTGTCATTTGTAAAGAGTTAAGGTTAAGAAAATCACTTGTACCAGGACCCAAGCTACCAATGGAATAGTTCAACAGTATAAAGGTAAGACAGTTGTCCATTTCTTTTACACATGATTATATGGATGGATATATACAGTAAAGAAATCTTTTTTTTTAGCTCACCTGAGCACGAAGTGCTCGAGGTGAGCTATTGTGATCGGTAAATGTCCATCGTCTGTCCGTCCGTCCGTTCACAATTACAAAAAAAATCTTCTCCTCCTAAACTAACAATCAGATTTCAATCAAACTTTACAGAAATGATCCTTAGGTCATGCTCTTTCAAAATACTTCAAAGAATTGAAATCAGTGAAGAACTCTGGTTGCCATGGCAACAGAATGAAAAAACTTAAAAAATCTTCTTCTCCAAAACCGTAAGGCCTAGAGCGTTCATATTTGGTATGTAGTATTGTCTAATGGCCCTCTACCAAAATACTTCAAATTATGGCCCTAGTGTGGAAATTGGCCCTATGTTGTGGGTTCTCGGATTTCACATAAGAGATAAAGAAGGAAATCTTTAAAAATCTTCTTGTCCCAAACCGTAAGGGCTAGAGCTTTCATATATGGCATGTAGCATCATCTAGTGACCCTCTACCAAAATACTTCAAATTATGGCCCTGGTGTTAAAAATTGGCCCTATGTTGTGGGGTCTCGGATTTTACATAGAGATAAAGAAGGAAATCTTTAAAAATCTTCTTGTCCCAAACCGTAAGGGCTAGAGCTTTCATATTTGGCATGTAGCATCATCTAGTGGCCCTCTACCAGAACACTTCAAATTATGGCCCTGGTGTGAAAATTAGCCATATTTTGTTGGTCTTGGATTTCACATAGAGATAAAGAGGGAAATCTTATGACAGCTGAGTTGCATTTCAGGTGAGCGATTTAGGACCATCATGGTCCTCTTGTTTAATATAACTGAGTGCTTTATGAAAAGGGGATTTAGATCTGATGCATCTGCACAAACTATCAACCCATGTCAGCTGTAGTCCTCATGGGCTGACGTAGGTTGAAACTGTGCTATTCATGAATTTTCTGCATGTCCAAGGACCAATCTAACTCGTGATTCAGTCTGTTGTTAGACAAAATGGATTTTATGGATCCATAATTATGTGATCACTGGCTTAGCATAATGCATCACAGATGCCTGAACCCTTCACCACACAATCCCGAGTTTTAACGACCCGGAAAGGAAGGTCTTTTTAAACATTGTGAGAAAAGGAGAAAATGCTGGTAACCAGCATTTTCTCCTTTTCCCACAATGTTTTCTACCCCATCAAAGACAAATTTTATCATTTCAGCCACATTTAACCCTTTCCCAAACAAGCCCTGGTTTTCACGTGCCTGCAGTACAAGTCTTTTGAAAACACTGTGGGAAAAGGAGAAATTGCTCGTAACGAGCAATTTCTCCTTTTCCCACAGCGTTTTCTACCCTTTTTGAGAACTTTCTGCCATTTTCATCAAATTTAAAGTTGTCGTCTGCAAGCTCTTCAATTTGGACCAGTCTAAAATTTATCATTTGGGAAAGGGTTAATTCATAGCCTTCAAATGGTTCTGATTGGGAATTGTCGAAAATTTGGTTGTGTGGTAGAGGTTAAACTTCCTTTAGCCAGAGCATCGCTCCACTGTATTTGTGATAAGATAAGGTTAAAAGTTCTCATTCAAGCTTGCAAACTGAACTGTTGCTTCATCATCAGGAACTACTCTGTAAAGAGGGTTGTCTGATGCAAATGATGAATCCTTGGTCCAGACATACTTATTTTTTCTCTTTCTATAAATGTAGAAACCAACCCCTACCCCCACAGCCACAAAAATACATATTCCAACTCCTATAAATATGTAAGCTATCTTTGAAGCTGAAGGTTTGTCCGAAGTCTTGGAAAGGTTTCTACCTTTCTCCTGTAATTGTGTAGTGGTTGATAGGTAAATGGGTGTTGGTTTTGATTGGATGGTTGATGCCGTAGTTGTTGGATTTGATTGGATGATTGGTGCCTTGGTTGTTAGATTTGATTGGATGGATGATGCTGTGGTTGTTCGATTTGATTGGATGCTTGGTGCTCTGCTTGTTTCTTGGGAGAGTTTTGTTGTACTTTGTGGAGTCTTTTTGGTTGTTTTTATAATCTGTGGTTTCTCCGTAACTGTAGATCTAAATGTTGTCTTCTTTATTGTTGTGGTTGAAGGGCTCGTCATACTCGTGATTGTTTTGTTGGTGGTTGTTGCTGTTGTTCTTGTTGTTCTTGTCGATATTGGTGGTGGTGTTGAACTTGTTGAAATACTTGTGGGTGAGTTTGTAAACTCTGAAAAATATTAGAATAGACGAAAATGAAAAGTGATTGTGACAGAATTTATTCTTCTCTCATTGCTGATCATTGTACTGATGAAGGTCATGTGGGAAAGCAGCCAGTAGCTTTGGAAGAATATTGTGCAAAGTACTGCAGTAAAAGAAACTCCAGGAAAACACATGGATAGGTGCATTGTCCGCTGCAATATACATGTAATTGAAATAGCTTTTAAAAATGGTGTTACGTACACACCATACAATCAATCGACTGGTCTATAATGTTTCAGCTCAGTGGACAGTGTAGATCAAAGATCAGACTACATTTTTTTGTGCAGCCTTATCCTGATCTTCACTTGCTGCAAAGGCAACTATAGTTTTGAAAAGTGCTTTGAGTGTTAACTCTTTACCAAATGACAAAATTTTAGACAAGTCCAAATTGAAAGCATTTGCAGACGACAAAATAAATGTGACTTAAAAATTGAAATTTGTTTTAGGAAGTGAAGAAAACATTGTGGGAAAAGGAGAAAAATCTGGTTATCAGCATTTTCTCCTTTTCTCACAATGTTTTCAAATGCTCTCTTTCTTGGTGTCATTAAAAGTCAGGATTGTGTGGTAAAGGGTTAATCATGGTTTTGGCTCTTGAATTACCGATGTGTATAAAGCTTAGAGGGCTGAATGAACTCTTTTTGATTGATTGACTGTATGGTGTTTAATGCTGTTTTCAACATTATTTCAGTTATATCAAAGCGGCCAGTGCACCCCTTTATGCTTTCCTGGAGTTTCTTATACCAGTACTACGCACAATATTCTTTCCAAGCCAATGGCTGCTTTCCCACATAACCATCATCAAAACAATGGTCAGCAGTGGGAGAAGCATGAATCCTGTCGCGATGACTATCATCAATCCTCGGAAAGAAATTGGCCAAGCCAGGGATCGAACCAGTGACCTCCTGTTCTCAAGTCCTGTACGCTACCGACTGAGCTACGGGGGCTTGGCGAATGAACTCTTTACCAAACGACAAAATGTAGACCCACCCAAATCAAAGCAGACAACATCTCAAACAAAACAGTAGGAAATATAGTGGGAAAAGGAGAAAAAGCTGCTTAACCCTTAGAGCACTGAATTTATGAAATAAATCCTTTCAGTGAAGAAAAACATCCCAAATACTGTCATTTCAAGGTTGTTTTAGCCAGAAGGTGTATTGAAGTAGCTGACATCAAAGATCAGACTGCACATTCTGTGCAGTCTGATCTTGATCTACACTGTCAGCAAAACCAGGTTAAGTTGGTTCCAGTGCTTTAAGGGTTAACAGCATTTTCTCCTTTTCCCACAATGTTTTCAAAGGCTTTGTTCCCCGGGTCTTTAAAACTTGGGATCTTTTTGGTAAAGGGTAATTTAAACACACCATGTCAATTTTGAAATCCAGACTAATTGTTGCATTTTCTTGGTTGTTTTGAGCATAAAATGATACAAAGTGAGTGTAGGTCTAAGATCAGACTGCATGTTCTGTGCAGCCTGATCTTGATCTAGATTTTTGGCTAAAGCAGTACGAAAATTATGTGCATAGTGCTAAAATTATTCAGCTTACTAGAAAGAGAAAAATTTTGTTAACGCTTTACAAGGAAATACACTGTTTCAATAACCCCGAGGAAGAAGGCTTTTTGTTATACATTGTAGGAAATGGAGAAAAAACAAATAAACCATATCCCATATCCCACCTTCTCCTTTTCCAACTATGTTTTCTATCCTTTCAAAGACATTCCACCCTGTTAGCCATATTTAATTTGTTGTCTACAAATGTCTTAATATGGACAAGTCTAAGATTTTGTTTTTTTGTAAAGAGTTAGCTCTGTACCAAATGGCAAAATTTTAGATTTGTCCAAATTGAAAGCATTTGCAGACAACAAATTAAATGTGACTCAAATGATAGAAGTTGTCTGTGATAGGGTAGAGAACATTGGGGGTAAAGGAGAAAATTCTAGTTACCAGCATTTTCTTCTTTTCCAACAACGTTTTCTTCTTTTCCAACAATGTTTTCATATGGCCTCATTACAGGGTCTTAAAGTCGTGTGGTAAAGAGTTAAAAAAAAAAAATTTTGGTCTGATCCAAATTGAAAGCATTAGTAGATGACAAATCAAAAGTAGCTCAAATGATGATTTTTGTCCTTGATAGGGTACAAAACATTATGGGAAAAGGAGGAAATGCTGGTTACCAGCATTTTCTCCTTTTTCCTCAATGTTTTCAAAATTCTTCTTCCTAAGGATCATTAAAAGTTGGGATTGTGTAGTAAAGAGTTAACCCTTTACCACACAATCCCGAGTTTTAAGGATCCTAAGACAGAAGCCTTTTGAAAACATTGAAGGAACAGGAGAAAATGTTGGTAACCAGCATTTTCTCCTTTTCCCTGATGTTTTCTTTCCTTCCCAAAACAAAGTTCAATTTTTGAGTCACTTTTAGTTTGTCGTCTGCAAATTCTTTCAATTCTTTCAATATGGACTCGTCTTACATTTTGCCATGTAGTAAAGAGTTGAAGGAAGTAATGCTTACCAGCGCAGTTTTGCAATATGACATCATCAATGGCAATGTCACTCCTGTATCCGGAGCCTCGCGTTGCTACGAAAAAGATCTGAAAAGAAAACATTGCAAATGATTCATTAACTCTTAACCACTCAACAAACTTTTAAGTCCGAAGTCCGAAGTGAAACCATTTGCACAAGACAAATTTGACTCAAAATCTGAAATTTGCCTCTGGAAGGTTAGAAAACACTGTGGGAAAAGGAGAAAATGCTGGTTACCAGGATTTTCTCTTTTACCCACTGTGTTTTCAAAAGCCATTTTCAGAAAGGTTGTTAGAACAGGGATTGTGTGGTAAAGAGTTAATCATCAAGTGTCTGTTGAGTGTCCTCCATTGTGTTTACTTCTCATCTGAAACCCCTTAACTCTTTACCAAGTGAAAAAATTGTAGACTGGACCAAATTGAAAGCTTTTGCAGACGACAAATTAAAGGTGGCCCAAATGACCAAATTAGTCCTTGGTAGGGTAGAAAACCTTGTGGGAAAAGGAGAAAATTCTGGTTACCAGCATTTTCTACCTTTTCAAACATTGTTTTCAAAAGCTTTCTCTTTTAGGGTTGTTAAAACTGGAGACTGTGTGATAATGGGTTAATTCTTTCAACCTTTTTCAACTCTTTACCGGACAACTCAATTTTAGACTTGTCCAAATCCTAAGCATATACAGAGGACAAATTTAAATGTTATTTAACTCTTTACCAAACGACAAAATTTTAGACTGGTCCAAATTGAAAGCATTTGCAGACGACAAATGGGACTGAAAAATTGAAATTTGTCATGGGTAGGGTAGAAAACATTGTGGGAAATGAGGAAAATGCTGGTTACCAGCATTTTCTCCTTTTCTCACAATTTTTTCAAAGGGCTTCTTTTACAGGGTCATTAAAAGTAGGGATTGTGTGGTACAGGGGTAAATGGTGGGATTTGTCTTTGACGGTCCATAAAATATCGCGGGAAAAGGAGACAATGCTGGTTACCAGCATTTTCTCTACATGTATTTCCCACAATCTTTTCAAAAGCCTCCTCAGGATCGTAACAACACAGGATTGTCTGGGAAAAGGGCTTATTGTGTCTTCATTAGAATTTCTTTACAAGTTCAGTAACACGAACTCTATTTGCCATGGCAACAAAACTGCATTTTTATACAAGAGAGCTCTGCTGGCCCTAAATTGCTCACCTGACACCTCAACAACCACTACCAAACATTTAAACTTTATGATAAGGAAAGAAAAAAAAATGTCCAAGGAAGATGTGAAAATGCTGTTTACAAGAATTTTCTTATTCTTTTTTACCAATGTTTTTTCTTTTTTTAACTCTACCAAACAACAAAAATTGGGAGCAGTCCAAATTAAAAGCATTTGCAGACAACAAATTAAATGTGGTGCAAATAATGAAATTTTTCCTTTGAAAGGCAGAAAACATTGTGGGAATAGGAGAAAATGCTGGTTACCAGCATTTTCTTCTTTTCCCACAATATTTTCAAAAGCTTTTTGCTCTGGGTTGTCAAAACTCTGGATTGTGTGGTAAAGGGTTAACCCTTTCCCAAACGACAAATTTTGGACTGGTCCAAATTGAAAGAGTTTGCAGATGACAATTTTATATTTGATGAAAATGGCAGAAAGTTCTCAAAAAGGGTAGAAAACACTGTGGGAAAAGGAGAAATTGCTTGTTACGAGCAATTTCTCCTTTTCCCACAGTGTTTTCAAAAGACTTGTATTGCAGACACGTGAAAACCAGGGCTTGTTTGGGAAAGGGTTTATATGGCTCTAAATTGTATTGTAAATCAAACTTGACCTCTTTACCACACAATCCCGACTCTTAACGACCCTAAAAAGGAAGCCTTTTGAAAAAATTGTGGGAAAAGGAGAAAACGCTGATATCCAGCATTTTCTCCTTTTCCCACAATGTTTTCTACCAATACCATAACAAATTTCAATTTTTAAGGCACATTTAATTTGTCGTCTGCAAATGCTTTCAATTTGGACTGGTCTGAAATTTTGTCATTTGGTAAAGAGTTACCTCTTTACCAAATGACAAAATAGTAGATTGGTCCAAATTGAAAGCACTTGCAGACAACAAACTAAGTGTGGCAAAAATGATTGGATTTGTATCAGAATTACCAGAAAACATTTTGGGAAAAGGAGAAAATGCTGGTTACCAGCATTTTCTCCTTTTCCAACAATGTTTTCAAAAGACCTCTCTCTCAGGGTCGTTAAAACTCAGGATTGTGTGGTAAAGGGTTAAAGAAATTAAGTTTTCCGACATTTAATCAGTCAGAAAGTTTTAGGCATTTAGCTGAGTGACTGAGATCTCTTGACAGAGAAAACGAGAACTAATTTACCTGAAAAGGCTGGTTCTGTGCTGCGACGGGTATCACTCCTTTTTGCCATGACTCCCCTACACTTCTGTTCAGGTGAAACATCGGAGACAAATCTGTCAGATTCGCTGCTTCAGGTTTTATAAACACTTCTAGAACACTTATAGCTGCATAGAAAAATATTGGACAACACATGTGATAATTTTTTAACATTTAGGCTGTTAAGAGTGACTCACTGACCAAAAATCAAAATAAAGGTAGGATCTCATTACTCACAATATTTACTTCAAGCTTGGGCTGTTAATAAACAATCAAAAGGGAAACCAATACCATAGAGCAGGTAACCCAAAATATTTTTGACAGAGCTAATTGCTCCTTTTTTGATTTAGGTAGTACGGTTACTTTGAATAAAACATGCCTCTTAAAGCAAAGTTCTGCTGCTAAGAGTAGGCATCCATGTGGTACAAATGTTTAATATTTTGGCAGGTGACCTTTATCAAGAAAACAGTAACGTTGCCCAAGGCAGTTTCCTTTTTAAAGCCAGTGTTTCCAGAATAAACCCGAACCTTTTCCCAAAATGTACTTGAATAAGTTCACAGGCGTCTGTTTTTCGACAAACTCCGCTCCCTCCTTACATGATAAAATTATATGTGTTTATGAGTTTGTCAGAGATACGCGTGCCTGTGATTGATTTATGGCATCAAATTAAAGTCGATGTATAATTATTCCATACAGAAAAGGGCCTAAGCAGTCTGATGTAAGCCTGCACTTTCTGCCAGGGTCCGCCTTTGTGAACTGCTTACATCAACGTGCTAACCTTTATCCAACAACCCACGTTTTTATGACCCGGAGGAAGACGACTTTCGAAAACAGGAGGCAATGCCCATAACTAGCATTTTCTTCTTTTCCCACAATGTTTTCTTTTCTTACACAGACAACTCCCATCATTTGAGCAGCACTTATTTTGTCGTCTGCAGACGCATTCACTTTGGACACATTTAGAACTGTTTCGTCTGGATCGGAAAAAGTCTGGTACCCTTCTGCACTTCAAGAGTAACGTAGTGTTAGGGGCAGGTAATCCAAACTAGATCTGATTGATTAATTGACTGTATGATGTTTAATGCCGTTTGCAACATTATTTCAGTTATATCACTGTGGCCAGTGCACCTATTTATGCTTTCCTGGAGTTTCTTTTTACCAGTTCTCTGCACAATATTCTTTCTAAGTCACTGGCTGCTTTCCCACATAACCATCATCGAAACAATGGTCAGCGGTGAGAGAGGAATTAATCCTGTCGCAATGACTATCATCAATCCTCGGAAAGAAATTGGCCACGCCGGGGATCAAACCAGCGATCTCCTGTTCTCAAGTCCTGTACGCTACCGACTGAGCTACGGGGGCTTGGCAACTAAATCTGAGCTAGCTTTATCTACTCACATCCCTCTCCGAGACTGTGGTACCAGAATTCAAAACAGTACTGTCCACTGTAGGATTTCGGATATAATGGCGAAGACAGCCATGCTTGATGACCCTTTCGGACAGGGCTCGACGTCTCGAAATACATGTAGTGACCTGTGTATAAAAAAAGAATATGAGTCACGCTCTGACAAAAGGGGGCTTAATGCATCTCCGTGATGCATTCTACCAAACAAGTCATCATATAACTATGTATCTATAATCGCCACTTTTTTAAACAACCAACTTAATCATGAGGTAGACTGCCCTTGGACATACAGAAATAGACCAACAGCGAAAAGATTCGGCCCATGTCAGCCTGCGCAGATTGCGCAGGCTGACCTGGCCGATACTTTTCGCAGATACATTTAGGCCCTTTTCACAGAGCATAGCTCATACTGAAATACTGTTACAGCTGTATTATACTAACTGATTTTCTAGCTCAAATACTTGAGTCACGCCCTGGCAAAATGGGGTTTAATGCATCTCCGTGATGCAATATACCGAGCTAGCCATCATATAACTGTGGAACCATAAAATCCATTTTATCTAAAAACCGACTGAATCATGGGAAAGTCTATCCTCTGACACGCAGATAAGAGACCAATGGCATAATATCCGTATATCCGTTTTTTTTTTTTTTAATATCATGATTTTCCAGGTAGGTCTGGTGTAACGCTTACAAAAATATTACATTTCCAAATAGCGCAAGAAAAGAATCATTCTCATGTACATTATTTTGTCATGGAATCAAGGTCCAGTGGTATCGATTAAGAGAAGCGATGCTTGTTAACAGTGGTTTCATAAATGCGTGAGCAAATATGCCAGCAGGGGCCCGCCGAATAAACATGTGCACATTTTTGACCAATCGCAAATTACCGTCTATTCATTCTTTATCAGTACCAAAAAGTAGGTCAAAAGCCAGCCCATTCAGCTTTGCCGAAAAAAAGGAAAAGCTGGTCACTACCATTTTCCACATTATTTGAATACTGTTTTCAAACGTCTTCCTAAAGGTCGTTAAAACAGAAAGGTTTGGTACAACAGCTGATAAATCAGTCCTTTCAGTGCGATAGCATCTTCGCAAGCCAAGGATACTAAGGTAGTACCCTTGGCCGCTCGCCTTTTTGAAAAATCGAAACTCCCGGTGCGCCATTTCATTGGATGCGATCAAAATCCATCGCGTCCAATCAAACCATCTGTAACAAGAAATCTTCCGCGAAACAGAAAACAATAATGGCTTCGCCCGTCAAAAACGAAAGTTGTCGTATTTGTGACGAAAAATTGCCAAAAAAGAGTAGACGATCGATATTTAATGAGTTTTTTATAGTTCATGATCAATTATGTGAAATATTAGGACGGGTTCCACAGCCAAATGATTGCGAATCGTCGTATGTATGATTAATTTCAGAAAATTGTGATGAATCCGAAAGCGCAGGCATATTTGATGCATAGCCTAACAAATTTTATTACGAGCATTTTGATTGGTCAGAAATAACATCAGCGAAGGTTAGGCAACTCGTGATATTCGATAGATGGCGCAGCGGGAGTTTCGATTTTTAAAGAGGCGAGCGGCCAAGGGTACGTAACGAATAAAGTGGAGTTAGTATCCTTGGCTTGCGAAGATGGTGCGATAGGCGAAAGGCTGAACTTAATTATGCGGACAGAAGGACAGCATAGATCAGATCAAACTGCAAAGAAGGCGCAGTCTGATCTTGGATCTACATTGGCATTCTAAGTTCCGCCTATCATTTATATATATATATGTTTTTTTTATTTTAATTTTCAGTGAATATGTATAATTGGCAGCCGGGAATGGCGTGTCAAACGTTACAGTATTTGAAACAAAAAAAAATATTGTTCGATGAAAAAATAATTGTTTCAGCCCCCCCCCCCCCAAAAAAAAAAAAACAATGAATATTTTTCTTTGCACATATATTTATTATTATTTTTTTGTAATAAATATATTGTAATTTCCGAAAAAAAAAATACTGGTTTGTCAAATCATTACCTTTTTTGGGGGAATGAATACATTGGTATCGAATATTGCAACGTTTCTCATGTCACACATGTTGCAAATAAACTGAGTTTTCATGTGACACGGGATCGTAAAGACCGTTTTGTAACGGTATATTTGATTGGACGAAAGTTTCAACAGATTTCGAACATGGCGCCACCATCGTCATGACAGTAACAATATTATCCATTAGTTGAGTTTAAACATATTTATTTTACATCGATTGAGAAACAAGTTCATGCGAGTTGAACTAATCTCTCTCTATTCTGTTTCCTGGAAACTACACCAGTACTCGCGCCGAATGTGTGGGCCAATGAATGGTCCCAAAGTTGACACCCGCTCCTGGGAATAGAACTATGGACCTTATGTTCATTCAAATAAGCCGTTATCGAATATTGCAAACCTTGATACGCCATAGCCGTGGACAAAAAAAAAAAGAACGGAATTCTAGTAGTGCACCGTTCGAAGGAGGTTTAAGTGTTTTGATGTGGAGAGTTCATTTTGCGGTTACCGTTGCGACTTTGGGGCACGTCGCACAATGATACAGCTTGACCTTCCATACCTATTGTGATCGTTGTGGTTACATAAGAACTAGTCATGGAGCCGAAGTCTAGCCCTTTCGCGACCAAAGAAATAAATTCGACTTTTTCGCCGACTGTTAAACTCTATACCAAACGACAAATTGAAAGTATTTGCAGTCGACGAATTGAATGTGGTTTAAAGGCTTGTGAAAACATTGTAGAATAAGGAGAAAATGCTGGTTACCAACATATACACAAAATGTTGAGACACTGGTCATAGGTGGAATGGCTTATTTCGAGCATTTTCTGCTTTAACTCTTTACCAAACGACGAAATTTTAGGCTCGTCTAAATTCAAAGCATTAGCAGACGACAAAATAAATGTGCCTGAAAAAAATGAAACTTGTTTTGGGAATGGTAGAAAACATTGTGGAAAAAGGAGAAAATGCTGGTTACCAGCATTTTCTCCTTTTTCCACAATGTTAAGGGATTTCTTTCTTAGGGTCGTTAAAAGTCGGGATTGTGTGGTAAAGTGTTAATAAGCCAAGTGTTTTAAAAAGCGATCATTTTGGAACACGTCGGCCATTCTTGGGATTCTTAGAACTGGTCGAGGTGTCCCAAATGAACAGTGGCCCCAAAGAGAGTTGTACCCAGGTGAGACCACCCTCCCAAAAACATTTAAGTTTAAATAAATTTATTTTACATCGATTGAGAAACAAGTTCTTACAACTTACACTGATCTCTCTAGATTCTGCTTCCTGGGAACTACACCAGTACTCGCGGCGAACGTGTGGACCATTGAACAATCCCAAAGTTGACACCCGGGTAAAAATAAAAAATAACCAAGATTCCTTACCTGACCCCTTTTCCCCTAGTGTATGATCGTAATCGGGCCCTGTCCGGGTTGTTTTTGTGGCCCCTGTGTTCCAGCGCCATTCCTGTTGGTCCTCGTCGTGATGGGACCATCCACAAAGATCCGCGTTTTCAAAGTCACACTGTGTGGGTGGGGTCCAAACTGATTGATGAAAAGAAAAACTGGCCTTTAGCCCTTTACCAAACAATCCTGGTAAAAAAGGCTTTACAAAACATTGCAGAAAAAGGAGAAAATGCTGGTAACCAGCATTTTCTCCTTTCCCCGCAATGTTTTCTGCCCTTCTTTAAAATTAAAAAAAAAAAAGAGAATTATTTTAGTCATATTTAATTTGTCGTCTGCAACTGCTTTCAATTTAGACAAGTCTTGCTTTTTTTGTCGTTTGGTAAAAAGTAAACTCTTTGCTTGAAGGCATAGTCTTGGGCTCTTCCGTATTGAAACCATTTTTAGATAACAAAAACAAGAAATATCTTTAACCCTTTCCCAAACGACAAATTTTGGACTGGTCCAAACTGAAAGAGTTTGCAGACGACAATTTTAAATTTGATGAAAATGGCAGAAAGGTCTCAAAAAGGATAGAAAACACTGTGGGAAAAGGAGAAATTGCTCATAACGAGCAATTTCTCCTTTTCCCACAGTGTTTTCAAAGGACTTGTACTGCAGACACGTGAAAAGCAGGGCTTGTTTGGAAAAGGGTTAAAAAATATAAACTGCTTAAACTTGCCAGCAAAATAGGCAGGGGCTCTTAGAATAAACATGTCTACATTTCTTTTTACCTCAGGGGCCCGTAGAATAAACATGTCTACATATTTGGCCAATCACAAATTTCTATTTATTCATTTTTTATCAGTACCAAAAAGTAGGTCAAAAGCCGGCACATTTAGCTATGCTGAAAAAAAAGGGTTAAAATGATCATCGGTGATTTTTGGAAAATATTGCTGGAAAAAGAAAAACCGCTAGTTTTCTACTTTATTCGAAGGCAAAAACCATCCTTTAATTTGTTGTCCTCAAATGCTTTTATCCGGGACGAATCTAAAATTTTGTCGCCTGGTTAAACGTATTCAGTTCAATTCACTCGATATAGAATAAAAGAAACTGAGGGGGCACTCCAACGCCCTATCAGGAAGGGATTTTTTAATCCTCCCAAATTTGAGAAAAGGACCCAGAGCCCCTAATGGAAAGAGAATCAACTTTTGTTAACCCTTATCCTGCTACAGAAAAGAAAAAAAACTTTCAAGTCCACAGTAAAAACCCAAATGTTCCTATTTCAAAGGTATTTTTGGTGGAGAGATATCTGCTCATCGGACAGTGCAGATCCAAGATCAGACTGCACGTTCTGTGCAGTCTGATCTTGATCTACACTGTCCGCAAAAGGTCAGTAAGTCGCACTTAGCAGCCTTGGAGTTAAATGTTAAAAAAAGTCGGCATGTCCTGATAAGACATATTTTTTTTTTGTGTCATACTTTCTGATTCTCTCTGTCACCCTTCATGTTTCTTCTCTCCAACAGCCTGTGACTGTCACAGTCTGTCTGGCTGCCAATTTGTTTGTTTGTTTGTTTGTTCTTTGTATGGTGCTGAACGCCGTTTTCCAACAATATTTCGGTCACATCGCAGCGGCCAGTGCATCTATCTATACTTTCCCTTTTACCTTTACTTCACACATTATTATTAGATTTGTGCGATATATTGAATAGAAAACCTATCATCATCATCATCATCATCATCATCATCGTTGTTGTCTTGGTCATAATTGAAAACAAAAAATCTTTTTTAATTCACATTAAGAAAAAATATTCGTCGTAATCGTCATCATCATCATCATCATCATCATAGGAAAATCATCACAGATTTATTACAAAGAGCTTATGTGATGACAAGTAAAAAAAAAAATTAAGTGCAAATCAAAGGGTGTTCTGGCTCATTAGAGGAAAAAAATGTTGCACCAGTACTAAGTGGATCAATTAACTCTAACTGACAAGTGTTATTTTGTATTGTTCAAGGAAAACAATTTTATGTTATGAGTGGTTGGTTGTCCCAGCTTTTTTTTTTAAAATCTAATCCTTTACCACACAATCCCGAGTTGTAACGACCTTGAGGAAAAAGGTCTTTGGAAAACATTGTGGGAAAAAGAGAAAATGCTGATATTCAGCATTTTCTCTTTCTCCCACAATGTTTTCTATATTTCAATTAAAAGAAAAATTATCATTTCAGCCATATTTGAATTTGTCAGTTGCAAATGCTCTGAATTTGGACAAGTCTAAAAAATTGATTTTTTAACAACATTGAGCAAGATGGCTTTTGAAACGGTTGTTGGAAAAAAAAGTAGAAAATGCGGGGCTGTACAGTGCATTGCTCGCACAAATGACAATGCCAAGTGACCGCCAGTACTCGAGCCGTAATGACGGTAGATCCAAAGGTTGGCCCAGCTCATCACGGGATTCAAGCCCGGAGCTTTTGATGCGAAAAGCCGACGCTCTACCCCTGCACTATTGTCTCTCCCCACCCTACATCCACACACACTCCCAAACACCCCCTCTCCTCGCCCCCCCCCCCCCCGCCACACCCACCCACCTAGTACCGGCTAACTCTTTACCAAACGACAAAATTCTAGCCTGATCGACACTGAAGGCATTTGCAGACGACAAATTAAATGTAACTCAAAACACGAAATTTGTCTTTCATAGAGCAGAAAACATTGTGGGAAAAGGAGAAAATGCTGGTTACCAGCATTTTCTCTTTTCCCCATAATGTTTTCGAAAGGCTACTGCCTTAGGGTTGTTAAAAGTCGGGATTGTGGGGTAAAAGGTTAATCCCATAGACACTAAACCCTAGAGTGCTGAAATAGTAAAACGGACCTTTTTTTTTTTTAGCGAGGAAAAACTGAAACCGAAATACTGCTTATTAGTCCCCTACCGGCGAAGCCGAAGGGGACTTTAGGTTTGCACTCCGTCCGTCCGTCTGTCCGTCTGTCCATCTGTCCGTCTGTCCTTCTGTCCGTCTGTCCGTCAGTCCGGCAATTCAGTTTTCCGGACTTTTTTTCTAAACGTTGGTACATATTGAGCTGACTTTTGGTATGTAAGTCACCCACCATCACTTACAGATCAAGTTTGACTTTCGTTCCGGTCCACTGGTTTTTCACGGATTTACGGGCCTTGGACTTACAAAATTTCACTGATAAATCAGTTTTCCGGACTTTTTTTTTTTTCTAAATGTTGGAAGATATTCACCTGACCTTTGCTGTGTAAGTCAACCACCATTACTTACAGATCAAGTTCGAGTTTCGTCCCGCTCCACTGCTTTTTCACGCATTTACGGGCCTTGGACTTACAAAATTTCACTGATAAAAAATTTTTTCCGCACTTTTTTTTCTGAACGCTGCTACATATAGAGCTGATTTTTGGTGTGTACATCAACCACCATGACTTACACATCAAGTTCGAGTTTCGTCCCACTCCACTGTTTTTTGACGCATTTTCGGGCCTTGGACTTTAAAAATTTCACTGACATGCCAGCGATACATACGGCCGGAAGGGGACTGTGTATTGCCATGCAATACTGTCAGAATGCTTTTTCAAGATTGTCCTTGCCGGAATATGTTGCAAGGTAACGGGCAGGATCCAAGATCAGATTGATTGACTGACTGACTGACTGACTGACTGATTGATTGACTGATTAATCGATCGATCGATCCATCGATTGATCGGTCGGTCAGTCGGTCGATGGGTGGATGGATAGATTGTTGACACCCTTTTTAACATCGTTTCAGTTATGTAGCGGCGACCAGTGCACCTATCCATTTTTTTCAACCAGTAGTTCATACAATATTCTTTTCAAGCCACTGGCTGCTTTCCCAGATAACTATTGTCGGAAAAAAATGATCAGCGGTGAGAGAGGAATGAATCCTGTTGCAATGGCTATCATCAATCCTCGGAAAGAAAATGAATGAGCTGGGTTCAAGATTAGGGTCAAATTTTTAAAAAAGAACTTTTTTCGTGCTCAACTCAGCTTAGCATAAAATTTCAGAGTTGTATAAATAACATTTTATAAACCTTGTGGAATAACTTCTGAACTTTAGAACTTTTCTGTGTCTCTGTCTATTAAACGTATCCATTCGGCACACTTCGGGTGATCCGTTGATTATGTTAGATGTAGGTACGGAATCGGCCGAGTTGTAACGAGTGAAAGCCTACCTTGGCATACAGGCGGATTATTGTCCCAGTTGGTTCCGTCACATATAAGTTTATCGGCGCCTTCGATTATGTGCATAACACTGCAGGAAAACTTCAGTATCGCTCCATCGTAAAGTTTTGTGATCCGCATTGTCGGAGTTTCATCGATCTTGGGACATGTACTGGCTGTAAATAAAGGTTCTTTTCTAAAAAAAGTTTTACCAATCAACGCATCAGGAAGAAGGGGTTTGAAAACATTGTGGGAAAAGGAGAAAATGCTGTTAACCAGCATTTTCTCCTATTTCCACAATGTCTTCTATCATTCCAAGGACAAAATACACCATTTAAGCCATGTTTAATTTGTCGTCTGCAATCGCTTTGAATTTGGACTAGTCTAAAATTGCGTCATCTGGTAAAGAGTTTAAATTCTGTCGTTCACTAAACTTTATTTTTCATTCTGTACATCATAGCCAAATTATTCACCTGTTGACAAAAATTCAGACTTGGCTAGATTAAAGGCCTTTGCAGACGACAAGGAAAACATGGCTCAAATGCTGGATTCTGTCTTTGGAAGGATAGAAAACATTATTTCATGCTTGTAGGGTAGTTTATCGAGAAATAAAGGTGGATTATGGTTTGATATCTCATGGTTACGACCAGTGAAAATACTGATTTTACATTTTCTAACTTCTCAATTGAAGGCGGAAACAGTAGTTCCCGCGCACTAGTTACCTAGGTAATCACCGCGTGCCTTTCAAATGAAGGTAAATATGACGTCATTTACGCTATACTTCTCGCGCTTTACGTAATATTGTACTGCGTTGTTATGTAAGGGGGGTACGCCACGGGGAATCACCGAAAAAACTGTTTCTGATTTTGATGAAACTTCTAACAAAATAGGGGTTAGAAGCATGAAATAAATAGAATATTTGTATTTTTTTTTTTTTTCGGTGAAAGATCGACATTCATTTCATGCCGTGAACATCATCGGTAATATTTTCACTCGTGACTGGACTGATGACCAGGATTTCATCCTTTTCCCACAACATTTACACACAAAAAAAAAGCCTCATATTTCAGGATCGTAAACACACCGGATTGTTTCGTGACGGGTATCTGGCGTTATGACAGGTTTTGCGTTTTGTTGAATTAAAAATGACATATTTTTTTCATGACATTTCAGATGTAGATCTATTTGTAGCACTTGGCATGTTCTGGTTCCATCCTTAGTTTGGAACTCTAGGTCTTTTTACTTGGCAAACCTACTGGTATTTGTGAAAAACATTTGATCCATGCTCTGTGAAAAGAGGGCTTAATACATCTGCAAAAAGTATCGACACAGGTCAGCGCACAGTCTGCGGAGTTTGACCTGGGTCAAAACTTTTTTGCTTTTGATCATTTCTTTTCCTTGTCAAAGGACCAGTGTACCTCATGATTCAGTCAGTTATATATGAACCATGCTCTGCGAAAAGGAGCCTTAATGCATCTGCAAAAAGTATCGACACAGGTCAGCCTGCGCGGTCCGCGCAGTCTGACCTGGGCCGAAACTTTTTGCTGTTGGGATATTTTCTGCAAGTTCAAGGACCAGTTTACCTCATGATTCAGTCTGTTGTTTGATAAAATGGATTTTATGGATCTAAGACTTGCTTGTTACCATGGATCACGGAGATGCATTAAGCCCCCTCTTGCCAGAGCGTGACTCACATACTTGATTTCACGGATCTTTGATTATGTGATGACTTGCTTTGTATCATGCATCACGGGGGATGAATTAAACCCCCATTTTGCCATGTAAAATATGCAAACGAAAAGACATTAGAAAAAGTCCTCTTTTTCTTTTAACTTTTTCCTACATATATTGAAAAGAGAGAGAGACAGACAGACAGACAGAGACAGAGACAGACAGACAGAGAGACAGAGGGAGAGAGAGAGATAGACAGACAGACGGAGAGAGGGGGTAGGTAGATTAATTTTTAGATTTGTATGTTTGTATTGGAGTTCAACGCCATTTTAACAGCTCAGGTCATATCATGGCGGTCAGTGACGCACCCATGTGTTTCCAGGCTATCTCACACCAGTACTGACACAACTTGCTTTCCAAAGCCACTGACTACTTTTCTCACATGCATCAGAAGTGAGAGGCGAAAAATCGCCGGAAAGAAAGTTTGCCTCAACCGGGTATCGAACTCCCAACCACCAGGTCACGAGTCAGATACGCTAACCACTGAGCTATTCGGGCATCTAATTTTTGGAAAGGAGAGGCCGATATAGCGTTCTTACTACTTACCAATACATAACGGGGGATCGCTGGACCATGTTCCACCGTAGCATATGATCTGTTTATCACCAAGCAAAGTGAAACCGGGGTTACACGTAAACGAGACGACAGAGTTACCGGACCTGAACGTATAGTCGCCATTTTTGATCCTCAGAACTCTTGTAGAACAACGAACTGAAAAAAAAAAGGGACTCAAAGTCCTGGGAAGCGGATTTGTGGAGTAGCATAAAGCTGTAATAAATTATGTTGTTATAAAAAGTAACATCACATGCAACACATGTGCAATCATTTTAAAATGGAGTTGGCAAGAGCAGGGAAAAGTCAAAACTGTTCTGCCGAGCGGGCCGCGCAGTAACTGTTAGTCTTTTACTGTTTAAGAAGTGATAATTTGATCCATCAATTTTACGCAGTTTTTTTGTTGGTATTAGATTTCGGACTATAGGTATACACGTGTAGGACAAGTATATACGATAGAGACAAAAGCGAAGTTGAGATGTATTTGCTAAAACTGAAAGTAGAAAGGGCGACAAGGTGAATGACCGTATAGTTGGTTCAGGTCAATCAGGTATCATAGTACAGTGTGAGCGCGCATGCGTCGTTACGCATGATGTATTTGGTTCCGGTCTGAACGATCACAGTCAGCGGATTTGCTATATAAATCCGCTAAAAAGCTAAAAGATACCAGCCATGATCTGGCACGAGGGGGGCTTAAGTCTTTATAAAACGACAACATTTTTAGATTGGTCCAAATTCAAAGCATTTCCAGACGACAAAAATAAAGGTGATTCAAAAATTAAAATTTGATTTGGGAAAAGCAGAAAACATTGTGGGAAAAGGAGAAAATGCTGGTTACCAGCATTTTTTCCTTTTCCCACAATGTTTTCAAAAGGCTTTTTGTTCAGGGTCGTTAAAACCCGTGATTGTGTGGTAAAGAGTTAAATCATTCCGAAGGATAAGGGTTAACTGTATTTCGTTATGCATACGAAGTACTAGTAAGGAAGAAAAATTAGTCGTAATAAGCGCTTGAACATTGGACCACGTTGAAGTGATATACAGGGTGTTCCAAAAGTGTATGTCGCATTCCAAATACTCGTATATCATAAACTACAAATGGTAGCAAGATAGATAAAACTGGTAACGTGTAAAAGTTAAGATAATCAAGTTTTCTTTAAAACGGTTGTTGATGGGAGCTGAAGTTTTTTTACTGGCTCTTCTGACTGATTTCTGGGGGCTCTGCAGGAAGGCATTTGGAACTTGTTCGACTGTATCGTCTAAAGTTTAGCGGCGATTCAAAACGGAACGTCTATCTGATGGCTACTTCGTAAACTTTGTACGAAATCGGCGTTGAACACATGTCCATGACTCGGTTTTAGCAAATTCTAGGACACAAAAGGACTTTTCTTGTTTTGTGAACGGCACAGGAGAGAGAGAGAGAGAGAGAGAGAGAGAGAGGATCAACAGAAGAAAACTTGATTTTAGCTTTTAAATGTTACCAGTTTCATCTTGCTACTATTTTTAGTTCATGATATACGAGCGCTTGGAATGTGACATATACTTTTGGAACGCCCTGTATGAAGACTGCTTTTGAAAACATTGTGGGAAAAGGAGAAACTGCTGGTGACCAGCATTGTTTTCCCTTTTCTTACAATTTTTTTTTTTCCTTTTCCCAAGTCAAATCCTATCATTTGAGATACAACCTAATTTGTCATCTGCAAATTTCATCAGTTTAGATAGGTCTAACATTCAGTCATTTTGTGAAGATTTATTGATTGATTAATTGAATGAATGGTGTTTTACGCCGTTTTCAACATATTCATGTATTTCCTTTGATTTCACCAATACTAGGCTAGCGCTCTGAAGTATCTTGCCCAAGCACACTCCCACCACCACCACAACAACAACAAAAACACTGGATCCAGTGAGGCTCGAACCCGGGACCTCCAGGTCACGAGTCCTACACTTTACCACCAAACCAAGCAGGATCCCCGTTTTGTAAAGAGTGAACTCTTTCAGCTCCGTATCATATGAGCCATGGTCTGCGAAAAAGGGGCTTAATGCATCTGCAAAAAGTATCGACCCAGGTCAGCCTGCGCAGTCCGCGCAGGCTGACCTGAGCCGAAACTTTTCTCTGTTGGTCAATTTTTTGTATGTCCACGGACCAGTGTATCTCGTTATTCCGTAGGTCGTAATACAA
Organism: Tridacna gigas; assembly: GCA_945859785.2. NCBI lineage: Eukaryota > Metazoa > Mollusca > Bivalvia > Cardiida > Cardiidae > Tridacna > Tridacna gigas. Next base: position 6,292,944 of record OX244038.2, on the reverse strand, counting down.
AACGGATTTTAGTGATGTACAATACTGTGATGACTTGCTATGTATCATGTATCACGGAGATGCATTAAGCCCCCTTTTGCCAGTGCATGGCTCATATACAAACTCTGGACCTGTCGACGGCAGTAAATTCTTCCTCTTCTTGCAGTGGTCAACTTTTTACGACTTAAAGCAGGCCACGTTTAAAACCATTGTGGTAACAGAGAGAGATGGCTCAAAACAAGCTGTTTCTCTACATAAGCCATACTCTGTGAAAATGGGGCTTAATGCATCTGCAAAAAGTACCGACTCAGGTCAGCCTGCGCGGACTGCGCAGGCTGACCTGGGCCGAAACTTTTTGCTATGGGTCAATTTTCTGAAGGTCAAAGGACCAGTCTACCTCCTGATTCAGTCGTTGGTTAGACAAAATGGATTTTATGGATCCATTAACAGGCAATGATTTGCTTGGTATCATGAATCACGCAGATGCACGAAGGTCCCTCTGTGCCGCAGCATGGCTCACAATTTATGTATCCGTGTACAAACCTAGCTTTATGGAGATTGTCAGTAGTTTTTGCATAAAGGCTGTTTTCGAAATCATTTGCTGAAATTCATGTGCCAAGCCCCCGTAGCTCAGTCGGTAGCGTACAGGACTTGAGAACAGGAGGTCGCTGGTTCGATCCCCGGCTTGGCCAATTTCTTTCCGAGGATTGATGATAGTCATCGCGACAGGATTCATTCCTCTCTCACCGCTGATCATTGTTTCGACGATGGTTATGTGGGAAAGCAGCCAGTGGCTTGGAAAGAATATTGTGCGGAGTACTGGTGAAAAGAAACTCCAGGAAAGCATGGATAGGTGTACTGGCCGCCGCGATATAACTGAAATAATGTTGAAAACGGCGTTAAACACCATACAATCTATCAATCAATCAATCAATCAAATTCATGTTTGAACAGACGGGGTTCAAGTGTTAATATATGTCAAACAGTTAAAATATGATTCTTTTTTAGCCATGCTCTGCGAAAAAGGAGCTCAATGCATCTATGAAAAGTATCGACCCAGGTCAGCCTGCGCAGTCCGCGCAGGCTGACCTGGGTCGAAATTTTCACTATCGGTCAATTGTTTATATGTCAAAGGACCAGTCTACCTCATGATTAAGTCGATTGTTTTCGAGGTGGTGTCCTTTGGCAAGGCACTAAACTGGTACCCGTTGTATCTCCCATAACCGTCCGATAGACAACAGGCAACACCCGATTTATCGAGGGCAGCTATTGGTTTTCTCATGTGCAGAATCCACCAATAAGACAGGCCGTAACAGAACGCCTTTAGTTGTTTTTAAAAAATCGAGCAATAATTATATCTTTCGGTTAAGATTTTCATGGCAAACAAAGATTTTTCTGACGGCGATCATTTTATTTAACTCGCTGAAGAATTCAATCTCTATCAATAAGGTCCATCTCTGTGCGAAAATAGAATCACAATTTGAATTTCCAAGTCTCGTGTTATCTCATGAAATCTCGAACCGGGCAGAAACTCGACTTGTAAGCATCCGATGTTACCTGTTGTTGATACGAAAATCGATAACAGGCTGCCAGTTTAGCAAGACACTTCAGAGCCCTTAGGTGGACCAATGGCCCTCTTGTTCAATACAATAATCGGTGTGGATGTCAATAGAATGTGTGCCAAAACGGCAGTCATAACTGAGTCATTTGAATCCATAAAGTTTCAAAAAAGATTGTTGAAAACAGTTTAACCCTTTCCCAAACAAGCCCTGGTTTTCACGTGTCTGCAGTACAAGTCTTTTGAAAACACTGTGGGAAAAGGAGAAATTGCTCGTAACGAGCAATTTCTCCTTTTACCACAGTGTTTTCTACCCTTTTTGAGACCTTTCTGCCATTTTCATCAAATTCAAAATTGTCGTCTGCAAACTCTTTCAATTTGGACCAGTCCAAAGTTTGTCGTTTGGTTAAGTGATATTTGATAACTAAGCAAATTATATTTAAAATATTGGCCTAAAATACAACTTATTATTTTCTAGACCTTTTTTGTCGCTTCTTGAGCGTACAAAGACACACGTGAATAAGTGGGCTGTCGCCGTGATATGACTGAAATAATGTTAAAGCAGCGTAAAAGACGTAAAAGACCGTTCAGTCGGTCATTTTTTCCCCTCAAACAGGAAGTAAACAATACGAACATTTTACGCAATAATTATGCAGATACGATAACCACTAATGCACACCAATGTTTTCTGGATGGCGGGAAGTACATGTATAGTCATGTGTTTCATTTAACTCTTAGCAAAAAAAAAGAATGTAGAGTTGTCCGAATTGAAAGCACTTGCAGACGAAAATTTAAATGTGGCTCAAATGATGGAATTTGCCTTTGATAGGTAGAAAACATTGTGAGAAAAGGAGAAAATGCTGGTTACCAGCATTTTCTCCTATTCTCACAATATTTTCAAAAGCTCTCTTTCTTCAGGGTCGTTAAAACTCGAGATGGTGTGATATATGGTTAACTCTTTCATCCCCGAATTGCCAAGCCCCCGTAGCTCAGTCGGTAGCGTACAGGACTTGAGAACAGGAGGTCGCTGGTTCGATCCCCGGCTTGGCCAATTTCTTTTCGAGGATTGATGATAGTCACTGCGACAGGATTCATTCCTCTCTCACCGCTGATCATTGTTTCGACGGTGGTTATGTAGGAAAGCAGCCAGTGGCTTGGAAAGAATATTGTGTTGAGTACTGGTAAAAGAAACTCCAGGAAAGCGTGGATAGGTGCACTGGCCGCCGTGATATAACTGAAATAATGTTGAAAACGGCGTTAAACACCATACAATCAATCAACCAATCAATCATTCATCCCCGAATCCTTATCAAACCTGGAGCACAGAAATTTCAAGAGAAGTGTGCTTGGAGTCCCCTGTATGGGGCCCGAATCTTGGAAAGTGACTAACTCCATTACATACCACATAATTCCGACTTTTAACGACCCTGAGGAAGAAGCCCTTTGAAAACATTCTGGGAAAGGGAGAAAATGCTGATAACCAGCATTTTCTCCTTTTCCAACAATGTTTTCTACTCTTTCAAAGACAAGTCCTATCATTTGAGCCACGTTTAATTTGTCGTCTGCATATGCTTTCAATTTGGGCAAGTCTAAAATTTTGACGTCTGGTAAAGTGAACTAACCAGGATGTATTCTGTTCTTTTTTGGGCCAAATAAAACCGTCATTTAATAAAGAACTTCATAAGAGAACCAATTCCTGTCCGCTTTCACTCGAAGTCAAGAAAACGAGATGGCAATGCATCTGTCATGTACCAAGAATGTACCCATATGCCATCCCAAGGGTAGCGATGGGATAGACTGCGATAGGAAGGAGGACTAGGGCTCGTATTCACCAACCATTCTCAAGAACATTCTTAGTCCTATTCCCCAGAATTTTCTAAATATGAATGTAAAACAACTTCTGATTGGCTAAAACGTTTAGTTCAGCCAATCAGAAGTTGTTTTACTTTCAAATGTAGAACATCTTGGAAAAGAAAACTAAGAATGTTCTTAAGAATGGTTGGTGAATACGGGCCCAGAAGAAGATTCAAAGAAACCCGAAGACGCTCCATGGATAAAGATTTATTGCATGGTAGTTAACGCCGTTTTCATCATTATTTTGGTTATATCGCGGCGGCCAGTGCACCGAATCATGCTTTTTTGGAGTTTCTGTTACCAGTACTTCGCATGATATTCTTTCCAAGCAAGTGGCTGCTTTTCCACATAACCATTGTGGAAACAATGGTCAGCGGTGAGAGAGGAATGAATCACGTCACAATGACTATCATCAATTTTCGGAAAGAATTCAGTCGAGCTGGAAATTCGAACCAGCGAACCCATGTTCTCAACTTCTGAACGCAACGACTGTGCTACCGTGGCTCGGCTCGTCGATAAAGAAATGAATCAAAGTGCTGTAAGCACTGTAATCGGTCGACACTGAATAACTACAGTGGTTTGAAATCACAAATCATATGGTAGATGTTTGAACTATGTATGGGACAAAAAATCCTACACCGTTACAAATGAGCCACGTAGGATCCCACTTTTTTACACTGTCTTTTACAAATTAGTAGTTTAACGATCGGTTAAAATATTAGGCTGTGTTTGCCAGCCGACAGCAGTAGAACGTAAAAGATATGTGACAATTCTAATCAGCAATACCCATTATCAAGTTTTGGATATCACTCATCATGAACAGCAGTACCTACCAACCCTTTAAAAGAGTGACAAAATACATATATTCTTTTCTGTAACTTTGGCAACTTTGGTAACTGTATTGTAACATATAAAAGCCGTATAAAATATGCCTGCATTATAACTTTGGAATTGTTTACTTTTGGCTGCTTGTGGGCCTGTCATTTTTCCATTTTTAACAAGACATCGTATTCATCTTGGCAAACTGTTCTACCTATTTTTTAGCGGGCCAAATCGTCCAGTCCAAACGTCTGCTGGCAAATTTCTCCTACATTATACTTTCAAAGAATGCAGATACCCAATAGCTCCCTAACCTCTTTACCAAATGATAAAATTTTTTAAAGCATCTGCACATGACGAATTAAATGTAGACCAAATGATAATTTGAATCGTTGAAAGGGTAAAAAACATGGGAAAAGGAGAAAACGGTAACCTGCATTCTCCCCTTTTTCTCACAATTTTTTCACCTTCTTTCTCATGGGCATTAAAAAGGGATAGTTTGGTTAAGAGTTAAAACCCTCAGTTAATCGACTAGCTTTGTACAGTCAGGATAACAATATCAAACATTAGGCCACAATTTCATGGTCGCTTTTTTTTTCATATACATCCCAAATAAACAGACAATTAGACCTCATATATGAACATCTGTGATACTGAATTGCATTGCGTTCAAAAGACAGTCTGGGTCCGTATTCACCAACCATTCTTAAGAATATTCTTAGTCTTATTCTCCAAGATTTTCTACATTTGAAAGTAACACAACTTCTGATTGGCTAAACCAAATGGTTTAGCCAATCAGAAGTTGCGTTACTTTCAAATGTAGAAAATTTTGAAGAATAAGACTAAGAATATTTTTAAGAATGGTTGGTGAATACGGGCCCTGATCTTTATCTTTTATTGTCTTCAAAAGCGACTTTACTTGTCCATAGCCAACAAAGGTAATTGTATTTGAGTCATTCTAATTAGCAAGAGCATAATTGCGGTAGCCTTGATCTCTTAATCTGAAATGTGGAAAGGATGAGAATCGACCAATAGCTGATGAGACAAACATGTTGCTGACATTTGCACGCTTAGAGCGCTAAATTGTTAAAATAGACATGTTAAGCTTGGAAAAGCAGCCTAAATATTGCAGGACCATTGCTGTCTTGAGTAGAATAACTCGGGAAACTGGCATGACAGATCCAAGATCTGACTGCATGTTCTGAGCAGTCTAGTCTGAATCTGAATTCTCTGCAAAGACTTTTTCCCTGGTCCATTGATTCAGATATGGAGAATATAACAGTAAGTGAGTTTTTTTGTGTTACAGTTTATCCTCGATGAAAATGTTCTATTTGACAAAATTTTGGAAATCTTTCAAATGGGTGAAAAACGCTGTGGAGAAAAGAGAACATGCTGAATACATGCAGTTTCTCCAACTATTTTTTCAAAGCCCCACAGGATTGTTTGGTCAAGGGTTAACAGACTGGTTCCAGTCTGTAGAAACTCACCAAGAAGAAACATGTAAGTGACTGTGTAAAATGGTAGTGCTATGGCTGGAAGGAGAGGAAGAGGGGCTGTGAAAACAATTTAACTCTTATCCTGCTAAAACATTAAAATGAAATTTCAAACTGGTAGTAAAACCCGAATAATTATATGTCAAACTTATTCTTTTTTTGGAAAAAGAAATATCTCCTTATCGAAGAGTATAGATCCAAGATCAGACTGCACGTTCTGTACTATCCGCAAAAAGGTCAGTAAGACGCACTTAGCAGCCTAAGGGTTAATTCATCATACGCTGAAAGATGCGTAATCAGTCAGTATTGTGAATGGACAGCCTGGGTACTAAGGTTGCAAGCGGTGAATCGCCAGTCCATTCTGAAAATGTTTACGTAATGGCCTCTCCGCGAGGGCCATAACCTTTACACAACTCTATACCCTTTGTCGCCACAGCTTCACACGCTTCGCCTCACATATACGATCCCTGCATTAAACGTCCAACGGCCGGTTACTATTTTAAACTTACGGCTGTTACGAGTTGCATTTACATCAGTTTTCTCTTAGACAGAGCAATCTAACTTTTCAAATTCTTTTAGAGCAATGTTTCCTTACAAACTCCTTTCTGTTGCGAGTTTATTCCTTTCAAGACCAGAATGACCTATCATCTTTTCAATACCTGCTACATATACGGAGAGCACTTGTCACAACTTGGCCGATCCCGTAACTACGTATAACTATCAACGGATCACTCGAAATTTGCCGAATGATATGGACAGCAGACGACTACAAGATGTGTTCACATCACCCGATACACATGATTCGCACTCGTTTCATTCATAAAGTTGCTGCTAATCAATGACCCCATTTCTTATAATCGTGTTGAAAGTAAACTGCTACAGATTTTGCTGGCGAGAGTTTTTGATAATACTGTAATTATGACATACTTCAATACTAAACAAATTGTAACCGCCGTTTATTACATAATTTAAAAGTTATTATGGGATTACTTGACATTACTTAACGCCTGTTTACCGCTAATTACTATTCCTGCGCTTATGTGGGTCAAAAGTGCACTTATCTGGGTCAAAAGTAGTTTTTGTAATAAGGTCATCACAGCAGGTATAAGCGTTAAAACGCTGTAAGTAAAAGCTGTTACGAGTTGCAGTTACATCAGTTTGCCCTGAGCGGACGGGTTTCCGAAGTTTGCCATCTCTCTAATCGGTCTACCGACCGATTAAAAACAAAACCTTGTCATTGAGGGGTCAGGCACAGCAATGGGCTTAGGATAGATCAAAGTGACAGGCTTTGGTAACGCCTTACAGGTACGTTAAATGACGTTAACGTCATGGCGTGCTCCGGGTAACCATTATGATCGCTGTAAAAGGAGTCATGGCAACAATGTTTTTTGATCAATTTGTCTGAAACTTTCCAATTTTGTCCTTTAGGAATGGAACTTAAATATATAAAAATTTAAGTGTAAGAGCACAAGTAGTTTTGTTTTAATTAACAAATTCCACGAACTTTTTGCTCAGCCCTTGTATGTGCATCCCAGCACGAAAAGGATTAAGTAAATGATCACTGAACCCGCTTTTAACAACAGCTTATGCGGACAGTGTAGAACAAGATCAGACTGCACAGAATGTGCAGTCTGATCTTGAATCTACACTGCCCGATACGGTGAGATTTGTCCGACGAAAATAACTTTGGAATCACAATATTTTGATTTGTTTCATTTTTTTACCATTTTTTAAGACTCAATATTGAAATACATGTAGCTTGTTCAACTGTAAAACTGCGGATGATTTTACGCTCCCCGCACTCTATGGAGCCATAAAACCCATCGTTTGGGTCGTTATGGATAATTTAGCGTAGGATTTGGGCCGTTCAAAACGACAAACAGTCCATAATTGTTCATTGTTGGCATTACGCAAGTAATTAAGTAGAAAATTACAAGCACATAATGCACTGTAGAATCATATTAAAGTACAATTGTGCGGAAATGGAGAAAGGCTGTGTGGGTGACTTGAGAGAGAAAGATTCACGAAAGGGAAAACGGAAACCAGGCTCTTGACGATTTGCTCATTGACCCCCTTCTCACTTTATTAAAATGAGTCATTCTGAGTCGGAAAAAGGGGGTTAACTGCATCTGTACAGTCCGGGCAGATGACCTGAATCGAAACATTTTGCTATCGTTCAGTTTTCTGCAAGTGAAAGGACCCGTTTTCCTCAGGATTCAGCCGGTCGTTAGACAAAATGGATTTCATGGATTCATAGTTTTCCATAACCAATGATTTTTTGGTATAATCATAGGCCACTGAAATTCCATTGATCTATCATCACGGGAGTGACAGGATGACAAAATTTTCCTGAGCGGACACCGTTACTATAAATAGCACATTGGCGACTGCCTCTATATCCTATATCATTCGGCATACCTCGGGTGATCCGGTGATCAAATCCCTCAGCTGTATCACGTAGCTTGATATGCACCTTCACGGTACATTTCGCACATCTCCGGAAGCACACCGCTTTACCGTTATTGAAATTGCAAGGCTCCTCTTTAGAAAGAACGCACGAGTAAATTTTCTATCGTTATTTTTCTAAGAGTATTTCAGTCGGCAAACAGTTTGTACATTCAATTTTTAGCGTGGTTTATCAATTCCGTTGGGAGCTTTCATCGACAGATCGATAGAAGTGAATAACTTCACCGTGGTTGTTCATGTCGTTGCTAAGCGATCTACAGGGGCGCCGCCATGTTTAAGATCATGTGATTGGTAGTTCAAAATGGTAGCCTCCCTTATACAGACGAGGTTAGATATAGGTACGGAATCGGCCAAGTTGTGACGAGTGTATCGTATATATAATAAGATATACAATATAGAGACAGTCGCCAATGTGCTATTTATAGTAACAGTGTAAAGAAAATTTGAGTAATCCGTGATATACAGGCGATGCACCAATCTGCAATGATCGACCAAGGAAAATTTTAGTGTTCCGTGATAGACAAATAGAGTTTCAAAGGCCTGTGGTATAATGCATCACGGAGATGCGCTAAACTCCCTTTTCCAAGAGATTGGCTTTTTTTGTCATATTCCCCAAAACGAAGTTAAGGGGAAATATTAGAATCAGGTTCTACGTCCGTCCGTCTGTCTGTCTGTCCGTTCTAAGACGCAATTTTGTGTCCTTGTCTGCATTTACAGTTTTCAACCAATCTGGCTAAATTTTAAATCCTTGGGCTGTTAAGCGCGACTCACTGACCTTTTGCGGGCACTGTAGATCAAGATCAGACTGCACAGAACGTGCAGTCTGATCTTGGATCTACACGTTCCGATAAGGAGATATTAATCTCTCTCAAAAATAACTACGAAATAGCAACATTTGGGATTTTACGATCCCTTTGAAAGTTTTATTTAGCCTATTTGGCTGGGTAAGTGTTAATTCAAGCCTTCTAACAGCCAAGCCCTATAGCTCAGTCGGTAGCGTACAGGACTTGAGAACAGGAGGTCGCTGGTTCGATCCCCGGCTTGGCCAATTTCTTTCCGAGGATTGATGATAGTCATAGCGACAGGATTCATTCCTCTCTCACCGCTGACCATTGTTTCGACGATGGTTATGTGGGAAAGCAGCCAGCGGCTTGGAAAGAATATTGTGTGGAGTACTGGTAAAAAGAAACTCCAGGAAAGCATGGATAGGTGCATTGGCCGCCGTGATATAACTGAAATAATGTTGAAAACGGCGTTAAACACCATACAATCAATCAATCAATCAATCAATCAAGCCTTCCTTCAATGGGAACTTATGCGTCTTTATTTTATCTGTATGCTGTTAACGCTTTACCAAACGACAAAATTTTAGACTTGTCCAACATGAAAGCATCTGCAGACGACAAAATAAATGTGGCTGAAAATTTGAAATTTGTTTTTGGAAAGGTAGAAAACATTGTGGGAAAAGGAGAAAATGCTGGTAACCAGCATTTTCTTCTTTTCCCACAATGTTTTCAAAGGCTTCTTTCTCAGGATCGTTAAAAGTCGGGATTGTGTGGTTAAGGGTTAAACATCGTTTTCAGCATTATTTCAGTTATATCGCGGCGGCCAGTTCTCGTATCCATGCTATACTTGAGTTTAACGCAACATATTGTTCCCAAGCCACTGGCTTCTTTCCCGCATAACCACCGTCGAAACATTGATAAGTGATAAGAGGGGATAAATCCTGCCGCAATGACTATCATCAGTCCTCGGAAAGAAATTGGCCGAGCTGGAGGGATTCGGTTCAGCGACCCCAGGGTCCGCATTCACTAACCATTCTTAAGAACATTCTTGGTCTTGTTCTTCAAAATGGCCATGAAAAACTGAATTTTTTTTTTTTTTTTTTTTTTTTTTTTTTTTTTTTGGGGGGGGGGGTAGAAAACATTGTGGGAAAAGGAGAAAATGCTGGTTACCAGCATTTTCTCCTTTTTCCACAATGTTTTCAAAAGGCTTCTCCCTCAGAATCGTTAAAACTCGGGATTGTGTGGTAAAGAGTTAAACTGTGATACCTTCTACGATTTCTACGTTCTTTTACGCTCTCTCAAGATTAACAATGAATCGAGGTATTCGTGGCCAAATTTTTGACCGTCAAAAATTTGGTCATGTCTTTACGATCATCCAGACGGCGCCAAGATCCCTGAAAATCAACGCGACCCGATCCAACGACCCCACAAACCTCACCACGCTTCTCTCAAATCGTGAACATTATGGCTGATGTTAACACTGCATAAATTAAGTCAACAAATAAAGTCATATAAAACATATACATATGCACTATTATCAAGGGCTTTGGAGCGAAGAGAATTATGGCGTTATTACACAGGGTGTCTCAGATGTTTTCAATAAAGATGTCTTTATTGTTAGATAATCATAGGCCTAACAGCAATTTAAGTACTCTCTGCAATAACACACTCATCAAATCTCATCGTGAAAGTGTCATTTCACACTCTTGATGGTTTTCGGGTGATCCCTTTTTTGGGAAGTAAGCTATTCCTCTTATCGTCTTTCTGAAAACCAGGACGGTGCACGATATCTGAGACACCCTGTGCCATTCGGCATACCTCGGGTGATCCGGTGATCAATTAGATGTAGGTACGGAATCGGCCGACTTGTGACGAGTGACCCTGTACCTGTGCCCTGTGCACTGATTACCAACCCTTTCTTCTGTTTCCACAGTTTTTTTTTTTATCTTTTCAAAGACTAGTCCCATCATTTTAAGTACATTTTATTTGTCGTCTGCAAATGCTTTCTATTTGGAAATATCTAAAAATGTGTTGTTTGGGAAAGAAGTAATTCTTCGCCAAAGTAGACATTTTTAGACGATCACAAAATGACAGATACATATGAGACATGCTCTGGCAAAAGGGGGCTTAATGCAGCTCCGTGATGCATGATACCTATCAAGCCATTACATAATTATGGATCCATAAAAGCCACGTTTTTCAACTTAATCATAAGATAGACTGGTCCGTGGACACACAGAAAATTGACCAATAGCGAAAAGTTTCGGCCCAGGTCAGCCTGCGCGAACTGCGCAGGCTGACCTGAGTCGATACTTTTAGCAGATGCATTAAGCCTCCTTTACACATAGCATGGCTCGTTAATGTATATTACAGCCTTAGGAATTTAAGTTCATTATAAAAACCAGAGATTCACAGAAAAAAATAGCTAGGTAAAAGACTTTTCGAATAAACTATCATTAACTGTCACCAATTTTTCTAACTGATTATATTCGGGGAGTATAAGTCAATATTGACGGCTATGCACGAGATACGACGCTAACCCCATAGGACAAAGGCCCCATAGGACAATATTCCCATAAGCAATAACGGTAACCCAAAAGGGCAAGCAGTATCCCCATGGACAATAGCTCCATAGGACAATTGCCATGAAGAAAAACAAACTGAAAAACGGACAAAAGCTCTATGGTACCACGAAATGTATATTTTTACGAAAACTAAAAAAATGGACTAACTTAAGTAACAATTCATTCATTCATTCATTCATTCACCGGCTAATTTGAGGAACAAATTGTCTGTCCGTCCATTCATTCATTCATTCATTCATTTATTCCAGGTGTAATTAACCTCGATAAATGTCAACGAAACCTTTCTCATCTACCCACCAGGTAATAAATATTCTTTTAGATAAAGCGAAAAACAAATTACTGTAGGTACAAAAAAAGACGGATTGCTTCACCACGATCCATTATGTCGCGTAGTAATACCAAACTATCATGTGTTTTAACGACCCTGGAGGAAAAAAAAAAGCTCCTAAAAACATTGTGGGAAAAGAAGAAAATGCTGGTAACCAGCATTTTCTCCTTTTCCCACAATGTTTTCTATCCTTCAGAGACGAATTTTTATGATCAGAGCCACATTTCATTTGTCGTCTGCAAATGCTTTGAATTTGGACGTGTCGAAAATTTTGTCGTTTGCTAAAGAGGTAAGAGTAGGCTACATAACAGATACTTTCTAATCTGAGGAAAATTGAAAATGACCGTCATTCGATCCGTCTTCGTTTGCAGTAAAAAAAAAGAACAAGATTTTGGCGTGCCAACCCATTAGCTTGCAAGCTTGCTAAGTGGATGGATGGATGGATGGATGGATTTAAGGGTTGGTGGGTGGGTGGGTAGGTGGATGGATGGATCCTTTTCCCAACATGTTTTCAGAAACTGTCCACTGCAGTGCAGGAGCGTGAAATTATAAATCATTAAATCCGTAAAATGATTCATCCTACTAGTCGGGAAGAACTATCAATGGAATTTGGACTAACAAACAGGCTTCAAAAGAACAGGGCCCGCGTCCATTAATTAAATTCCATGCATAGTCATATTTTAAATTGACAGATTGATTGATTGATTGTGATTGGTTGATTGATTGATTGATTGATTGATTGTATGGTGTTTAACGCCGTTTTCAACATTATTTCAGTTATATCGCTGTGGCCAGTGCACCTATCCATGCTTTCCTTGAGTTTCTTTTACCAGTACTCCGCACAATATTCTTTCCAAGCCACTGGCTGCTTTCCCACATAACCATCGTCGAAACAATGATCAGCGGTGAGAGAGGAATGAATCCTGTCGCAATGACTATCATCAATCCTCGGAAAGAAATTGGCCAAGTCGGGGATCGAACCAGCGACCTCCTGTTCTCAAGTCCTGTACGCTACCGACTGAGCTACGGGGGCTTGGCATATTTTAAATTGAGTAAGTAACGCAGATTCTGATTTGCTAAACCACTTAGCTCGGCCAATCAGAATTTTTTTTTACCTTGAGGTTCAGAAAATTCTTGAGAATTAGACTTAGACTATATTTAGAGTAGTTGGTGAATACGGACCGATGCCATGATTTTTTTAAGGGCTGGAACCGACTTAAGTTGTTATTGCGGACAGTGTAGGTCAAGATCAGACTGCACAGAACGTGCAGTCTGATCTTTGATCTACACTGTCCGCTAGTTCGTTACATGTTCTGGCCAAAACTATATTGAAGTAACTGTATTTTGTATATTTTTCCTGATTGAAAAGGTGCATTTCGTTAATTCAGCACTGTAAGAGTTAAGATGTACAGCATTGACAAATCTTCCGTCGACATTTTTATTTGACGCACACAGACCACCCTTGAAAACTTTATTGCAAAAGGAGAAATTGCTAATTAACAGCAATTTCTTCTTTTACTACAATATTTTCGCACGTATTTATGAGTTAAACTTGGAATCAGTCTTGATTACATTTTTTTTTCTTTTTATTTTCAAAAGTTGTCTGTTGCAGATTTGGTTCAGGGCTCACTAGGTTTAGAACAAACAATGCTTTAGAAACAGTATTCAGTGCTGATAAAAAATGGAAAAAGTGTGGGAAAAAGAGTATTTTCTTACCTGCTGAAGATATTCTCATATAAAAAATACAAGAAATTATTAGCTGTATAACCCAATTTAGCTCCATTTTCTGTCGTTGACGACTCGTAGGACTTTGATCACTGATGCTCACGTGGTTCAAGTTCAGACAAACTATTGGCTCGTTTCTTTTAGTCTGCGAAAACCGAGGCGATGCTCAATTTCGATAGGGTTCTAGGAAGGTTAAAGCCTTTACAAAACAATTCCGTGTTTAAACTCCCTAGAGTTCTCAGAATTTTACCAAATAATCCCAGATTTTTTAAAAAAGACGTTATTTACTGTCTTTACCAAAACTGATACTTTTTTTTCCTGATTCTTTCTTTCCGATTATCGATTTTAACGAACCTGGGCAAAAATAACCCTTTGAAATGTCTTTGAAAAAGGAGAAAATGTTGGAAACCAGCATTTTCTCCCTTTTTCACAATGTTTTCTAACGTTAGAGGGACAAATCTAATCAGTGGGAACCATATTTTCATTCGTCACCAGCAAATGCTTTCAATCTGGATGAATATAAAAGCCATGCTCTTTGAAAAAGGGGCTTAATGCATCTGCGAAAAGTATCGGTCCAGGTCAGCCTGCGCAGTCCGCGCAGGCTGACCTGGGCCGAAACTTTTCGGTATTGGTCAGTTTTCTGTATATCCAAGGACCAGTTTACTTCATGACCCAGTCGGTTGTTAGACAAAATGAATTTTATGGAACCATAATACTGTGATGACTTGCGTGACTACAGAGATGCATCAAGCCCCCTTTTGCCAGAGCATGACTCGTTTTATGGTGTTGTCGGTTAGTGAACATTTAAACTCCACTCGATGCACTTAGAACTTTCTCACGTCTGAAACTTATGAACCACAATCACAATGAAACTTCTCCGCAACACGCGATATTTATAACTTTTCCTCATGGTGTAGATACCGATGAGGCTGCTCAGAACGCGCAGTCTGATCTTGGATTTTGACCACCCTCTACTTTTTATGTTTCTATAGGAGAGCAAAAAAAAATCCAAATTTTCATTGATAATAGTATGTTCATACATATATTTATGACACGGATGAAATGAAAAAAATGTTTGCAGCGATCTGCGTCGACAGTTTTACACAACATCTACAATAAGCCCGTTTAAACCTTTACCAAACAATACCGTGTTTTAGCAACCCTTAGGAAGAAGGCCTATGAAAAAAACGTAAGAAAAGGAGAAAATGCTGGTAACCCGCATATTCTCCTTTTCTCACAATGTGTTCTACAATCTCAACGGGGTAAAAAAAAAGCATCAATTGAATCACATTTAATTTGTTGTCTTGCATGAAGCTTTCATTTTGACTAAGTCTGAAAATTTGTCGTTTGGTATAGAATTAGTTTACGCAATAGATGTTTACACGCGCTACAGTATAATAGTATTTACACTGTACTCTAACACGGCGATATTTTGTCAGTTGTTTATAGACAGATGTCCGTAAGCCATAACGACAAGGAATGGATGCTATAAAAATTCCAAATATTTGTCTCTGAATATTTTCGAATGCGATACATGTATTTATTTCATTCTTTTCGGGTAGTTTATCGAGACATAATGGTGGATTATGGTTTGATATTTCATGGTTACGACTAGAGAAAATACCGATTTTATATTTTGTAACTCTTCAATTGAAGGCGGAAACAGTAGTTCCCGCGCACTAGTTACCGAGGTAATCAGCGTGTGCCATTCAAATGGAGGGAAATATGACGTAATTTACGCTACATTTCTCGCGCTTTACGTAATACTGGAATGCATTGTTGCATGGGGGGGGGGGGTACGCCACGGGGAATTACTGAAAACAACTGTGCTGTGCTGGATTTTGATAAAAGTCCCAACAAAGTAGGGGTTATAAGCATGAAATAAATAGAATTTTTTTTTTTTTCTTTTTTTTTTTTTCGGTGAAAGATTGGGATTTATTTCATCTCCTGAATATCATCGGTAATATTTTCACGAGTGGCTGCGCCACACGTGAAAATATTACCGACGATGTTCACTCGATGAAATAAATTTCCATCTTTCACCGAAAAAAAAAAAAAAAAGTATCCTCTATATCTATTATAAAGGCGTCGTTTTATATATTTGAACTTTAATGTTGTATCACTGGTATATACACAAAAATACATGACATAAATTATGAATTTCGGAATTATTGTATAATTTATTTACGAAAGTATTTTATCATTCATAATATCTATAAACGTTAAATACTATAAATTTATGCCGATGGTTTAACACTTGTGATACACTACCACCGTTATACTATACTAAACTGTCCCCCGTTGTAAATATAGATATACCGATATACCACTCGCCACAACTCGGCCGATTCCGTACCTACATCTAACCTCGTCCGTATAAAGGAGGCTTCCATTTTGAACTACCAGTCACATGATCTTAAACATGGCGGCGCCCCTGTAGATCGCTTAGCAACGACATGAACAACCACAGTGAAGTTATTCACTTCTATCGATCTGTCGATGAAAGCCCCAACGGAATTGATAAACCACGCTAAAAAATGAATATACAAACTGTTTGCCGACTGAAATATTTTTATAAAGATAACGATAGAAAATTTACTCATGTTTTTTTTTTTTAAGAGGAGCCTTACAATTTCAATAACGGTAAAGCGGTGTGCTTCCGGAGACGTGCGAAATGTACCGTGTAGGTGCATAAAATCAAGCTACGTGATACAGCCGAGGGATTTGATTACCGGATCACCCGAGGTATGCCGAATGACCGATATACATTTTAGCTGTATCAGGGGAGGTAACCAATTTAGTTTTATGCTTGTTCTGTCTTTCAAGCATAAGAGGATGCTCAAGAATTGAATATTATCAAAATTTGAAACAATTGCATAAACACAACCAAGCCATATTTTCTTTAGTCAGGCTTATTGTACAGCTACATCTACGAGGGCTGAGCAAAAAGTTCGTGGAACTTGTTGATTGAAACAAAACTACGGGTGCTATTACACTTAAATTTTCATAAGTTTAGGATCCATTCATAACGGACAAAATCAACAAGTTTCAGACAAACTGATCCAAAAATCTAGTTGCTATGACTCCTTTTACAACGATCACATCCGCTACCGGGAGCACGCCATGACGTTAACGTCATTGAACTAGCATGTTATTTGATGTTATGTCGGAGCATCTTCAATACTCTCTCGTCGTTTTTTAAACCATGCATGCCACTTGAACATTGCAGATTTTGTCAATTACAAGTCCGTTTACCCCAGCTTCTTTTAATAAAGTAAACTTTTCAGACGGATACTTCCCTAAGTTTAAACACAATTTTATTCCTGTGCGCGTTTCTAGCACTTTTCTAAACCACCGCTTTTTACCTCATTTTTCCTTCGATATGTCTAAAAAAAAAAAAAAAAAAGACAATCGGACCAACGTTTTTATTTGGATAGTGACATCAGAAATTGCGCACAGAACCTCAAATGGAGCCATCCATTACTTTGACGTAATTTCAGGAGATTTGAATCAGACAATTTTGAAATATATTTGTTTTTAAAAGCATGAGAACTGTGATTTTATGGCATGCTCTGGGCTAGGAAACCTTGCACTTTTTACGGTGAAAATAACTATATCTAAAGTAAAATCAGACTGGTAATTTTTTACCTCGAAATTGATATAAGACCATGATTTCACAAGTGAAAATCTGAAAACAATCGGACGTCAAATTAAAAAGTTATGAAGAAATTCCACAAACTTTTTGCTCAGCCCTCGTATACTCGTTTTCAGGCAGTGTTTAACCCATATATCTTTATTCTATGAAACTATAATCATTCTTGTATCTTCATGCCAAATGTTGCCCCTGACGGCTGCAAGCTTGCACAGATAGAAAATTCATTTCACCTTTTTAGCAGCCTTCAAAGAAATCACTGTTGTCGTTTGCGGTTTTAAATGAGTACATCTCCCTTGAGTTTCCCTATCCCTTACACCATACACATGTACATGTGAGCCGCGCTCTGTGAAAAGGGGGCTGAATGCATCTGCGAAAAGTATCGATTCAGGTCAGCCTGCGCAGTCCGCGCAGGCTGACCTGGGCCGAAACTTTTCACTATTGGTCAATAGTCTGCATGTCAAAGGACCAGTGTACCTCATGAATCGGTCGGTAGTTATACAAAATAGATTTTACTGATCCATAATTATGTGATGATTTGCTTGGTATCACGGATCACGGAGATGCATTAAGCCCCCTTTTGCCAGAGCACGGCTCATATATATTGGTAGTTTATCTATGTTTAAACAGCTGACCAAATTCTGAGCCATTCTAAACACTTTCAAGATTTAACAGCGGGTTTTTTATTTTTTCTTTCTTTCTTTCTGGCTGTGGATTTTAAAAGAAGAGGTTGAAAATACGAAAAACTTTAATTGCCCTGATTCTTTTCATTTATTCAATAAAGTGTTGTTTTTTTTCATGATAATGCTATTTAACAGTACCCTTGCCCTAAAGTACATTGCCCTAAAGTAGATTGCCCTAATGTCATAAGTACATGTACTTAAGACCAAGAACTGCAGGTTGACTGTTAAGATGTGACTGACTATCGCTGTTGAACTATACCTACATTAAATGTAAGGAACGACCTTGTTTTGAAGCTTCTCTAATGCCTGTGCGTCAACACAATAGCTTTAACCCTTTACCACACAATCCCGAGTTTTAACGACCCTGAAGGAGAGGCCTTTGAAAACATTGTGGGAAAAGGAGGAAATGCTGGTAACCAGCATTTTTCTCCTTTTCCCACAATGTTTGTACCCTATCATAGACAGGAATCATCATTGGAGCTACATCTAATATGTCGTCTGCAAATGCTTTCAATTTGGTTGAGTCCAAAAATTTGTCGTTTGGTAAAGAGTTAAGGCTTTACGAAACAATCCAAAGTGTGAACCACCCATTGAATGAAGACTTTTTGCCTTTCACTTTCTCCTTTTCGCACAACGTTTTTTTTTTCCGAGATAAGTTCTGTCATTTAACACTTTACCAAACGACAAAATTTTAGACTAGTACAAATTGAAAGCATTTGCAGACGACAAATTAAATGTGACCTAAAAATTGAAATTTGTTAAGGGATGGGAAGAAAACATTGTGGGAAAAAGAGAAAATGCTGGTTACCAGCATTTTCTCCTTTTCCCACAATGTTTTCAAAAAGCTTCCTTTTTAGGGTCGTTAAAAGTCGGGATTGTGTGGTAAAGAGTTAAGTCATATTAGATTCGGCGTCTGCAAAATGCTATCAATTTGGACCGGTCTAAAATTTTGTCGTTTGGTGAAGAGTTAATGTGTGAATACTTGTTGTCAACGCGTAAATAACATGTTCCAAATGTCAAGGTGTTATTTGTATGAGAACTGATGGTTTACGATAACTTAACCGGCAGTGCTTAGCTGCCATATAAACTTCTCCGCCAGAAACAGGGGTCTAGCGTGGCTCAGATGCATAGGTGTAGGATTCGGAGCCATGGGGCTTCAGGTTTGATCCTCGTTCTAGGCATTGGGTTTTCCGTGGGAGTGTCTTTGGGCAAGATACTTCAAAGCCCTAGCCTAGTACTATTAAAATCTAGGATATACATGAAAACGTGAGCTATCATCGTGATATGAGCAATATAATGTTGAAAGTGGCGTAAAACACCATTCAGTAAAACCATCAAGCGCCAGAAACAAATTTGCAACAGAAGCAATAGAATTCGAATTCCGGGGGCCTCAGGTTCGACCCAGGCGTCGGGTTTTTTCATGGGAGTGTCTTAAGGCAAGATACTTCAGAGCCCTAGCCTGGTACTATTAACTCTTTACGAAACGACAAGAAATGTAGACTTGTCCAAATTGAAAGCATTTGCAGATGACAATTTAAATGTGACTCGAATGATGGAACATGTCTTTGATTGGATAGAAAACATTGTGGTAAAAGGAGAAAATGCTGGTAACCAGCATTTTCTCCTTTTGCCATAATGTTTTCAAACGGCTTCTTCCCCAAGGTCGTTAAAAGTCGGGATTAGATGGCAAAGGGTTAACATACAGGCTATGCAAGAATGTGTGAGCAGTCACCGTGACATAACTGGTATAATGTTGAAAGTGGCGTAAAACACCTTTCATTAAAAACCCTAAAGCGGCAGAAACAAATTTGCAGTAGAAGAGTTTGAAAATGTTATGCCAAGCCCCCGTAGCTCAGTCGGTAGCGTACAGGACTTGAGAACAGGGGGTCGCTGGTTCGATCCCCGACTTGGCCAATTTCTTTCCGAGGATTGATGATAGTCATTGCCACAGGATTCATTCCTCTCTCACTGCTGACCATTGTTTCGACAATGGTTATGGGGGAAAGCAGCCAGTGGCTTGGAAAGAATATTGTGCGGAGTACTGGTAATTGAAACTCCAGGAAAGCATGGATAGGTGCACAGGCCGCCGTGATATAACTGAAATAATGTTGAAAACGGCGTTAAACACCATACAATCAATCAATCAATTTCCAGCAATGTTTTCATAAACCCGTATTCTCCAGAGGCGTGAATCCTACCACAATGTTTTCAAAAGTATTCTTTCTTAGTATCGTTAAAAGTCGTCATTGCGTGGTAAAGGGATAAGTAGATTTTTTTTTTTTCTTCCTTTCTAGTGTGAAGTAACACTTAGAGACTCAAAAAAAAACAATAATAATAACAAAGATCCGGCACTCATAACAAGTTGGTGTATACTGTATACACTTCAGGGAGATGTGAGTCATGCTCTGGCAAAAGGCTTTTTAATGCAACTCCGCCATGCATTATACTGGGCAGGTCATTACATAACTGTAGATCCACAACACCCATTTTATCACATAAAACTTCCTCCAGCAGTGTATTAAATAGTCTGGATTACCTGCCCCTACCACTACGTTATCGGGTCAGGCAAAGCGCAATAATGGCGGCCTCCTAGGTGTCCCGAAGCGTATCCTTACATTCTTCCCCGTTTCCCCCTATTTCATGTGATCCAGTTTGATGAGTTAATAAAATGAGATCAATTTTGTACAAAAGATGTATAACCGAATCTAAAACATGCTGTTGGGGGTATGTTTTAAGTATAAATTCGACTATGAATCATTTTAAAAGTAGCCCTGTTTTCGGAGGTTATATTGGTCCATTGACATTTCGGATACTTAATAGCATTTCTGATTTGTAGTTTTTCTCGCTAAATAAGAATGACATGTAGAAAAACTCACTGCCATGACTTTATTGCAAGCGATCTGTTTTGAATTCAGCCTATGATCCGATCTGATCATGTGAAATAACAATATCCCGTCTCCTCTGCTTTATATTACCAACGGGGGCCGCCATTATTGGGCTTTGCCCGACGTACTCTTGTAGTACGGCGGGGTACCAGACTATGAATTAAACCCATGACTTATTTTCGATAATACACTGGTGTATTATCGTTTTATGGGTCCCAGTTCTGATCAGTTTTTAGTCATAAGCGCGTGACTACGAAGAAACCAGCCACAGCACGTGCCGGAATTTATACGACTACGCCGTTTCGCGGAAAAATGACGTCATTGTTGCTAAGGTGTATACGCGAGAAGTTTTTTATTTACATGTTAATAAAAACAAAAACAAAAAAAAAAAAAAATGCAGCTGAAGTTTTTTTTTTAAATCAACAAAATTGTAGAAATAGGGGGAAATTATCCCCTCTAGACATTGTTTCATTCTTCTTTCGGTGTAAATGTCAAAGAGCTATCTACTTGTGTATGTACACATTTGAAACCGAACTACAACTGTAAACATGGCCCCGTGAACAGTGTAAAGGCTGAAGGTGATGATGCGGGATATTTATTTGTCTATCATTCGTTTTATGTGATAAATAGAATCTCACATTCGTGTTTATGTATTATCATTATTATCAAACTCGTTGACTAACATGTATATGACGCTCGCCAAGGCTCGCGTCATACATTTTAGTCAACTCGTTTGATAAAATGATGATACATAAACACTCATGTAAGATCCTCTATTTGTCTAACAACAGACTGAGTCACAAGTAGAATGGTCCTTTGACAAGCAGAAAATTTTAAAAAATGCAAAAAGTTTCGACCCATGTCAGCCTGCACAGACTGTGCAGGCTGACATGTATCGATATTTTTTGCAGATGCATTAAAACCCCTTGTCACAGAGCATGGGTCATGCAGTGTGTGACAAAGATAACTGTATTGAGCGCCGCTTTCAACATCATTTGAGTTGTCATGGCGATATCTCACTAATCCATCCGTGTCTTGGGTTTTTACCGGTAATACTAGTAGGTTAGTGCTCTGAAGTGTCTTGCAAGAATAACTGAAAACAAGACAGTTTCTTTTTAAAGGGGGATTTTCAGACTTTTTGGCTGAGAATTGAAATTTCTATTCGACACTGATATAATATACAAAATAAACTATTCTCTGTAAACGTCAAGAAATTGTACGGTTATGTTCAGTACAAAGTGCAAATTTTGTTTTCAAGTAAAGTGACTTTAACTCCGTCTATTTTTAGGAGATCAAACGTGACGTCATCGTACTGATTTGAATACAATCCAACATAATCGAAGTCTGTGCGTGTTATTGATAAGGTGATATTCCCGTTGTCTGTGCAAGTCATAATCTTTGAAAATTTGACGTGCTATGAAGCACCACTTGACAAATAATGGACAAGGTGCGGTGCAGGCAGAAAATTGCAATAAATAATACGTCTTTGGAAAACTCAAGCCAGTTTTTCTCTACAAATTTCTTAAAAAACAAAATTATTTCAAACAGGGAATTTTTTTTAAATACCAATTGCAAATCTCTATAGACAGTTTCTAAATATAGGCATGGGGAAAACCGGGATTTGTGCAACTGACTGACAACAGACTGACAACAAAAATAACGTCCCCACCTTGCCGGCCTTATATACCTACCGGGGCTTTTTCTCAAGCTTAGATGGGCTAATGTTTATAAATGGCCGGTGCGTAGGTTATATGCTAGTTAACCGTGGCTAGATGGTACCTCAGCTGTTTTTAGAGATATGGTATTTTCACAGCCCTAGTCTCATCGTCTTCGTCGTTGGTGTCGTCGCCATGCAAAATCTTTGACATTTTACAATATCTTTGTTATTAATGAAGATGTTTACTTCAAACTTGGACAAGTTTTTAACTATCAAAAGGGAAACATAAACAATAAGGGTAATAAGTTATGCCCCGTTTTCAACTTTGTGTTTTCACTGAAATTCAAGCAACTGCAGACGGTCGGTGGCACCCGCATATGGTGCTCTTGTTACCAAACACAACTGTTGCCGAGCATCGGCTGCCCGAATGCGGACGTCTTTTTATTTGTTGCCACAGAAATCAAAATGCAAAAATAAGAAGAAAAAAAACCCTAAAACAATGTCTTCTCGGACACAAAATCATTCTCTGTGATATTAACAATTACAGACTGCGTTTTTCCTGGTCATCGCTTATAGGACATGGTTACTTTTTCAACTTATAGACTGAGTATGGTAAAATGAAAGAAAAATATGACTCATTGCTTGGCCATTGTGGATTTTTTGCACTTTCCAGAAATTCTCCCTTGACTTGTCCTCTATCAGCAATTTTTGCACGCTGCTCTTTACTGTTTGTTACCATTTTGATTCGTTGCCAAAAGCAACGTAAAGGAAGAGAATTGGAAACAGAAAATCCTTTGAAACTTATCTACTTTCAAACCATAAAGATCATGAGGCCAAGGATATACAAAAATACTCGTTATATTGGCCTTTACAGATTTATGTTTTTCCATTCTGTTGTCAACTCCACAGACTGTCAGTGTGAGACATGTAGATATTTTTTTATTAGTCTGTACAAATGTGATAGTAGTTTTTAAGCCTGTACAAATGTGATAGCAGCTTTTAGATTCTGGGCCTCATCTTCCTACCTCTTCACCCGTTCTGATGCCCAGGCTTTCAGCGCCTTCAGCGTTTTTATTCTTTTTAATTGTATGATTAGATTAAGTGTATAGGTACTTAATTTTCTTGAAAATGCATGTAAGTAAATGAAAATTCCAAATCTGATGATGTACGTTTGGACATTGAATTATACTTTTGCAACAATTTCACCTTCAAATTTTGCAAGTCGTCTCCTTATTTTTGGTATTAACATTCTTTTCAACAGTTAACCAAACAATTCTTGTAATTTCTTCACCAGGACAAGGCGGAACACTTTCCAACCTACTGGTTGCTTAGTGCTTACCTACATAGACAATAGATTGGTGATCTCCCCTGATACAGCAAGTCAAAAGGGATCGGTACAGGCTACTAAAAACGGGCGGAATTCTGCCCGTCTATTTTTAGGAAAGCCATGACGCTATACTAATAGAGATTCAGGGGAGGTCGCTCTCACTTCCAGAGCAGTAGATTTTCCTATATTTTTGACCTCACGAATAAGTGAATTGTATTTTTGGTACCACCTTTTATGTTTATGTCTGCTAATATTCTTTTTAGTTTCGATTACCAATTTCAAAAAATCGCAATGTTACCTCTACAGCCAAACTGGAAATGTGTATGTTCCTCTGATTGGCTATTGTGTGATATACATTTCGACCAATGAAAAGCAACCACACAATAGCCTGTGCCAGTTGTAGTATGTATATGTACAACGGGGACCAGTTTACATAGATTGGTTACCGCCTCTGATACAGCAAGTGTATAGGGATCGGTACAGGCTACTGAAAACGGGCAGAATACTGCCCGCCTATTTTTAGAACAGCGATATCGCGAGATTCAGGGGAGGTCACTCTCGCTTCAAGATGCTACGATGTATATTTACAACGGGGACCAGCTCACAGTTTACACAGACAAATCCTCAACGATGTCAAATGTTCGAAGGGAAAAACTTATCGATCCTTGAAAAGATTTATGGCCGGGCAGAGATTAGAACATTCTCATTTACCAATATACGTTGATTTCGTTACTTTTCATCTTTGGGATATTGTTATTCGGCCGAAAAAATCTCATACCGTCACAACTCGGCAGAATCCACAACTGATTAACGGATCACCCGAAGTTTGCCGAATGAAAATCTCGTGAGCTCACATTAATAACTAATAGGCATATTGTTGGTTGGCAGCGGATGCTTTATTTTCAGTGAAATATCTAAGTCGAAAAAGGGGCATAACTCTGTCAACAATAATTTGACTGTTCCCTGGTCCTTGTTGTATATGTTCCTGTTTTGATAATTAACAACTTTTCCAGTTTTGAAGCAAATATCTTCAGTTAAAACAGAGACATTATAAAATGTCAAAGTTTTCGCACGACGACCACGACGCCAGGGCTACGACAATCACTCGTCACAACTCGGCCGATTCCGTACCTACATCTAACCTCGTCTGTGTAAGGGAGGCTTCCATTTTGAACTACCAATCACATGATCTTAAACATGGCGGCGCCCCTATAGATCGCTTAGCAACGACATGAACAACCACTGTGAAGTTATTCACTTCTATCGATCTGTCGATGAAAGCTCCTAACGGAATTGATAAACCACGCTAAAAATTGAATGTACAAACTGTTTGCCGACTGAAATACTCTTAGAAAGATAACGATAGAAAATTTACTCATGCGTTCTTTCTAAAGAGGAGCCTTACAATTTCAATAACGGTAAAGCGGTGTGCTCCCGGAGATGTGCGAAATGTACCGTGTAGGTGCATATCAAGCTACGTGATACAGCCGAGGGATTTGATCACCGGATCAACCGAGGTATGCCGAATGCTACAACAATACCTCGACGGTTTTTCGAAAACAGCCGAGCTAAAAATGTTCTTCGAGAAAACAATGGGAAAACTGTAAGTAAGCGGAGGGAATAGCTAAATCCTATTGAATTAGGTAAATGCAGAAACTGAACACAGGCGATTAGTGAAAATTATGATGTAACCCTGCTATTCTTGAAACCAGAAAAAGAACAGAGAAACGGATAGATAGATTGACATTCTGGTTAAATTGGGGAAGTTAGAAAAAATAGTGGCTATTGAATCAGTTATCAATTTGTCTTAATCTTTTACCTCACAAATCCCGAGTTTTAACGACCTTGCAGAAGAAGGCTTTTGAAAACATTGTAGGAAAAGGAGAAAATGCTGGTAACCAGCATTTTCTCCTTTTTCCCGCAATGTTTTCTGCCGTTCCAGACACATGTTTTAGTTTTTAGTTCACATTTAATTTGAGGTCTGCAAATGCTTTCAGTTTGGACAAGTCTAAAATTCTGTCGTTTGGTAAAGAATCAAAGACGTTGTGTGGTAGGAAGCATTATTACGTGTTTGAAATCGTAAAATTGTTATGTGTACATAACTAAAGGATGTTTGCACTACCGTGCAATACAATGCGTGTTAAAAAAAAATACAACAGTTTCCCACGTGCCTGAAACCGCAGCTGTATAGGAAGCATACATCCATGTGCATGGAATTGCACGGTATGTGAAATAAACAACCTCCTTCCTATTGTAAAGCAGACGAAAAGTTAATCTACGGTGATTTTCAAGAGCAGCCTTCTAACGAAAAAGGAAAAAAAAAAAAACTCCCAGGATAGACTTTCTCACTGGCTACAGAATGAAAGTCTGTCTTCCAATCACAATAGAACTAATCGTGGTAACATAAGTCATGTGACAAAGTTTGTTTGTTTTTAAAATAAGCTTTCATCAGACAACATTTTTTTATTTTTAGTGTTCCATAATTTAATAGTATTTCCCGGCAAAAAACAAAATGCGGTTCAAATAATCATCCGAGGATTTCTGAGTGAAAATGTAGAAAAGACTGTGGGAAAATGAGACAAGCATTATTTTCCCACAATATTTTCTTATCCCTTCTTGACCAAGGTAATTAAAATATGGCATTGTTTGATAAAGATTTAAATGGTGTATTACACTGCTTCCAGCAGTGTGTCAGTCATATCGTAGCGAGATGGTACAAATTGCTTGTATTTTTGTTTTCACCGGCTTTAACCCTTTCCCAAACGACAAATTTTGGACTGGTCCAAATTGAAAGAGTTTGCAGACGACAATTTCAAATTTGATGAAAATGGCAGAAAGTTATCAAAAAGGGTAGAAAACATTGTGGGAAAAGGAGAAATTGCTCGTTAAGAGCAATTTCTCCTTTTCCCACAGTGTTTTCAAAAGACTTGTACTGCAGACACGTGAAAACCAGGGCTTGTTTGGGAAAGGGTTAAACTATGCTTAGGTTAAATAACATATATGATGGTCTACAACAGCTTTGAATTTGGACGAGTGTAAAATTTTGAGTGTAAAATTTTTCGTTTTGTAAAGAGAGTTAAATAGTGAAATACATCTTGTGCTATTGGATATTTACTAATTGATTGCATGGTGTTTAACGCCGTTTTCAACATTATTTCAGTGATATTACGGCGACCAGAGCACCTATCCAGGCTTTCCTAGAGTTTCTTTTACCAGCACTAACGCGTCTCAATGACCTTTTGCGGATAGTGTGGATTAAGCACAGAACGTGCAGTCTGATCTTAGATCTACACTGTCCGATAAGAAGGTATATTTTCTCCAAAATGTAACTTTGAAGTAGCAATATTCGGGTGTTTACCATCGACTTGAAAGTTTCATTTAACACTTTTTAGCAGGTTAAACTGGATTATAGTTAACCAATAACACGCATAGCCCCGGCAGCTCAGTCGGAAGCATACAAGACTTGAGAACAGGAGCTCGCTGGTACGATCCCTGACTTGTCAAATTTCTTTCCGAGGATTGATGATCTAGTCATTGCGACAGCATCCATTTCTCTCTCACCTTTCGACAATGGTTATGTGGGAATGCAGCCAGTGGCTTGGAAAGAATATTGTGCGGAGTACTGGTAAAAGAAACTCCAGGAAGCATCTATATGTGCACTGGCCACCACTACATAACTGAAATAATGGTAAAAACAGGGTTAAACGCCATACAAACAATCAAGCATTCAAATTCGCAAGTCTGTCAGTAGGCTACTTTCAGTGCTTTGATTTTCGCATGATAATGGGTTTATTATCAACCCTTAGGCGGCTGTTTAAATTATATAAAATTATCCAGTCAATAGTTAAAAGCCAAATAGTGCGATTGCAAAGTTCTTTCGCAAAAAAAACCTTACAAAATCGGACAGTGAGGATCAAAGATCAGACTGCACACAATGTGCAGTCTGATCTTGATCTACACCGTCCGCAAAAGTGCTCTATTGGGTGGCTTTTAGCGGCCTAAGGTTTAACCCTTTCCCAAACAAGCCCTGGTTTTCATGCGTCTGCAGTACAAGTCTTTTGAAAACACTGTGGGAAAAGGAGAAATCGCTCGTAATGAGAAATTTCTCCTTTTCCCACAGTGTTTTCTACCCTTTTTGAGACCTTTCTGCCATTTTCATTAAATTTAAAATTGTCGTCTGCAAACTCTTTCAATTTGGTTCAGACCAAAATTTGTCGTTTGAGAAAGGTTTAACCCTTAAGCTGCTAATCGCGACTCACCGACTTTTTGCGGACAGTGTAGATCAAGATCAGACTGCACAGAACGTGCAGTCTGATCTATGATCTACACTGTCCGATACGGCATTTTATTTCCGATGAAATCAACTTTGAAACCGCAATGTTTGGGCTTTTAGTATCGAGTAGAAATTTGCATTTCATTTATTCAGCAGCTTAAGAGTTTAGTGTATCAAAAGTCCTGTCAGCAGGCTATCAAAGTGGTCTAAAGAGTAAAGGTTAAAGAGTAAAGGTTAAAGATCAGTCGATGGTATATTTCCGCCTTCTCTTTCAAACAATATCTCTGCTAGTGTATGGCCCATAAATATGTTATTTACACGTTCCAAAAAAAAAAATGAATGAGACGAATTATGTTTAATCTGATTAGCTCCGCCTCTTCCTGCCTTCTTTAGGCAACTAGAAAGGTGCGTTTCCGCTCGTCTGACCAAACCAGTCCACGGATATCCCCGACTACCACATGGCTATTTAAATGCTCCGAAAAAAAAAAACACGAGTCTTTCAACCATGATTTTTTTCCCGATAAAAATAAAAAGTAAGAAAAAAGTTTATTCTATCTGCCGATGTACTTTTCTTTTTTTTTTTAATTTCAGAGCGTTGGCGCAAGCAAGGCCTTTCGCTTTACCAAACATTACATTCATGCGTCCTAGGAAGGAAAAAAAAAAAAGGTTCTGAAAACATTGTTTACGTTGTTTTTGAGATCTAGTTAGGCGTTAGCCTCCTGGATCCGTTTGTATAGACTTCTTCTCTTACCGACTGTGGTTCCGTTCCATAGCACTCAGCTTCAAACTTGACTGGTAGTCTTTTCCAAATTTCATTTAATTTGCGCTGAAAACTATTTACAGTTTCCCAAGCGATTAAATCCCCAGGCAGGCTATTCCAGTCTTCAACAATTCTTTGAGAAAATGATTTTTTTTTTTTTTTCTCAAATTTGTGCGGCAATACTGTTTGAAAATCCTTTGGTTGTGTCCCCTGATGCTATAGGTTTGGTTCTCATTCTTTGGAAACAACTTATTTGTATCAATTTGATCAAATCCTTGGTAAATCTTGTAGACTTCAATGATGTCTGTTCTTTTCCTTCTGTATTTTAATGTAGGTAAACCAAGGATCCTTAAGTGGTTGTGGTAGGGCAGATCTTTAATTTCTGGGACTAATTCTGTAGCCCTTCGTTGAACGTTTTCAATTTTGACTTTTTCTCTTTAGACCGTTTTCAATTTTGACTTTTTAAAGTTTTATTGCCCAGGCTGGACTACCATATTCTAAATGGGGTCTAACTAGACATTTGTAGAGAATCATAAACATATTTTTGTCTAAATGTGAAAAACTCCTTTTTATGAGGCCTTGCACTTGGTTTGCCTTTTTAACTTTACTATCAATTGTCGGAAAGAGAGAAATCTTGATGTCGTTTACAAGGATTTGTGAGTTGTGTCCGTGGTAGTGAGGGAGAGGGTCGGCTTCGTAATCATAAGGTCTCGTGTTCGATACCCAGGGGTGGGTGTCAACCTTGGGATTGTTCATTGGCCAATTCATTCGGCACCAGTACTGTTGTAGTTCCCGTGAAGCCTAATCCAGAGAGATTAGTATAAGTTGAAGGAACTTGTTTCTCAATCTATCTAAATCAAATTTGTTTAATCCTTTACCGCATATTGCCGCCTTTTAACGACCCTGGGAAAGAAGCCTTTTCGCACAATGTTTTCTACTCTATCAAGAGAAAATTGCACCATTTGAGCCACATTGAAATTGTCGTCTGCAAATGCTTTCAGTTTGGACAAGGCTGAAATTTTGTCGTCTGGTAAAAGGTGAAGCAAATAATTTGTGGACGTGAGCTGTTGCCGAAGAATAACTGGAATATTAAGTATATGCATTAGGACAGGCGTCTATTAAAATCAAACACATTATCAGCCGGTTTATGAATCAATCGTCTAATCGATTTTCATACTATTTGAATCAATGGATCTATGCAGCACTTTAGAGCGGGGAGGAACTGGTGAAGAGAGCCTTAAACAGAGAAATTTTAAGTACGATTCCTCAGTGAGCGGTTAGTTTTCCATAATGCATAGCAGTGCTTTTTTTTTTTTATTTCTTTTGAGAAACCTGGTCTTTTAAAAAATCGTGATTTGTCTCTTTTTACACCCTTGGACTGATCTAGAAGTGAGAGGCAAATTTTAGTAATGAAAGGTATCAATCCGATATTGGTCGATAATTATTGTGTACGCGGTGAGTGGTCGTTTATATCATTTACATAAGTGGAGGCATACCAATCTTTTTTACGCAGTACCACCTTATTTTATTTGCTTGTAATCTTAAAAAAAGGTTTCTATACATTTTGTATTGTTCTAAAAGCCAATCTGTAAAGAGCTTGAAGCAATTTATCTATACATTTTGTACATGATATAAAATTATTTTTATTTTTAGAACACAAGGAAAATACCACGGTATCCAATCAGAATCGAGTATTTACCTCGCCACGGGACATAGCGCGCAATTTAGATGTCCGCCATTTCTCTTGTTATTGTTTATAAAATAAACCTTATCTGTTTTTAACTTGTCAGTTTTCATGTTAAATCATAATATTGTTTGTTATGGAATTACCAATAAAAGTAAATCTTATCCCGAACGATGTCCCAGCCCTTCGAGTTTAGGTATACCATTTTTTTTTTTCTCGCGGATATCTAACACCTGTCACTAAATCAAAACAATGATGGCCTCCGACGGTGTTTACACTGTAAATGTGAAATTAATGCCATTTATATCTGTACCACGATTTATTTTCTTGACCTAGAGGGTTATATGTGCTATGCAGCTGGTAGTATACCGGTTTTGGTAAGTTTTTGCTGTTTGATATTCGAAGGACAAATATCAATATGTGGAATGAGATCACGTGGCATATCCAAGACCACGAAGAATAACACCACGACATGAAATTCTTGGTTACAAATGATTCCCATGAGATATTGTTGATGTTGTCTAAAGCAGTCCGATGGCTTCTTTTATTCATTTTGAGAATATTTTAGCTTATGTCAGACCAGTTACAAAACGCAGGTAAACTGGATTTGGAGTCAACCCTTTCAAGATTTAACTCGAGTTCACCTTAAACTTAGTGTTCCTTTTCATAAAGTGTACTGTAGGACAAATATTGACAAATGTTGAAAGCAAAAATGATACCATATTAATATTTTGTGGATTGATTTATTTTTGATGTCATTTACTGAATTACTTGCTATTTACTTTTTTCATTTAATAGTTCTCTACTTGGAGTGCAAAATTACAGTAGTGATGAAGATACAGATGATGCAGTAGAATCACTGATATTCTCATGCCAACCTATTCAAACCACAGCTGTGTATGCCAAAAAAGTACTAAACAGAGGACGCTGGTCCAGAGAGGAGGTGATTTCTATATCATAGCTACCAATTTTATTTTGAGTTGAGGCTTGGACTCAAATGCAAGCTGTCTGAACAACTACTGTTTAACTTGATCAGTGTTCAGGAAAAGCTGTGTTTTTGCAACATTCTCGCTAAAAAACCCTTAAATGTCACTTGAAATAGTGACAAGTTGCAGGGTTTGTAGCCTATAAATTATGCAATCGATCTTCAAAATCAAAGAAAGGGTTTGTGTGATGAAATTTGGATACAAAACAGTAAATATGTTACAATACATTGACGAGCGAATGTTAATGCAGCGCTAACAAGGATCCAACCTATGTTAAGTTATTTAAATGTTCTTACTTTTCAACAGGCCAATACAAGTGTAAGTTGAATCTGCAGGCTTTCTTGAAAATCCATAACCTACTCAGAGCGTCCTTGAGAAAAAGAAGAAAACATGGAATATAAGTTTTTTCACACTGTACAGGGTTTGAAATTAGCAGTAGCAAGTAGCAAATTTGTTACTTGAAAAACAAATTGTGCTACTTGGGCACAAAAGCAGTAGCAAAAGGTTGCTACTTGGTAATCCTGTCTGCTTGAAGTGTTTTGCCGATTTGAAATGAAACAATCTTCTATTTGTTAATTTAAAAATCTGTTAAAATGATCCTCCCAATCATCTGCATAGGTGCAAAAACGTGCAAGCGTAACAGAGTCAGTGTGCAGTCAAACATGCCTGTGCTTGATGATGACTTAACATCTATATTTATTGCTAACTTCCAGTGAATCTTTGCTAATGTCCATTTGAAAATGGTCTGCATTATGACAAATGGGCGAAAACATGCAAGTATAAATGAGCCACCTGAAACAGAAATTGCGAAAGAGCACATTCTCTATGCTCATGTCTTTTAAGACTTGCTGTATTTATTTCTATCAAGCATGGGCAAAGGCAGTAATTTAAGCATCATTCTATGAATGGGAGAGAGGGCTGTTATTTGTCTGTCCCTATTTGCTACTAGGAACGTTTCTTTTGCTACCTTATTTTAAGCCAGGTAGCAAGTACTTGCTGCCTACAAAATATGTTAATTTCTAACACTGCTGTACCATCTGATTCTAATTATTCTGACAGTCAAAGTGCTGAAGGTAATGAAAAAGAGGAGGAAATGGCCCCAAAACTCTGTTATGTTGTCTTTTGATAGTAGAAAAAGTCTGTATGCTACATGTGGCTGTACAGATGTTAGAAAGTAATTGTGAAAATTTCAGAACCCATGATTAACTTACAGTCGAAACTGATGTCACATGGTAAACAGTTAAGATATATGTAATGCAATGATATTAAAACTTTGTCTAGACTTGACTTCAGGAAAGCTCTTAAAAAGAACAACGATAGTGATGGGGAAATCATTAGTTTTTTTCTTTTTTTTATCAAACCTTTTTATTTTACGTGGGTTGTGAATCAAGTTTTAGAACTTACATTGATGCATGTAAGTGAAACTTTCGATTATTGCTTCCTTGAAATTTTAACCCATGCTTAACCTGACATGAAAAATGAAAAGTTCCATATCATGGGATTCAAACCTGGAACCTCTGATGTGAAAAGCTGATACTCTACACCTGTGCCACTGTCTCCCAGTGCTGGCTATATAATGTGGTTGTTTCTGCTCTTAGGGTGCAAATTATTTAGGCTTAAATCAGGGATGTGGAAATCTTAGAAATTTCTACTTGTCCGCGGACAAGTAAATTACAAAAACCTACTTGTCTTGCCAGTGTGGCTCGCTTGTCCAAAACAAAACAATTTTAAAAGGTACACATAAAGTGACATGTCCGCAACATGGGGATACTCTCGAGAAACTTAAAAATTATTGTTACGGTCATCTGCATTCAACCACGGGAATTCTTTCAAGCACGCCTCGTTAAAAAAAAAAGTTTTTGTCAAATTTCTTGTCATGGGCCGTTTTATGTTTGGAGCCTCCAAATGGTTCGGAGTCTCAGACTTCCCACTTCTGTTTGCATCGCAAATTTGATTAAAAAAAACCAACATTTTCTCCGATTTTACGCACCGATTGATCGCTGAATCGAAAACTTTTGGATGTTGAGACAACTTCCGGCAGAGGTGTTAAATCACGGCCCATTTCACACCGAAGCTGTTTAAAATCAGATTAAAGGCTAAAATTTTCACATGTGCGACATTGTCATCATAGATCTCTGAATTGGTATTAAAATGATACTAATAAAATTATTTTAATCCATAATGATGATCTTGATGGTGTTTACACTGTCACATTTTCAAAAAAAAATTGATGTACAAACACAGCCGCATATTTTACCGATCTTGTCATATGCGGTGAAAGCGGAGGTGGACCAAATGTGTATTTTGGGTTTCCAGAAATCGGGGATCATCTCAAGACGCTGTTTATCATTCGAAATGTCATTTTGTATGAAGTGAGAGCATAATGTATTTCACTACATATGTATGTACAACAGATTTTTGTTTCAAAATTTTTCACATATTTTCTACTTGTCCATGGACAACTAGACTGAAAAAAGTCACGTGTCTGACGCTGAATTTTCCCGAGTCGGACGAGTCAGGCATAGTGTTTCCACACCCCTGCTTAAATAATGTTGAAGGTGGCGTAAAACTCCATTCAATCAGCAAATTGTATTAACTCTTTACCTCATGAAAGAAATTTAGACTTGCCAAAGCTGAAAGCCTTTGCAGACAACAATGTAAATGTGGCTAAAATGATGGAATTTGATTTTTGATGAGGCAGAAAACATTGTGGGAAAAGGAGAAAATTCTGGTTACCAGCATTTCCTCCTTTTCCCACAATGTTTTTCAAAAGGCTTCTTTCACAGGGTCATTAAAATTTGGGATTGTTTGGCAAAGGGTTAAATGATGTATGACTCAGACAGGTTTGAACATTTTCATCGAATGCAATTCAGGAACCATTAGATGTTTTGAGCAGCATAAAAAAATAAGAATTTTCATATTATTGCAGGATGAGAAACTGAAGCAGGTCGTGGAGCAGGTTGGCCACCATAACTGGAAACTTGTGTCTCGCTATTTCGACGACCGTTCAGATATTCAGTGTCAGCACAGATGGTATAAAGTTCTTAATCCTGATCTGATTAAGGGTCCTTGGACTAAAGAGGTAAATTAGTCATTTTTTCTTTTATTCATGGCCAAACTCCTAAGAGGTCTGTTCAAAACTAAAATGTTTTGCCAACAGTTTAGATCAAGATCATGGTGGTTGCACCCGAGCTGTGATTCTTGGGCCAAGAAATGACGATCACTTACATATTCTGTCTTGATGGGCTGCCAGTTGAGCATGTAAAGTTGGCAAGTCACAATCTTTTGAAAAGGTAGGGCCATCACAGAAATTTATGGGGCCAAGAGGAAAATACCTTAATCAATGGATTTTAATTTAAAAGTAAATATTTCTTCCATTACTGCCCAAATGACCTTTTCCCTCTGAATGCCTCACATATGTGCGTGTGAGAAACTGTGTGAGCTTCAGTCAACATATCTGTCTTTTGTGCTTGGAGCACATGATACTGTATATTTTGTGTTTAGTTTGAATGACAACCAAATAAGCTATAGTATACTGGCTAAATTATAGATAAATTTCTACCGGTCACTGGTTTAGATCCCAGCAACTCTTGTTTACAACTAGAAGAATTTGGTTGTCAGTGTTATCTTGACATTATTTCTTTGGTTGTTTGGGCCCAAAAATGTAATGAAAAATATCGGCCGAGACATCTGCTGTATGATGGAAGCAACATGGAGTTTTATTAGGTTTTCAAGTACAGTATGTCTTTTTTGATTGGATGATAGGGGTGATAAACCCACAGAAATAACCAAAAAAGCCCTCGTAACAGCTTACTGGTCATATGTTGGCTGCACTTGATTCTTCAATTAGTGTGAACTTGAGAACAATTTCTCATTATCAAATTAACGCCTTACAAAAAATGTGCCCTGGCTCAGCCTTTAGGTAAGATTTCTGATGGGCCAAAGATGAAAAGCCTGCCCGGTTAGCTCAGTGGTTAGCATGTCTGACTCGTGACCTGATGGTTGCAAGTTTGATACCCGGTTGAGGCCAATTTTCTTTCCTGCGAAAAATAGCCTCTCACCTCTGATGCATGTGAGAAAAGTAGTCAGTGGCTTTGGAAAGAAAGTTGTGTCAGCACTGGTGTTAGGAAGCCAGGAAACATAAGGGTGTGTCATTGACTGCCATGATATGACCTGAGCTGTTAAAATGGTGTTAAACTCCAATACAAACCAAACCAAACATGAAATATACATGCCCATTACACAAGGGCACTCTCTAGAATGAACCCTGTGCTGGTAACCAGCATTTTCTCCTTTACCCACAGTGTTTTCTACCTTATCACAGACAAATTTCATCATTTGAGCCACAGGTAAAATGTTGTTTGCAAATGCTTTCAATTTGGTCAAGTCTACATTTTTGCCATGTGGTAAAGAGTTTAAGGCAAAATGCCAAATTCAACACTTTACCAAATGACAAAATTTTAGACTAGTCCAAATTGAAACAGTTGCAGATGACAAAATAAATGTGGCTGAAAATTTTAAATTTGGGAAGGGTTAAAAACATTATGGGAAAAGGAGAAAACCAGCATTTTCTCCTTTTCTCACAATGTTTTCAAACGGCTTCTTTCTCAGGGTCGTTAAAAGTCAGGATTGTGTGGTAAAGAGTTAAGTCCAATGCTGATTGGATTATTTACAGGAAGACCATAAAGTTCTGCAACTTGTGAGGCAGTTTGGTGCTAAGAAGTGGACAGTGATTTCTAAATACTTAAACGGAAGGACAGGAAAACAGTGTAGAGAAAGGTAAGAGTCAATTTATTTCTCTGAATTTTTGAGTCTTTACAGAGAAGTGCTACTGGATTGTGAAATCTGTTCGCCAACCTGCGAGAAAAGAATTGAAATGCTTCTGGCAGTGAATTCAACAAGGACAAGTACTTGTGTAAGAAAATATGATCACAGGGTTTTCCTTGACGCACGATTTTGTGTGTTTTGATGCATTTTTAAGACAAATGACCCATATTTTTTTCAATAGTGCGTCATTGTGGACGCGCAAATACAATAAAGGCTACTTACGATTGTCTTTGCTACCGACAATGTTACATCTTGAGTACGCAAGAAAGCTGGAGTACAAGAAGAAAACGGGACGAAAGACTTGACTGTGTATCGATTTTACGGGAATACAGTCGGTGTTTAAACTTGTCTAAACAAAACCAGTCGATCTCTAATGAAAACGATATGGCTCAGTCAAAATTGATGTCATTCTTGCTGTCTGCAAGTAAAAGAGACCTTGAACAATGACCGGACGACGATCGCCTGGTTCAAGTACAGAGAAAAACACTTCACGGCCCCGAGGGTTTACTGAAAATTGGCTAAAGACCTATGCTCAATTATTCGTCGAAAACAGCAGCATTAATGCTCCCTACATATCAAAACACAGGAATCTGCTGTTTAATTGGTGAAAAGTGTTTTTTGTCAGAAAAAAACCCTTTTCATGACTCATATACGTGTAGAAAAAAAAAATCTTGGCAAATTATGGTCCTCTTTTGAATGTTGTTACTGCTTTTCAGGTGGCATAACCATTTAAACCCTGACATAAAGAAGTGTGCCTGGACTGACGAAGAAGATCGTTTGATTTACAATCTGCATAAAAGCCTTGGTAATAGGTGGGCAGAAATAGCCAAGTTTCTCCCAGGAAGGTAATAACTGTACTTGAACTGGGGTAATTTCTTGGTTGAAGGTTCATAAGTTTGATTGACTCCATGCAGTATTGAATTTTTTTTTTTTTTAACCCTTTCCCAAACGCCAAATTTTGGACTGGTCCAAACTGAAAGAGTTTGCAGACGACAATTTGAAATTTGACGAAAATGGCAGAAAGTTATCAAAAAGGGTAGAAACACAGTGGGAAAAGGAGAAATTGCTCGTTACGAGCAATTTCTCCTTTTCCCACAGTGTTTTCAAAAGACTTGTACTGCAGACACATGAAGATCAGGGCTTGTTTGGGAAAGGGTTAAGTTGAGCCCTGTAGCGCCGTCATTAGGACAAAGGACTTGAAACCAGGGGGTCACTGGTTCAAATCCTCAGCAAGGTGAATATCTTTGCAAGGATTGATGATAGTCTTTGCGACAGGATTCATTCATATCTCACGACTGATGGTTTTATGGGAAAGCAGCCAGTGGCTATGGAAGAATACTGTATACGTGGATATATATGCGTGTCAAGAAATCTGCGAATTTACCGATCACAGACATTTTATGTATGGGAATGTTTGCGAATTCATGACACTCATTATTTGTTGGTATACTTGTAAAATACGCAAACAGAAAAGTTTGCGAATTTTTCTAATGCGTGAAAAGGCAAAAATATCCACTTTGCAAAAATTTCCACTAATAAGTATTGTGTGAAGTACGGGTAAAAGAAACTCAAGGAAAGGAGCACTGGCTGCAGTGATATAAACTTGTTGAAAACAAGTGTTAAACACCATACAAACAATTTTTTTTTTTCTTTATTGATGTAAAATATCTCCTGTTAGTTTGTATTATCATCATTTTGTAGTATCTTTGTTTTCAATAAATATTTGAATAATCTTTATCTGTTGCAAATAGTGCAGTGGCAGTGCCGATAGCTGTTATGAGCAGTTACAACTTCTGCTACACTGTTTTTTAAAAGCTCATAAGTTCAGTTAATACATGTACTACAGTTCAACTTTGACCAAAAATACAAAAAATTTGGACTTGTTCAATTCAAAGGCATTGCAAAAACCAATTGAGGTTCAAATGATAGGGTTTTGTTTTCAAATGGTAGAAAACAATTGTTAACCCTTTCCCAAACGACAAATTTTGGACTGGTCCAAATTGAAAGAGTTTGCAGACGACAATTTTAAATTTGATGAAAATGGGAGAGAGTTCTCAAAAAGGGTAGAAAACACTGTGGGAAGAGGAGAAATTGCTGGTTTTCCCCCAGTGTTTTCAAAAGACTTGTACTGCAGACACGTGAAAACCAGGGCTTGTTTGGGAAAGGGTTAATACATGCACTGCAGTTAACTCTGACCAAAAATACAAAAAATTTGGACTTGTTCAATTCAAAGGCATTGAAAAAACCAACTGAGGTTCAAATGATAGGGTTTTGCTTTCAAATGGTAGAAAACCATTGTTAAAAAAGGGGGGAAATTGTCCCATACAATTTGTTTTGTTGGCCAGAATGTATTGTGATTCAGTGCAACACCAAATAAATTGCATACAGTTTCATGATGTGATAATTTAGATGTCACTTTATTTTGTTTTTCTTACTTTACTTTCCATGTTTCTTCTTTTCTATTTGTAGAACAGATAATGCTATTAAGAACCACTGGAACTCAACAATGAAGAAACGCTATGACAATGATGAGGAGGCAGAGACAATGAATGACTTATCATTGTCACATTCCACAGCCTTGAGGCTGGAATCTTTGAACATTTATCAGCAAGCAGCTGATCCATGTCATGACACTACGATGCCGGAGCAGGGTAGTTCTAGTAGCTCTTACACTCCGTCCAGCGCTAATAGTTTTGACTTTAGGCCCGTGCAGCTGTTTCAAAGCCACAGTGCGGACGCTTCAACAAAGCCTCACCAGCTGTTGTCTGATGGCCAAGATCAGGCAGACAAGCAAATGGATGAGGAAATAAGGTAAGGCATTATTGTACATGTACTTTTTAAGTGCTTTAGCCCTTGACCAAACAGCAAAATTTTACACTTGTCCAAATTGAAAGCACTGGCAGACAACAAATTAAGGGTGGTTAAAACGATGAAATTTGTCGTTGACAGAGCAGAAAACATTATGGGGTAAAGGAGAAAACGCTGGTAACCAGTCTGACCTGGGCTGGAACTTGTGCTAACGGTCATTTTTCTGCTTGTCGACCAGTTTACCTCTTGATTTATTTGGCTGTTATACAAAATGGACTTTATGGATCCATGATCATGTGATGACTTCCTTAGTATCACACATCACGGAGATGTATTAAGCCCCCTTTTGCCAGAGCATGGGACATATAAATATCGCAGTAAGAAACTATGTGTTGCAAAGGACAACTTTTGATATTTTCTTCTGGTGGTTTCTCATCCTTTTACCAAATAATGGTCTATATATCACCTTGACAAAGGAGGTTTTTGGAAACATTGTGGGAGTAAGAATATTAATCTTGTAATTAGTGATATATGTGTATTTACTTGCAGAAGTCAGTTACCTGAAGTAAAGCAAGATGGAGGGTTTAGTGGTCTCACATCACTTGACTTAGTTAGTGGCACTGATTTTGAGACTGGTGTGACACCAATTAAGTTTACAGCACTCACCGAGAGAAGTAATAATGTGTTTTTATCCTCATAAATACCATGACGCTAAATGTATGTGACCAAGATCTAGTGTAATATATTTATTGTGTTCCTTTACTCAAATTTAATGCATAAATTTCACTGAGGGTGCCTCCTAGACACTCCTTTTTTTTTTCCACAAAGGATGACTTAAACACAAACAAATAAACATGACCCAAATAGATAAACACTGTAATAAATATGTATTAACCCTTTACTACACAATCCCGACTTTTAACGACCCTGGGTAAGAGGACTTTTGAAAACATTGTGGGAAAAGGAGAAAATGCTGGTAACCAGCATTTTCTCCTTTTCCCACAATGTTTTCTACTCTATCAAGGACAAATTTCGTCATTTGAGTCACCTTTAATTTGTCATCTGCAAATACTTTCAATTTGGACAGGTCTAAATTTTTGTTGTTTGTAAAGAGTTAAGTCTTTACCAAACGACAATAATTCAGATTTGTCCAAATTGGAAGCCTTTGCAGACGACAAATTAATTCTGGTCCAGTTGATGAGTTTTGTCTTTGAATGGGTGGAAAACATTGTGGGAAAAGGAGAAAATGCTGGTTACCAGTATTTTCTCCTTTTCCCAGAATGTTTTCAAAAGCCTTCTATGTCAGGGTCCTTAAATATTGGGATTGTGTGGTAAAGGGTTAAAGAGGCTTTAAACTAGATTCTGACCCAAAATGTTTTAGCTCACCTGAGCAGGAAGTGCTCAAGGTGAGCTATTGTGATCGTGCTGTGTCTGGCATCTGTCCTTCTTCATGCCATCATCTACAATAACCTTGTGGCTTAGAGGCCAGATTTTCAGTTGGATACTCATGAAACTTGATCAGAATGTTTGTCTTTATGATATCTGGTACACGTTTGGAATTGGGTCATGTAGAGCAAAAAAGTAGGTCATGGGGACAAGTCTTAGAAAAACCTTGTGTGCACTCAAGAGGCCATATTTTCAGTCTAATACATATGAAAATTGATACAAATGAAAATTGGTCAGTGTTTGTCCTGACAATATCTGGGACAAGTTGAAAATTGTCCAAGCGACCTACTTTTTTAAAAAGTAGGTCACTTGGACAAATATTAGAAAAACCTTGTTTGCACTCTAGAGGCAGTATTTTCAATCTGAGACATCAGAATGTTTGTCATGATAAAATCTTGTACAAGTTCGAATATTGGTCATCAGAATGTTTGTCATTAAAATCCTGTACAAGTTCAAAAATGGGTCACAGGTCACTAACAATGATGTGTGTTTACATCATCCAAACCAGGATGTGTTCAACATTATATGGCCAGCAACATGCGAAATGAGACCTTCGGGCAGTTGCGAAAAGTGTCCCGAGTTAGTCTGCGCAGTCCGCACAGGCTTATCCGAGATGGCACTTTACGACTACATAAGACTTTTTCATACAGTAGACTTCTGTTAAACAGAAAATTGCTGAAAAACGGAAAGTGTCATCTCGGATAAGTCAGAGACTGCACAGGCTGATCTGGGATGACACATTTTTATGCTTATGT
Source organism: Tridacna gigas (assembly GCA_945859785.2). NCBI lineage: Eukaryota > Metazoa > Mollusca > Bivalvia > Cardiida > Cardiidae > Tridacna > Tridacna gigas. Next base: position 6,251,609 of record OX244038.2, on the reverse strand, counting down.
CCGAAGGCTCCTTTTCGTGTGTTGCATGCCAAATAATCCTAGATGACTTTACTGAGGTGAGTGCTTTGGGCCAGTGGCCCTTTTCTTTATTGGGGATGGGGAGTGTTTGATACTTTGTAACGAAAAATCATAAGGACTTGACTTTACTTCCAGTTTAGTTAGGGAAAAACAAAAACACAGAATTCTAAAAAATAAATTGATCCAGTGGGGGAAATTACTCCTAATGAGCAATTTCTTCCTATGCCACAATGTTTTCTAGAGCCGTTTTCAGGATGTGAAACTTTATGTCCCTTTGCCACAATGTTTTCAAATGTGATCTGCTGGATGTAAAAAGTCATTTGCAGAAAATAAATGTGTTAAAAATTTGTATACATGTATTCCAATATTGTAGAATACAGATTCAGTGGTCATGCAATCAAACAGCTGAGAAGTCCCGGACTGATCCCAATTACCTCCCCTGTCACAAGCAAGTTCAGTACACCCACAATATTGAAAAGGGGTGAAAAAAGAAAACATGTAAGTTAACATTGAAATATTTCATCTTTTTTGTCCGTGTTAATTTCGCATGGAGACTTAAATTTAAGCAATGCCCTGTGAAAAGGGTGTTTAACTCTTTACCACACAATCCCGAGTTTTAACGACCCTGAGAAAGAAGCCTTTTGAAAGCATTGTGGGAAAAGGAGAAAATGCTGGTAACCAGCATTTTCTCCTTTTCCGCAACGTTTTCTACCCTTGCCAAAACAAATTTCAGTTTTTGAGTCACATTTATTTTGTTGTCTGCAAATGCTTTAAATTTGGACCAGCATAAAATTTTGTCGTTTGGTAAAGAGTTAATACATCTGCAAAAAGTTTCTACCCAGGTGCAGTCCGCACCGGCTGACCTAGGTCAAGCATTTTTTGCTACTGGACAATTTTCTGCATGTCCAAGAATCCTTCTACGACATAACTCCGTTGTTTTACAAAATGGACGGTCACCCACAATACTGTGATGACTGGCTCGAAATTATGTGACTCAAATGATGGAATCCATCTTTGAAAGGACAAAAAACATTGTGGGAAAGGGTCAGTGCTGGGTTTCAGCATTTTGTCCTTTTCCACAATGTTTTTCAGGATCCTGTGTTCTCAGGGTTGTTGAGACATAGTATTGTTTGGTAAAGGGTTAAGCTGCAGTGCAGGGTTTGTAATCAGGAAACAGTGTCTGATTTAGAGCGCGCGATTGCGGAAATCGCCGGTACTTTTTGTGAATCATACATATTTTCAAATCAACTGCGGGATAATCCAGCATTCAAATTTTGGAGAGAATAGTCAGATTTCCTAACTATTTTTCACCGATTTATGTGTTTATGAAGAAAGATAGACAGATCGAGCACATCACTGTTGCATAGAGTAGCTTCCCTTTTTGTTTATGGTAGAGTTACCAATTCAACTTAACGGATTTTTTTTTTTTTTAAAAGGAAAAATTAAACCGCATTTTTATCTAAGTAAGCCTGGTAAAAAATAATGTCATCGTATTTACAGAAATGTTAGTATTTTTGATGTTTTTTTCTGAATATGAATTTATTTTATTGACAGTAATATAAAAGGAGGGCGGAAAAAAGTAAATTAATTTTTTCGTCAATTTTTTCCAAAGTCGATTCTATAAGTCGGATTTTTTTCGTATCTACTTTTTTCCTATCCCCCATACTTTTTAGAAATCCCCCATCTTTTTCAAGGTAATGGGGAATTTTCCCCCTCATTTTTCAAATCTTGGATCAGACACTGGGAAATCATTGTAGTCTGCTACAATCTCATTTTTGGGGCCAGTCAAGTGGTAATAAATTTTTCGTTAATGTGTGTCAGTTTTCCAACCTAGCGGCAGTAGCGCTGTTGAAATCTTAAGAAACACAAATGACATGTGACCTTTGTGTCCCTGAACTGCTGCTGAAGACAGCTGAAATCCCTATTTAACCCTTTACCACACAATCCTGACTTTTAACGACCCTGAAAGAGAAGGCTGTTTAAAACATTGAGGGAAAAAGAGATAATGCTGGCAACCAGCATTTTCTCCGTTACCCACAATGTTTTCTACCCTATCAAAGAGAAAAATCATTAATTTTGGAACATTTAATTTGTCGTCTGCAAATGCTTTCAATTTGGTTGAGTCAAAAATGTTTTCGTTTGGTAAGGACTTAAACAAATACTAGTAGTTGAGCCATGCTCTATGGAAAGGGGGCTCTATGCATCTTCGAAAAGTATTGACCAAGGTCAGCATGGGCAGGCCGACCTGGGCTCATATTTTTTTGCCATGGGTAAATTTTCTGTCGAAGGACACAAGTACCAAGTGATTCAGTCTATTGCTGGACAAAATGGATTTTATGGATCCATCATTATGTGATGACTGCATCATTATGTGATGACTTGCTTGGTATGATGCCTCACGGAGATGCAGTAAATCCCCTTTTGCCAGAGCATGGGCTCATTTATTCTTAGCTCGTAATCAAACGACAAAATTTCAGACTGGTCCAAATTGAAAGCATTTGCAGACGACAAAATAAATGTGATTGAAAAATTGAAATTTGTTGTGGGAAGGGTAGAAAACATTGTGGGAAATGGAGAAAATGCTGGTTTTTGCCAGAGCATTGCTCATTTATTCTTAACTCTTTATAAAAACAGTAAAATTTTAGACTGGTCCAAATTGAAAGCATTTGCAGACGACAACATAAACGTTATTGGAAAATTGAAATTTGTTGTGGGAAGGGTAGAAAACAATGTTGGAAAAGGAGAAAATGCTGGTTACCAGCATTTTCTCCTTTTCCCACAAGGTTTTCAAAAGGCTTCTTTCGCAGGGTCGTTAAAAGTGGGGATTGTGTGGTAAAGGGTTAACAGATGTGCAGTGTTTGGAAAGGCCTCTTGTTGTTGAGTGTTGATACTTAATAGTCTAAATCATACCCTGCAGTTTTTTTTGTGTGTTTGGGGTTGGGGGGGTGGGGTGGCAGGAATTTAGGTATTATTTAACCACTAATCAGATGGTTCCTAGTTTATGATATTGTTATGATAAGGCTACTGTAAGCATTGTTGGAAGATGATATTATTAGGATGGTATAAGGATAATCTGCTTTCTCAAAAATGCTGGGACCCTTTTCAGAGTTCTGCTTAGGACGTGCTGTTGCAGGATCAGCGCTAAAATATTCTAGATAGTGCTTGTCTAATTGGCCAACCAGAACTTTAAAAATATGCCACAGCAGCCGTAGGTACAAAAACTATGTGGGGCGAATCAACTGGTTGAGAGCAGTTTTGCTTTATTTGTTTTGAATAAGTAAAGATGCTTGGAACCATTCTGTCGTTTATATCAGTGATTTTCATTGGATAAGCGTCTTCTATAACTGGAAATTTCCCTGATTTTGATACATACATATCTTTGTCTGAAGTAAGCAGTATGCGATTTTGAGTACCTTCTGCATCAGTTGATCACAGTCTGCAGTGGCTGAAAAGAAGCCAACGAAAATAACCATATCCACCCTCAGTTATTTTGGCCAATACGAGTCAAAAAGACCAAAACGTTTATTTAGATGGAGCCTACTGATTGGCCAAATACAGACTCAGATCATGCAGACTCAGAACACGTAGAAACCTCAACAGATAAGTCTGACCCCCAAGCAAAGACTCCTTTGAAAAACATTTTCAAAGTAAATGGCTCTAGGATTGACTGACTTGGCCCCTTGTAGCATTAAGATGGCCCCACTTATTAAGCTTGGGTGGGCCAGTGGCCCCTCTAGCACAAAACCTTAGCAGAATACTGCCGTTTAGACACAAATTTCTGTAATTTATGTATGTCTGTCTGAAATGCTTGTGATATGGAGAAATACGAAATATTGCATATCGTATTCAATTCTAAATCTAAATTCCGAGACTGTAGATCTAAATGGTTGACACATTCTGTCTCTGTCAGAAGGCTAGTCTTTGAAAGATATGTAGAATTATTGATGAAGGTAACCCAGGTTTTATGACTGTTGATTTTAATTCTTTACCAAACAACAAAAATGTAGTCTAGTCCAAACTGAAAGCATTTGAAGATGTCAGTTTAAATGTGACTGAAATGGTGGAATTTGTCTTTGATTAGGAAAAAAAACATTGTGGGAAAAGGAGAAAAATGCTGGTTACCAGCATTTTCTCCTTTTCCCACAATGTTTTCAAAAGGCTTCCTCCTCAGGGTCGTTAAAACTCAGGATTGGGTGGTAAAGCCTTAATTTACTTTACAGATCTTTAGCAAAAGAAGTTGCAAAAAGGCAGCAGTATCAAATCAGTGCAAGAACAGCAGAAGTTATGTTTTACATAGTTCTGTAGATACAGATCTCAATGAACAGGGCAATACAGACATTGGAAGTGAATTGTTCAAGCAATATAAAGATGACTCAAGTGAAGTGAAAGAGAATGTTGTGATAGATAAAAAGGAAGTAACTGCTAAAACCATATCAAGTGAATACAGCATTGTGCCACCAATTCTGGATAATATTTCAAGTGAGGCTGAATATGACTTTCCAAGCAGGCAAGGCTCTTTGACTCCAAAGGGGACGCCTATCAAAAATTTGCCTTTTTCTCCATCCCAGGTACTGTTTTAATTGTATGTGAGAACCTGAATGTGTTTTATCTTAGGTTTGCAGGCTACATCTATGTTAGATTCAAATGAATTGATCTATAGATAAGCTGATGTAAAATTTTTCCGGAATATGGAATTTAACCTAGGATCTGCATTCTGTGATAATTTTTGGAGAATTTTGACCAACAGAACTTTGAATCGCAATGTTTTTACCTTTAACTCTTTACCAAACGACAGAATTTAGACTAGTCCAAATTCAAAGCACTTGCAGACGACAAAATGTGACTCCAAAATTGAAATTTGTCCCTGGGCAGAGAACATTTTGAGAAAAAGAGAAAATTCTGGTAACCAGCATTTTCTCCTTTTTTCTACAAAGTTTTCAAAAGCTTACTCTATCAAGGTCATTAAAACTCGGAATGGTGTGTTAACTCTTGACACAATCCCGACTTCTAACGACTGTGAGAAAGAGGCCTTGGAAAACATTGTGGGAAAAGGAGAAAATGCTGGTAACCAGCATTTTCTCCTTTTCCCACAATGTTTTCTACCCTATCAATGACAATTTCCATCATTTGAGTTACATTTAAATTGTCGTCTGCAATGCTTTCAGTTTGGACAAGTCTACATTTTTGTCGTGTGGTAAAGAGTTAAAGGGTTAATAATTTAATATCAATTGGTTTCATGAATATTGGCGAGTTCTGATTGGCTGAAAATTTTATTTTGTAGCTCCATGGAAAAAAAATCACGTTGTGCCGGAACTACTTTAGCTGTCAAACTAATGTAAACAAACATGTATACAGTATTCCACATTTTTTTTTAAGAATTTTATACAGAGTCCCAAGTTTATTAGTGAGCTTTTTTTTTTGTCCTAAATATCATTTTATGAAGAAAAAATAATATAACAATTCAACAATAAAAGTTATGAGAGAAAAAATATTCACCATGCTTCTACCCAGAGTGAAGGTTACACATTGCGGGTCCTACACACTGCCGTGTTAATTTACTTTCGTTTTATTGCTTGATTTTCAGGACATGTTAGTATTGGGGATCTGAAAACTGCTTCCCTATTGTATTCTTGTGCCATACAAATATGAGTGGAAGGGGCTTCAGAAACTCCAATGTTATATTTAAAAATAAAGAAAATGAATGTAGTTTGAATTATTTCCATGGGTGTATGTTGTCTGTAATATTAAATTATAAGGAATGAAGAGATTTTTTTTTTTTTTTTTTTTCATGGAGGTATGGAAAAAAAACAACCTAATCACACTTTTGTATGAAACCGCTTCACGCTTCATGCTTTTAGGATTAATTCTGTACCAGATTATACTATTTCAGACTGGTTTGTGTTGAAAGAAATGATTGAGTTTGTTTTGGATGTGAAATAAGCTATGGTGGAAAGACACTGATGGTTAATATCTGAATTTCCTTTTTCCCGCAGAGTGTTTCAAAAACCTTCTTATCTAGAGTTGTGCTTGTTTGTTACTGATCATATTCTGCTATTTGGATGGTAAAGTGGTGATTATTTTACATTTCAGTTCCTGAATTCTCCAGAAATCCCATTCGGTAAAGTGACGTCAACTCCTGTGTGTAACAGGGAAGATTCCTCATCTACATCTGGGCATGGATCTATTTTAAACACACCCACTGTTAAATTGTTTGATTGGTAAGTTTAAGTCTTTGCCAAATGACAAAAGTTAACTCTTTACCAAACGACGGAATTTTCCCTCAATGTTTTCAAATTCTTTCTTTCTTAGGGTCGTTAAAAGTAGTGTTGTAAAGGGTTAAGTCATTTGTCACCTAGATGAAATCTAGACATGCTTAGTGTCTATAGATGTCGTATATTCAATTTTTATATTTACTATTGTTTTTGTAAATGATATATATTGCAGAGAAAGTGATTAAAACAATCAAATTTGGTAAGTCTGCATGTCTAATAAATCTGCATACACAGGGCAGTTCAAATCCTGCTGTCGTTGTTGGTTGAATTTTATATATTTGTGAAATTAATTTTGTTTGTTTTTGTCAGTTGACACAAGTTTTGCGGGTATTTCATAGACTGAAATTTATAACCATTCCATACATTTTTAGCGCGGCTGTTTTGAAGAAAAAGTAAAATTATTATCATAGCCCTGTCATCATCTGCATCTTCATGCAAAAACTTTGACATTTTATAATCTCTCTTATTACTGAAGATATTTACTTCAAACTAGCACAGCCAAGCCCCTGTAGCTCAGTCGGTAGCGTGTAGGACTTGAGAACAGGAGGTCCCTGGTTCGATCCCCGGCTTGGCTAATTTCTTTCCAAGGATTGATGATAGTCATTACGACAGGATTCATTCCTCTCTCACCGCTGACCATTGTTTCGACGATGGTTATGTGGGAAAGCAGCCAGTGGCTTGGAAAGAATATTGTGCAGAATACTGGTAAAAGAAACTCCAGGAAAGCATGGATAGGTGCACTGGCCCCCACGATATAACTGAAATACTGTTAAAAACGGCATTAAACACTATTCAATCAATCAAACTAGCACAAGTTTTGAACTATGAAAAAATCAGTTTTCCGGACTTTTTTCCTAAACGCTGGTAGGTATTGATCTCAGATTTGCTGCGTAACTCAACCACCATGACTTACAGATCAAGTTCGACTTTTCATTCCGGTCCACTGGTTTTTCATGGATTTACGGGCCTTGGACTTGCAAAATTTCACTGATAAATCAGTTTTCCGGACTTTTTTCCTAAACGCTGGTAGGTATTGCTCTCTGATTTGCTGTGTAACTCAACCACCATGACTTACAGATCAAGTTCGACTTTCATTCCGGTCCACTGGTTTTTCACGGATTTACGGGCCTTGGACTTACAAAATTTCACTGATAAATCAGTTTTCCGGACTTTTTTTTCTAAATGCTAGTAGATATTCACCTGACTTTTGCTGTTTAAGTCAACCACAATTACTTACAGATCAAGTTCGAGTTTCGTCCCACTCCACTGCTTTTTCAAGGATTTACGGGCCTTGGACTTACAAAATTTCACTGATAAAACATTTTTCCGCACTTTTTTTCTAAACACTGCTACATATAGAGCTGATTTTTGGTGTGTACATCAACCACCATGACTTACACATCAGGTTCGAGTTTCGTCCCGCTCCACTGCTTTTTGACACATTTACGGGCCTTGGACTTTAAAAATTTCACTGACATGCCAGTGATACATACAGCTGGTAGGGGACTGTGTATTGCTATGCAATACTATCAGAATGCTTGTTAGTCCCCTGCCGGCGAAGCCGGAGGGGACTTCAGGTTTGCACTCCGTCTGTCCGTCTGTCCATCTGTCCGTCAGTCCGGCAATTCAGTTTTCCGGACTTTTTTTCTAAACGCTGTTAGGTTTTGATCTCAGATTTGCTGTGTAACTCGACCACCATGACTTACAGATCAAGTTGGACTTTCATTCCGGTCTACTGGTTTTTCACGGATTTATGGGTCTTGGACTTACAAAATTTCACTGATAAATCAGTTTTCCAGACTTTTTTCTAAATGCTGGTAGATATTCACCTGACTTTTGCTGTGTAAGTCAACCACCATTACTTACAGATCAAGTTCGAGTTTCTTCCCTGTCCACTGCTTTTTCACGCATTTACTGGTCTTGGACTTACGAAATTTCACTGATAAAACATTTTTCCGCACTTTTTTTTCTGAAAGCTGCTACATATAGAGCTGATTTTTGGTATGTACATCAACCACCATGACTTACACATCAAGTTCGAGTTTCGTCCCACTCCACTGCTTTTTGACGCATTTACGGGCCTTGGACTTACAAAATTTCACTGATAAAACATTTTTCCGCACTTTTTTTCTAAATACTGGTAGATATTCACCTGACTTTTGCTGTGTAAGTCAACCACCATTACCTACAGATCAAGTTCGAGTTTCGTCCCGCTCCACTGCTTTTTGACGCATTTACGGGCCTTGGACTTACAAAATTTCACTGATAAAACATTTTTCCGCACTTTTTTTCTAAACGCTGCTACATGTAGAGCTGATTTTTTGGTGTGTACATCAACCACCATGACTTACACATCAAGTTCGAGTTTCGTCCCGCTCCACTGCTTTTGACGCATTTACGGGCCTTGGACTTTAAAAATTTCACTGACATGCTAGTGATACATGCGGCCGGTAGGGGACTGTGTATTGCTATGCAATACTATCAGAATGCTTGTTGACATAAAATTGTAACTGCAAATCAAGCAACTGCAGCCTAGCGTTGGTACCAGCATGAGGTGCTCTTGTTTTAATCTGCTGTACATGTGATATTATCATGACTGGAGAAACAATTGCATGTCACATGCAATTTCACATTTTTCAGCTGTATGTTGTTTTATGCTGTTTTCAATATTTCACTTACATTGCAGCAGCCAGTGCACCTGTCATGCTTTCCTGGATTTTCCTTCACCAGTACTGTGCACAATATTCTTTCCAAGTCACTGGCTGCTTTCCCACATAATCATTGTCAAAACAATGGTCAGTAGTGAGAGAGGAATGAATTCTGTGACAATGACTATCATCAGTCATCAGAAAGAAGTAGGCCGAGCCAGGGATCGACCCAGCGACCCCCTGTTCTCAAGTCCTGTATGCTACCGACTGAGCTACTAGGGCTCTGCTCACATTTTTCAAAGATGTTTTCAGAATTGGTTTGTTGCAAGGACAAAGAAAAGGTTTCTGCAGTGGTGATGTGATAATGAGTTATTGTCTTTCTATTTATAGCTTTAGCCCAACAAGACAGACCCTAAGAGTGCCAAAAGGACTTTTCCACCTTACACCCAGAACCCCTACCCCCTTTAAAAATGCCATTGAGGGTTTGAAACAGTCACAAAATAACAAGGACATTGTAAGTAATTTGTTATCTGGAAAACTGCCAGTGAAAAAAAATTGGAATCTGTTCAACCCTATTCCACACAATCTGTAGTGTTTACAAGCCTGAGGAAAACGTTTTTTGAAAACATTGTGGGAAAAGAAGAAAATGCTGTTAACCAGCATTTTCTTCCGTTCTCACAATGTTTTTTACATTACCAAAGAGAAATTTCTGGTTTAGTCACATTTGTTGTCTGCAAATGCTTTCAATTTAGACGGGTCTAAAATTTTGTTGTTTGGTAAAGAGTTAACATTGTATGAACGTTTTAACCCTTTACCACACACTGCCAACTTTAAATGACCCTGTGGGAGAAGCCTTTTGAAATTATTGTGGGAAAAGGAGAAAACGCTGGTAACCAGCATTTTCTCCTTTTCCCAGTTTTCTACCCCCATTAAAGACAAATTTCCTAATTTGAGTCACATTTAGATGACGTCTGCAAATGCAAAACTGTTTTGTCAAGTCTATGTTTTTCTTGTGTGGGTGAAGGGTTAAGTAATAATAGGTAGCATGCCCTTTAACACTTTGCCATTTCAGCTTAGTTGTTCTGAAGGAAACCTGAGGTTTTGTTGTAGATCTTTCATTTTCTGTTTTATCATCACTGTCATACAAAAACTTTGACATTTTCTTGTAGCTCTGTCATTACTGAAGATCATAATTTGCAAACTTGGGATAGATGTTAACTCTTAACCTCACAGTCCTGACTTTTAACAACCCTGAGAAAGAAATCTTTTCAAAACATTGTGGGAAAAAGGAGAAAATGCTGATAACCAGCATTTTCTCCTTTTTCCACAATGTTTTCTACCCTTTCTAAAACAAATTTCAGTATTTGTTCAGATCTATTTTATTGCCTGCAAATGGTTTTAGTTTGGACTTGTCTCAAATTGAGTTGTTTGGTAAAGAGTTGACTTTCAAGAGGGGAACCCCAATACAGAAGGGAAGGTGACCCTGAAATATCTTTGACATGGATTTCCCTTTTTTTTTATTTTCACCAAAATAGCGACTGCAGCAGGGCACTGGTATCAGCATGCTTTTCCTTTTTTTTTTTTTTTTTTTTTCATTATTTATATTGTTAGCTACTGGTGTATTTTCTGCACATTAACCCTTTACCACACAATCCCAAGTTTGAACAACCTTAAGAAAGAAAACTTTTGAAAACATTGTGGGAAAAGAAGAAAATGCTGGTAACCAGCATTTTCTCCTTTTCCCACAATGTTTTCTACCCTATCAAAGAAAGAAATCATCATTTGGACTACATCTAATTTCTTGTCTGCAAGTGCTTTCAGTTTGGTCGAATCCTAAATTTTGTTGTTTGGTAAAGGGTTAAAGGACAATTCAGTTTGTTCTTAGACGAAATAGAACCATGTCATGTGACAACTTTGCTTTTTATAATGCATTATGAAGATACATCAAACCCCCTTTTCCCAGAACATGGCAAATATATACTCGCAATATTTACTTCTGCCAGAGCCCGGGACAACTCGAAGACGTAGAAGCTCTGATACGAGAGGACACAGGGTATGATGCAGATTTATCTACCATAGAACACGTTAACACAAGCTTTGTGAAGAGAAAACAGACAGGCAGAAATGTACGTACATGTAACTTTTTTATTTTTTATGAGAATATTTATTTCACTCTTCACCAAACAGTCTAGGCCCGCCCGGGTAGCTCAGTGGTTAGCGTATCTTGACTCGTGACCTGGTGGTTGTGAGTTCGATACCCGGTTGAGGCAAACTTTCTTTCGGGCGATTTTTCGCCTCTCACCTCAGATGCATGTGAGAAAAGTAGTCAGTGGCTTTGGGAAGAAAAATGTGTCAGTACTGGTGTGAGAAAGCCAGGAAACACATGGGTGCGTCACTGACCGCCATGATATGACCCATGCTGTTAAAATGGAGTTAAACTCCAATACAAACAAACAAAACCAAACAATCTAGAGTTTTAACGACACAGGGGAAAAATACCTATTGAAAACATTGCGGAAAAAGGAGAAAATGCTGTAACCAGCATTTTCTCCTTTTTCCACAATGTTTTTTACTCATTCAATGACAAACCCTCTCATCTGAGCCACAGCCAAAACTTGTGTGGTGAAGAGCTAAGCACTTAACTATAAAGAACACCCTGATAAGAAAAGTTGACCATTGCCTTGTAACAGAATACATCTATATTCATTCCCAAATAGGTTGAGTAGTGGGGGATCGGGATTGAGATTCCTCTGCTTCAGTTTGTCAGAAATAGTCGTAAGGCTGTCAGACTTTCAGATTTCATAGAGCAAGTATGTTACATAAGATGTAATAGAACTGAAAAGATGCAAATTAATATCTCCATGAATAAATAAGGTCCATATTCAGCAAGCATTCTACAAATTCAGAAAGTAACACAATTTCTGATTGGCTAAACCAACTGCTGTAGTCAATTGGCTAAACCAATTATTTAGCCAATCAGAAATTGCATTACTTTGAAATTTAGAAATTTTTCAACAATAAGACTTACAATGAAATTTAGAATAGTTGATGAATCCCAATCCTGGTTACAATCTTAGAGGTCTTTAACCTGTTCAGTGTTCACTTGATTCATTTGCTCATGTTGTTTGTGTTTTTATTTACAGAGTTCTCAAGGCACAAGAAGAGTTCGTCAATCTTTGAACAACAAATGGACGGATGGACCTCTTTATCCCACTGCTGATACAATGCTCTTGTCTCCAGAAACCCCAGTATGTGCTTTATATTTGTTGGATTTGACAATTGTCATCTTCATAACTCTGTATGGTACCAAATGACAGAATTTCAGACTTTTCCTAATCGAAAACACTTGCAGATGATAAAATTTGACTGAAAAAATTGCAATTTGTTTTTGGAAGGGTAGAAAATACTTATTTGAGAGGAGAAAATGCTGGTTTCCAACAATTTCTTTGCTTTTCAATGATGTTTTCAAAAGCATTCCTCTTCTGGGTCTTTAAGCGTTTACCACACAATCCGGACTTTTAATGACCCTGAAGAAAAAAACCTTTTGAAAACATTGTGCAAAAAGGAGAAAATGCTGTTTTCTCCTTTTCCCACAATAATTTTTATCCTTTCCAAAACAAATTTCAATTTTTGAGCCACATTTTATCGCAAAAACTTTCTATTTGGACGAGTCTAAAATTTTGTTGTTTGGTCAAGAGTTAAAACTGGGATTGTTTGGTATAGAGCTGACTTCTCTATCAGATGACAAATTTAGTTCTTTCCACTAACAAATCATTGGAAGATGACAGCATTAGATTTGCCTGACAAGAAAGGATTAATTGTTGAATGGTGACCAGCATTTTCTCCTTTGACTACAATTTTTCAAAAGCTTCCTTTTTCAAGGTTGTGGGGTCCTGTGTGGCTCAGTGGTACAGTGTGGGACTCCCTGACCTGGAGGCCCTGGGTTCGAGTCTCACTGGATCCACTGGGTTTTTCATGGGAATGTCCTTGGGCAAGACACTTAAGAGCCCTAGCCTAGTACTGGTGAAACTAAGGCAATACATGAATATGTGAGCTGTTGCCGTGATAGGACTGAAATGATGTTGAAAGTGGTGTAAAACGCCATTCAATCAATCAATCTTCAAGGTTGTAAAGTATATGATTATCTTTATGATAGTAAAGGATTAAAAGTGTTCTCAGTGTGATCCTAATAGACCATGTTAGTGTGATTCCCATATACTGACGATTAATAATTACAAAGCATTTTATTATTCCTTAACACAGATGTCTTTAACTCTATACCACACAGCAAAATGTTCGATTGATCCAAATTCAAAGCATTTGCAGACGACAAATTAAATGTGGCTCAAATGATTGGATTTGCTTCTGAAAGGTTAGACAACATTGTGGGAAAAGGAGAAAATGCTGGTTACCAGCATTTTCTCTTTTTCCCACAATGTTTTCTACCCTATCAGAGATTTTAAGCTCATTTACACCAATTTTGAATTTGTTGTCTGCAGATGTTTTGAATTTGAAAGAGTATAAAATTTGTTGTTTGGGAAAGACTTACATCATTCAATTAAACCAATCTAAAAAATCTAAAATTTTGTCCACTTGGCAAGGGTTAATGGCCTATTCTATCTTTCAGAGTAAATCATTAATAGGAGATACAAGTGTGCTGTTTTCACCTCCTTCCATTATAAAAGAGACTCTACCAGACACAGAGGAAGCAGATGTATTTAACCTTCCTGGTCAAAGCAACATTGTTAGTAAAGTTTTCCTTCTTTAACCTCAAAATATTCGCTCTTCACTAGACAACAAGATTTTAGACTTGTCCAATTTCCAAGCATTTTCAGACAACAAATCAAATAAGTGATTTATAGCAAAGATATCTAAATAGGCCCCCAAGGACGTTTCAGCACTGTTTTACCACTGGGCATTCCATGTGTAGCTAAGTCACTTGCTTGTCCTGCCGAGCCTCTGTAGCTCAGTCAGTAGCGTGCAGGACTTGAGAACAGGAGGTGGCTGGTTTGATTCCCGGCTCGGCCGATTTTCTTTCTGAGGATTGATGATAGTCATTACGACAAGATTTATTCCTCTCTCACCACTGACCCTTGTTTCAACATTATTATGTGGGAAAGCAGACAGTGGCTTGGAAAGAATATTGTGAGGAGTACTGGTAATAGACACTCCAGGAAAGCAAGGATAGGTGCACTGGCCACCACGATATAACTGAAACAATGTTGAAAACGGCAATCGATCTATCAATCACTTGCTTGTCCTATTTGAAAGCTGTGTAAACTGTAGTGGCCGTTTACAAATCGTGTTCTGCAATACATTTTTTAACACACTTGTAAACTGCTGGTGGGTAACAGGTAGAACATTGCCATGACAAAATAGTGTTACTTTTTGTTTTCAATTTTTCAGGTGAGTCTGAAAATGGACAAAAGTTAAATGTTAAGCCTGCAAAAAGCTAGAACATGCACAGGTGAAGAATTGGGAAAGACAGAACAACAGCTTGCTCAGATACTATGAAAAACATTGGAATAAAAAGGAGCCATTTATTTGTACAAGGGATTCCTCATTTTCAAATGATAGATTTCTTATTCACATAAAGCATTACTGAACAGTTAATAATGCTTTCAAATATTACTGACTGCAAAGTCATAAAAGATTTGAATAGTGTTATGTTGAACATAGAATTTTATTCTTATTCAACTTGTTAATCATTTCTGCGAATTTTTTTTTTTCCAGCCAAAACCAACCAAGAGGTCCAGCAAGAAGATACATTTTGCAGACACTCCTGTTAAATCAGTTGTAAAGGTAAGACAAATACATGTAGATGGATATAAGGAACATGAATATAAGGAACATGGATATAAGGAACATGAATATAAGGAACATGGATACAAGGAACATGGATATAAGGAACATGAATATAAGGAACATGGATATAAGGAACATGAATATAAGGAACATGGATATAAGGAACACAGATATAAAGAGCATGGATTTGCATTAAGGATTCTACTAAATGTTCTACAGAAATAAGTGAAATTCATACATTATTTTGTTTCATATTAACACCATTTACTTATGAAAAAAATTATTTGTGGAAAGTTCTATATTGACATTACAGAAATCTCACAAAATTAGCAGTTGTTGAAAAATCAGAAGATTGTGTCACCTAATGCTCCAAGCCAATCAGACTGCTAAATCATCTAAATTTACAACATCTGTTGTAAATTAGATGATTTAGCAATCTGATTGGCTGAGACATTCTGTTTCAGCAAATCAGGTGACTTGTCTTGGAATTTGAACAATATTTACAATAGATTGTGAAAAAGGATAAAGAAATGTTGAGATTTGAGATTTAACATTTGAGCCATGCTCTGTGAAAAGGGGGCTTAATGCATATGCAAAACGTATCGATCCACATCGGCCTACACACTCTGCGCAGGCTGATATGGGTCGATACTTATTGCTTTTTGTAATTTTTCTGCATGCCAAAGTACCATTTTAACCTCCAGATCCACTCAATTGTTAGACTTATTGGCTTATATAGATCCATAATTATGTGATGACTTGGTTGGTATCATGCATCACAGAGAGGCTTAAAGCCCCCTTTTGCCAGATCATGGCCCATTTATTGTTTCCTTATATTTCAGTTAAATGTACATTTTGAGAAAGTTGCCTGTGGGAAGACAGAAGACCAAATCCACATGACAGAAATGGCGAGAAATCTGCACAGGGCATTGAGACCCAGATCTCTTAACTTATGATAGGTTGTTGTGCACAGAAAATTACAGTAAAACTTGTCCTAGTGGCCACCTCTATATACCCTTTACCAAATGAAAACATTTCAAACTTGAAAGCATTTGCAGGCGACAGATGTGATTCAAACAATGGAATTTGTCTGTGATAGGGAAGAAAACATTGTAGGAAAAGGAGAAAATGCTGGTTACCAGCATTTTGTTCTTTTCCTATATCGTGTTCCAATGGGCTCTTTCTCAGGGTCGTTAAAAGTTGGCATTGTTTGGCAAAGGGTTAACCCTGAAAGCGTCAAGTAAACCAAATGAATAAGACCAAGATAATTGCAAATTCATTGCTTTGTCTTTGTGTTGTTAGCAAAGCGGACAATGTAGATCAAAGATCAGACTACATGTTTTGTGCAGTCTGATCTTCATAAATTCTTTACCAAACGACAAAATTTTAGACTGGTCCAAATTGAAAGCATTGGCTGATGACAAAGGTGGCCCAAATGATGAAATTTGTCATTGATAGGTTAGAAAAAAATTGTGGAAAAGGAGAAAATGCTGGTTTACCAGCATTTTCTCCTTTTCCCACAATGTTTTCAAAAGGCCTCTTTCTCAGGATCATTAAAAGTCGGGATTTTGTGGTAAAGGGTTAACACTGGCCACAAAGGCAATATTATCAGCGAGAGGTGCTTTAAAGGGAAGCAAGCAACCTGTAACAAGCAAGCATAAAGTGAGTTTCAGATTTGGTCAAATACGCTGAAGTGTACCTATATTAAGCAAGCACAAGTCTCAAGCAAGTACATTTTGAGGGTCCCTTAAGTGCTTGCTTTTTGACTTTTAACTCTTTACCAAACGACAAAATTTTGGACTGGACCAAATTGAAAGCATTTACAGACGACAAATTAAAAGTTGTTAAACTGATGACTTCTCTCTTTGATAGGGTAGAAAACATTGTGGGAAAAGGAGAAAATGCCAGTTACCAGCATTTTCTCCTTTTCCTACATTGGAAAAATTACCATGTCAGTATTTCTGTTCCTTCCCTGTTTGTAACTGTGACATATATGCAATTGTTTTACCCTTTTCCGAACAACAAAATTGTAGACTTGTCCAGTTAAAAGCCTCTGCAGACAACAACAGATATGTGACTTTAGAATGGAAAACTTGTTTTCGAAAGGATAGAAAATATTATGGACTAAGGAGAAAACGCTGGGTACCAGCATTTTCTCCTTTTTCCCACAATGTTTTCAAGTCTTGTTCTTAAAGCTCGTTGAAATACAGTTTTTTTTGGTAATGGGTTAATTTATTTCTTTGATTCTTCATCTTGATCCCCTCTGAAACTTTTAACAATCAACCCTGTATATTTTAAGAAGAGTTTTGAAAACCTTATGGGAAACAGAGAAAATGCTGGTTACTGTGATTTTCTCCCTTTCCCACAGTGTTTTCAAAAGCTTTATCCTTCAGGTTTATAAAAAAAACAGAAATGTTTGGTAAAGTTTTTTTTTCCTCCTCTACTAGACAATATATTTTCAAAATGACAGAGCATCTGAGGAAAAATATCTGTATGTTATGCTAACTCTTTACCACACAATCCCGACTTAACGAATCTGAGAAAGAAGCCTTTTGAAAACATTGTTGGAAAAGGAGAAAATGCTGGTAACCAGCATTTTCTCCTTTTCCAACAATGTTTTCTAGCCTCTCCAAAACAAATTTCAATTTTTGAGTTACATTTATTTTTTCGTCTGCAAATGCTTTCAATTTGGACTAGTCTAAAAATTTGTCGTATGGTAAAGAGTTAATAGAAAGCATTGTTGGAAAAGGAGTAGTTGCTTGTGACAAACATGTCACTCTTGAACTCGGCTGTTTTTGAAGGAAATGTTGAGGTATTGTTGAAGCCCCGACGTAATCATGTGAAAACCGGCACAGTTATTAAAGAAGATAGTAACTTCCATTAACCCTTTACCACACAATCCCAACTTTCAACGACCTGACCGAAAAAGGCTTTTGAAAACATTGCGGGAAAAGAAGAAAATGCTGGTAACCAGCATTTTCTCCTTTTCCCGCAATGTTTTCTACCCTATCAAAGAGAGATACCATCATGATAGCAACATTAAATTTGTCGTCTGCATATGCTTTCGATTTGGTCCAGTCCAAAATTTTGTCATTTGATAAAGAGTTAAGGAAGATATTAACTTGCTAGTTATGGCAACCTGCTAACCACTAGAAGGGTAATACCTGAAGGGCAGTTTCAAAATATTTTTGGCTTGGTTATGCCCCCTTTTTGACTTCGGACCTCCAGTGAAAAGCATTTGTATCTGCATGTAGTGCCCTTGTGTCTTCAGTATTTTTAAAACTCTTCTGCAGTCACATGCTTATATTTGTACAGTAATGGGTCAACTCTGCTTAACCCGTTACCACACAGTCCTGAGTTTTAACGACCCTAAGGAAGAAGCCTCATGAAAATATAGTGGGAAAAGGAGAAAATGCCTGTCGTCAGCATTTTCTCTTTTTTCCACAATGTTTTTACAAGGCTTCTCTAAAAATATTTTGGGGAAAAGTACAAAATGCTGGTAACTTTTTCCCATGAAATATTTTACCTTCACAAAGGTGAATTTCCATTTTTGTGTCACAATCATTTTGTCCTCTGCAAAAGCTTTCAATTTGGACCAAGTTTAAAATTTTGTTGTTTCGTAAAATGTTAAAACTGGCAAATTATCAAGTTATTAAGAGTACCAATGGAAACTTAAATTTAGATAACAAGAAGATGTTAAGTAGTTGTAAAGTCAATTAGAAAATCAGACAAATAGAGAAGTATAAATGGATAAGTGAAATAGAGTATACTTAACCCTATACCGCAGAATGCTGACTTTTAACGCCCCAGAGAAAGAAGGCTTTTGAAAACATTATGGGGAAAGGAGAAAATGCTGGTAATCAGCATTTTCTCCTTTTCCCACAATGTTTTCTACTCTATGACAGACAAATTTTACGGTTCAAGTAACATTTGTCATCTGCAAATGCTTTCAATTTAGTCCAGGCTAATAGTTTGTTTTCTGGTAAGGAGTTAAGAGGGGTTTTGTACTGCCTTGGAATTTTTAACTACAAGAATGTAATATAGGATAATTGTCTGTTTCGGTGTACGATCGAAATTTCTTTCATCGAGAGAAAAGCGGAGGCTATATATTTTCATGAGTGGCAAAGCCACTCATGAAAATATGGCCTTTGTTTTTCACTCGAAAGAAATTTCGATCATACACTGAAACCAACAGTTGCCCTATTTCTTTTATGCTCTTCCCTTTAACCTTTCTTTTCATGTCTAATTTTTACTCATTGTGAAAAATATGTGCGTTTTTCAAGCAAAATAGATCTATTCAATCCAGCCAGATACGGACTACCAGTAATAAAGACATAATGAATGAAAATGACTAAGTCATAAAACGTGACGTTCAACTGATAAAAATTCATTCATATTCTATAAATATTAGTGGCATGTCAAAAATAGAAGTTATAACATTCACCAATGAATTATAACATTCACCAGTGAATTATAAGGGTATAATTCACTGTTGGATTTCTATGAACTACAGAAAAACATAAAGTATTTTTTCTTAAGATGTATATATTTTTACATGTATCAGGATGTGCTAAATGTGTACATTTTATCCAGATTTGATTGGTTTTAAGTTTTGTGTGTTATTGAGATGTTAGTTTAATTTATGACTTGTATGTTTTTGTGTTTTTGTTTTCTATTTCCTGATTTTATTATAACTTTTTTTTTTGTGTATAAATTTATGAGACTTATGTTGTTACGTGCAAGGTCAATCTTCTGTATGTGTGAGTATTGTGAAACGCATATTCTAAACCCTTCATCAAACGATCCTGTGTTTAAACAACATTTAGCAAGAACCCTTTTGATGACATGGGGGGAAAAGGATAAAATGATCGAACCAGCAACATTTTCTGTCCTATTTATCCCTTTCCCAAACAAGCCCTGGTTTTCACGTGTCTGCAGTACAAGTCTTTTGAAAACACGTTGGGAAAAGGAGAAATTGCTTGTAACGAGCAATTTCTCCTTTTCCCACAGTGTTTTCTACCCTTTTGGAGAACTTTCTGCCATTTTCATCAAATTTAAAATTGTCGTCTGCAAACTCTTTCAATTTGGACCAATCCAAAATTTGTTGCTTGGGAAAGGGTTAACTCTTTACCAGACAACAAAAATATAGACTGTTCCAAATTCAAAAGATTTGCAGACAACAAAGTAAATGTGACTGAAAACTTTGTTTTTGAAAGGGAAGGAAACATTGTGGGAAAAGGAGAAAATGCTGGTTACCAGCATTTTCTCCTTTTCCCACAATGTTTTCAAAAGACTTCTTTCACAGGGTCGTTAAAAGTCGGGATTGTGTGGTAAAGGGTTAATGAGAAATTTCATAATTGGAGTCACATTGAATTTGTTGTTTGCAAATGCATTATTTGGACAAGTCTGAAATTTTAATGTTTGATAAAAAGTTCAGCTATATGAAACAAAATGCCCTCATACGAATAATTATTACTGTGCAGACTTTGTTCTGTTATTGGATGTACCTGAAACATTTCATGAATTACTCAAATGGCAAATATTTAAAGGAAAGGAAACTGATTTTTCAATAGTTTTGGAAACTTTGTTGGAAAAGGAGCCATGAATGGTACCATTTTACTGTATTCAATATTTGCTTGCTGCAAATCTGTTTCAGGAGGAAGGCCTGGAGAAAAACGTGGGCCATGCTCCCACAAAAGGGGACTTAATGCATCTCTGTGATCCATGATACCAAGAAAGTCATTACATAATTATGGATGCCTAAAATCCATTTTGCCTTTTAAAAGTGATTGAATCATGAGGTAGACTGGTCCTTTGACATGCAGAAAATTTATCAAAAGCAAACAGTTTCAGCCCAGGCCAGCATGCGCAGGCTTTTTTTGCAGATGCATTAAGCCCGCTTTTCACAGAGCAGGGTTTAACCCTTTACCACACAATCCTGACTTTTAACGACCCTAAGGAAAAAGTCTTTTGAAAACACTGTGGAAAAAGGAGAAAATGCTGGTAACCAGCATTTTCCCCTTTTCCCACCATGTTTTCTACCCTATCGAAGACAAAAATCATCATTTGAGCTACATGTATCTTGTCGTCTGCAAATGCTTTCAATTTGGTCGAGTCCGAAATTTTCCCGTTTGGTAAAGAGTTAATGTGTTGACATGTGGTGAACTGTTTATCAAACAATCCTGTGTTTTAAGTACCTAAAGAAGAACGCATTAAAAAACATTGCGGGAAAAGGAGAAAATGTTATGTTACTGGTTACCAACATATTCTCCTTTTCCTACAATGTTTTGTACCTTCTATAGGAGAGATCTTAACATTTGAGCCAGATTGATTTTGTTATCTGCATATTCTTTCAATATGGACAAGTCTAAAATTTTGTTGTTTTTTAAAGAGTTACAGAAATTGTGTTGTGTAAGATATTCATAGTGTGTTTTATTTATTATTTTTATCCATATGCGGCTGGTTTCGTTTTATTATTTGTAGATGTTTATGTGTAATGTTAAAGAGAGAATTGTGTAGGAAAATGTGTACTCTTATTTAACTTTTTACCAAACGACAAAATTTTAGACTGGTCCAATTTGAAGGCATTTGCAGACAACAAAGTAAGTGTGATTGAAAAATTGAAATTTCTTTAAGGAAGGGTAGAAAACATTGTGGGAAAAGGAGAAAATGCTGGTTACCAGCATTTTCTCCTTTTCTCACAATTTTTTCAAAAGCCTTCTTCCTCAGGGTCATTTAAAGTCGGGATGTTTTGTAAAGAGTTAAGTATTCGCTGCCAGAGTGCTGTATGAGTTTGCTTTGAGGGAAAACATAAAAATAATAATAGAATAGAAATGAGAATGCTATGTACATGTGTATGTTTATGACCAGTTCACAAATACAACTGATCTCCATGTATTGATGTGAAATAAGTACCTTGGCTTTTGTGTCAAGGGCATAGGAATTAAAACGTGGGCTCGATCTTTACAATGTCATAGTCATGCTCTGGCAAAAGGAGGCTTAATGCATCTCCGTGAAGCATGATACCAAGCAAGTCATCGCATGATCATGGATCCATGAAGTCCTTTTTGTCCAACAACCGACTGAATCATGAGGTAAACTGGTCCTTGTACGTGTAGAAAATTCACCTGCAGAAAAAAGTTTTGACCCAGGTCAGCCTGTGCCAGGTCAGCCTGCGTAGGCTGACCTAGGTCGACCCGACTTTTAAGGACCCTGAGAAAAAGGCCTTTTGAAAACATGGTGGGAAAAGGAGAAAATGCTGGTAACCAGCATTTTCTCCTTTTCCCACAATGTTTTCTAACCTATCCATGACATTTGATCATTTGGAATACCTTTAATTTGTCGTCTGCAAATGCTGTCAATTTGGACTAGTCTGAAATTTTGTCGTTTGGTAAAGAGTTAAGCCAGGTCCAGGGCTCAAAGGATTAATGGGTCACCAAAGCCCAAGTCTTGCTCCTGGTATCAAAAAGGGTCACATTATGAAATGTTCAGTTTTATACTTTGGTGAACAGTATAGATCCATCATGGTTCTCTTATTTGTCTTTGTTAGATATAAAGTAGCATTGCCCTTTTTTCGGCATAGCTGAATGTGCTGGCTTTTGATCTACTTTTTGGTACTGGTAGAAAATGAATAAATAGAAATTTGTGATTGGTCAAAAATGTAGACATGTTTATTCTAAGTGCACCTGCCTATTTGCGGGCAAACTTAAGCTGGCTATCCTTTTTTTAAAAATATTTCTTGTCGCATATCTTCGTGAACTTAACGGGAACTTTCATGCCATCGAAGAGGCAATCATGGCATAGATTTTACTTGGGTATATCAAGAGTCAGGTTTCATTTTTAAACAAGGAAAAGTGTATTTAACCTGTTTTTCATCGCGAACTTGTCTTAACCCTTAAGTTGCTAGGCGCGACACACTGACCTTTTGCGGACAGTGTAGATCAAGATCAGACTGCACAGAACGTGCAGTCTGATCTTGGATCTACATTGTCCGATAAGGAAATATTTGTCTCTAAAAAGTAAGCTTGAAAGAACATTGTTCAGGTTTTTACTATCTGCTTGAAAGTTTTATTTAACTTATTCAGCAGGATGCAGGTTAAAAATACATTTGATCACCACGGAGCTGACCAGACGCTTTTCTTTAATTTAGTGAATCCATTATCGAAAAAAAAAGGTCATTCCAAACGTTGTTAAATGACGTCATACGTGGAGGGGGGTATTCCTTAAGTTCAGTCTCTATATTACACAGATGCATTTTCTGTGCTGTACTTAAAATACATGGGACTTCCTGTAAAAAGATGTAATGTTGTACAAACATCGTATGGATTACGGGAGAAAAATATTGTTTTAGATTAAAATGTGGCATTTTTTTCTTTGTAATTCTGTTTTTGGCGTAGAGAGCTTCTCTGGAATGTTTGGTGCCGTAACACAGTTATCGGCTACACTTGTCTCCGCCGACAGCACGCCAAACAGAACTTCTTCAACAAAAGGTCTATAGAATAGGCCTGAAATGATAAAGAACACTTAATTGCAACAGCATAAGCCTAGGTTTAGATTTTATCGATAAATCGTGTTCAACTTGTGAATTAGAGAAATTAATGACCAACACAGGCAAATGGCATGGTCTAAAAAAAAAATATTGACAAAATAAGCCATTTTAACTTATATTCCAAAATTCACAAAGATGCAAACCTAGGGAACTAGCCCGAAAATGCCAAGCTAAATTGAAACTCTAAACAATACATAATATGGGGATAAAATCAAAAGTAGTACGTTACCACTCCGTTTTTACGCAGTCTTTCATGGCATTACTCCACCGTTATTTTTGCGGCTAAAGTCAGCCACAAACTCCATGACCCCTCAGTTTTGCATTTAAGGTCGAAACTATGGAACAAAGAAGGAAAGTTCATGACCTTCTGTTTCGAAGACAAATTAGCTTTAATGCTTCTTTTAAATAATCCTACACAATTCATCGGTGAAATAACTACGATTCTTATCTAAATTTCATTGAAAACCTACATTTCTCCATTATTTCTAACTTTCACCACCATGGCCAGTTCGAAACAAACTGTTTACAGGTGCCTTTATGCCAGTAAAAGTTTGACAGGAGGTACAAAACCAGAGGGTATAGATCTCACTCGATAAACCTTTCATTGTCAGTTTATTTTATTGTTTATGTTTGGGATAACAGATTTAAAAATCGCGTACCGTGACGAGATAATTTATAAATCCAACTCGATAATGTTTATATTATCTCGTCACGGTTCTTGGTTTTAAACATGTATTCCCCGAAACAAACAATAATGTAAACTGTTAACCCATAAAACACTGGAACCAACTTAAGTTGTTTTTGCGGACAGTGTAGATCAAGATCAGACTGCACAGAATGTGCAGTCTGATCTTGGATCTTCACTGTCGGCTATTTTTTTTACACATTCTGGCCAAAACAAGCTTGAAATGACAATATTTCAAATAGTATTTCCTGTCTAAAGAGGTCCATTTCAATAATTCAGCATTCTAAGAGTTAACTAAAGGTTTATCGAGTTAGAGTTATATAAATCTAACTTGATAAACTTTTCATGGACAGCTTCTATTATTGTTTATTTTTGGAAATATAAGTTTAAAACCACGAACCGTGAAGAGATAGTATAAGCATTATCGATTTGAGTGTATAAAGTATCTCGTCACGGTACGTGATTTTAAACCTGTTATCCCAAACATAAGTAAGGGATAGAAAACGAGTGTCGTGGTATATGGGAAATATACACTAGCGTTAGCGAGTGTATATTTCCCATATATCACGGCACGAGATTTTCTATCTCACTTAGACCACGTGACTATTCGTGCTTTTTATGTCATAATCCAGGAACATGTGCTTATGAGACAAAAGTTTTTTTTCTTTTACAAAATGGAAGCATCATTTGATTTGGATTTTGATTTGAATGAGCTATTTAAAGATGATCCTGAAGTTACAGTAACTCAACTTGACAAGTTTCAATTTTTGAGTCACGTTTATTTTGTCGTCTGCAAATGCTTTGAATTTGGACAAGTCTGAAATTTTGTCGTTTGGTAAAGAGTTAAAAAATTATTTCATTGACATGATTTACTAGATGGTACCCTTTACCTTCACGGATTATATTTTTTGTACCCCCTGAGGGGAATTTAATCAGTATTTGTCAAAATAAAAGGAAAAATTGAGAACTTTAAAATGTTTTGTAATTGTCAAATGAAGTACTGTACCTAATTTCAAAATTGTTTAATTCTTTACCAAACCGTTGTCTGCGCATGTCATACTCTTCGAAGATTCGACCTGTCTTATATGACGCATCACTAGCCCCGAAAGCGCGCAGACTGTTTTAGCAAACGACAAAATAAATGTGACTGAAAAATCCAAATTTCATTTGGGAAGGGTAGAAAACATTGTAGGAAAAGGAGAAAATGCTGGCTAACAGCATTTTCTCCTTTTCCTACAACGTTTTCAAAAGGCTTGTAACTAAGGGTCGTCAAAAGTCGTCATTTTCTGACAAAGGGTTTACCGTGAAGGCTACATTTTGTCTCGACTCGATATTGCAAACAGAAGTCTGAATTCACGTGCAGGATATACTAGCATAGTATATCCAGATATACAACTGCGGGAGTTGTATCTTCGATATATACTATGACAATACTGAACGCTGATTGGTCAGCTCGCTACATACGTGGTCTAAACAGTAATATAAACTGATATTGGAAGGTTTATCGGGTGAGAGCTATACAAGAAAATATCGTTAGCTAAATATAGATTCACGAAGATATGAGAATTCACGGAGTGATGGGAATGGACTGTGGAACTCGGAGTACATGTATTGTGAATGTTTATGTCTGGCTGTTGGATGTGTTTTGTTGGTTCATTGCGAACTGTATTCACATAATGATCTTTAAAATTAGATGAAGAAGAATGCTTAAATTCAGATTTTATTTAGTTTACCCTTCCGTCATTGAATTCTTCCAACTTAACCCTTTTTTCGTCATTGTTAAGTAATAATTTGGCAGAGTTCATTTGAGCTGTGCTCTGTGAAAAGGGGCTTAATGCATCTGCGAAAAAAAGTATCGACCCGTGTTAGCCTGCGCAGGCTGACCTGGGCCGAAACTTTTTGCTATTGGTCAATTTTCTGTATGTCCGAGGACCAGTTAACCCCATCATTAAGTCGATTATTTAAAAAAAAAAGTGGCTTTTGTGGATCCATAATTTTGTGATGGCTTGATCGGTATTATGCATTACGGAGCTGCATTAAGCCCGCTTTGCCAGAACACGGCTCAATTTTTTTGTTGGCCCTGACTACTTTCTAGTACCTCCTG
Organism: Tridacna gigas; assembly: GCA_945859785.2. Lineage (NCBI taxonomy): Eukaryota > Metazoa > Mollusca > Bivalvia > Cardiida > Cardiidae > Tridacna > Tridacna gigas. Next base: position 6,225,529 of record OX244038.2, on the reverse strand, counting down.
GATTGATTGATTGATTGATTGTATGGTGTTTAACGCCGTTTTCAACATTATCTCGGTTATATCACGACGGCCAGTGCACATATTCATGCTTTCCTGGAGTCTCTGTTACCAGTACTCCGCACAATATTCTTTCCAAGTCACTGGCTGCTTTCCCACATAACCATCGTCGAAACAATGGTCAGCGGTGAGAGAGGAATGAATCCTGTCGCAATGACTATCATCAATCCTCGGAAAGAAATTAGCCGAGCCGGGGATCGAACCAGCGACCTCCTGCTCTCAAGTCTTGTACGCTACCGACTGAGCTACGGGGCTCGGCAGTACCTCCTGGAGACAACCTTTGCCATAAATTATAGCAGACTCGCGGCTCATTTCAGTCATGAACGCTTTACCAGATGACAAAATTTTAGACTGGTCCAAATTCAAAGCATTTGCAGACGACAAATAAATGATACTCAAATGATGGGATTTGTACCACAAAGGGTAGAAAACATTTTGGGAAAAGGAGAAAAATGCTGGTTACCAGCATTTTCTCCTTTTCCCACAATGTTTTCAAAAGGCTTGAGTCTCAGGTGGTTAAAAATCGGGATTGTGTGGCAATGGGTAAAAATACAGGGCTTGAAACCCAGGGATCTCTGGTTTGATTCGATTTCCAGCTCTGTCAAACTCTTTCCGATGATTGATAACGGGCAGTGCGACAGAATTCATTCCTTTCTCACCGCTGAATTTTGTTTCGAAGATGTTAATGTGGGGAGGCAGCCAGTGGTCTGGAAAGAATGTATTGCCAAGTATTGTTCAAATAAACACCAGGAAAGCACGGACATGTATGCTGACCTCCTTTTGCCACAGGATCTCGCGAGGCTAAGTGGTTGTGGTGTTTGATTTGTAATCCGTAGGTCCTGGTTCAGTCCTAGCTCGAGGTGCAGGGGCTTTCATGGGACTTAACTCTTTACCAAACGACAAAATTTTAGACCAGTTCAAATTGAAAGCTTTAGCAGACGACAAAATAAATGTTTCTCAAAAATTGAAAATTGTGGGAAAAGGAGAAAATGCTGGTTACCAGCATTTTCTCCTTTTCCCACAATGTTTTCAAAAGGCTTTTTCCTCAGGGTCTTTAAAAGTCGGGATTGTGTGGTAAAGGGTTAAATAAAGGCCCGAATCTAGAAATGGTAACATCCAGGCAAATTTGAATACATGAACTATCACCAGATTGCTAAAATCACAGGCCTTTGAAGCTCCATTGGTCTGTTACGGAACTCTAACATTTTTCTTGGTTGATCATCGAATACTTGCCAATTTGTGCATCACCTGTGTATCAGGGAATACTCAAATTTTCATTTACATCTTTACTATAAATAGCACATTGGCGACTGCCTCTCTGTTGTATATAATAAGTCTTATTATATACAATATAGAGGGAGTTGCCAATGTGCTATTTATAGTAACGGTGTCCGATAAGGAAAATTTCGGTAATAGACCAATAAACTGGCAGCCTGTTATCGATCTTTGTATCAGTCTATCGGACGGCTACGGGAGATACAACGGGTACCAGTTTAATAGACCAATACATGGATCCGTGGCGATGAGATAAACCGACTTCCTTGGTTACCGTAACTAAGGGCTCACAAACAAACGGAGCAAATACATATAGAGTATATAGCAGAAAGGCTACTTAAATCTTGCTATCATGACTGTTTCTATCGATTAAATCCAGGAAAAATATTCCTTTTCATATGTTTCTGTTGATGATGGATACTCGGTAAGAAATATATGGAAACTTGAACTTATTTACACAAGGATATGTAGAAAAAGTGTGAATTTCAGGGGCTACAGACAAATGTAATACCTGTGCCAGCAAAGTTTTGAACATCTATGAGAAAAAATGAAACACCTCATAAACCTCAGTTTTGCTTAAAAATAATAGAATTAAAGATGATTTATATTTTTGTATAGCTTGTTAAGTTGCCTCAACATCGTATTCGATAAATTACACTAAATTAGGCTACAAGCATTTTGAAATATTTATAGATTGTCTCATTCAACACAGAGGTGGAAGTCTGAGAAATGTTTAAATATCAAGTTAAGGGAAAATGGTTGCCTGGTGAAATTAAAATGTGTTAAGTGTGCTGTCAATTAACAAACTTGTTAATATAATTGGCGGTAGTTTGTTTTATCTTGTGATAGGCCTATACTGTAGACAACGGGTGGTCGAGTGGATTACAGGGGCAATCCAACACACATCCTATCGGTTAACAGTTTACCGACATACCCTTTGAAATGGCAGATGTGCTAATCCACTTGAATATGGCTAAGTCAAAAACTCATTTAATTAACTTAAGTTGCCTTTTGAGCTGAACTTAGTCTGTTTCATAAATGAAATCTACATGTACCTTCAGTAAAAGAATGCACGTAAATAGACTTAATTTAAGTAGCAGATGGTTTGAATCCAAGAATGAACTGCATTTTTTGCACTCTGATCTGTATCTGCACATTCAGCATTCTTCACGCACCAAGGGTTAATGTTAATGTCAAATTGAAGCATTGATGACACGTGCCCCCTTTTGGATGTGCGGAGGTTATTAAACAAAGTTTAGATATTTTAGTGAACGTACTTTCTTTTTAGTAGTATTTCATATATTTTACCTGTGTTTTCCACTGTAAAACAGTTTATGCTTTTTTTTCAGAGAGTTTCAGAGAGAAAAAAAACTAACATTAATTAATCCATTGCGTAATATAGCGTTGATCGAAACTCTTTGCTCATGTCCCATTGTCAATCATAATCATACTGCAAACTTGTCATCTCTTCGTATATCTCACGTAAGCCGTACACGATCGAAAAGCACATCTTTTAAAGTTTTTCCTAAAATTCAAGCGCTGAAAACACACATAATATCGCACTTCTTCAACATCAACAGTCGTTTGTTTGTGAGCCGAAATAGCAGACAGCAAGGCTGGACATCGGGCCAAATAAATGCGATGACCTGATTGGTCAAATATCGATTTCCACGGATCCATGTATGGAATTTCAGTGGCCTATGCTAAAATGAACCAGCAGATTTTATTCCTTAGTCTGCTGAAGAAGTGAAATAAAATTAGCAAGCTGCTAGTTAAAGTCCAAACTTTGCTATTTCAAAGGTACTTTTCTTTCTTTTTTTATTGGGGGGGGGGGGGGGGGGTCTCCTTATCGGACTGTGTAGAACCAAGATCAGACTACACGTTCAGGGGAGTCTTATCTTGATTTACACTGACCACAAAAAATTCTTGAGTCGTGCTTAGCAACCTAAACGTTAAATGAAAAAAGGATGTTGATAATGCTGCTAAGAGCGACCCTTGCTTTCTTTGGGCAGTGTAGATCAAGATCGGATTGCACTGAACTTGCAGTATGATTATGTATGTACACAGTCGGTACATTGAGGTGTCTTTTTCAGGCACAAAGAACTTTGAAAGATTAGAATTTGGCTGTAAGCTAGAAATTTAATTTAGCTGTCTGTCTTTTTTACTAGACGCCAACAATTTTAGACATTTTCAAATTTGAAAGCATTTCTAGAAACAAATTCAGTGTTGCTTAACCCTTTCCCAAACGACAAATTTTAGACTGGTCCAAATTCAAAGAGTTTGCAGACGACAATTTTAAAATTGATGAAAATGGCAGAAAGTTACCAAAAAGGATAGAAAACACTGTGGGAAAAGGAGAAATTGCTCGTTACGAGCAATTTCTCCTTTTCCCACAGTGTTTTCAAAAGACTTGTACTGCAGACACGTGAAAACCAGGGCTTGCTTGGGAAAGGGTTAAAAGATGGGATTTGCCTCCGATAGGTTAGAAAACATTTAAAGAAAAGGAAAAAAAAAATGCTGGTTGCCGACTTGTTCTCGTTTTCCCAAAGTGTTTTCGAAATGCTTTTCCTCCGGGCCGTTAAAACAGGAGGTTGTTTGGTACAGAGATAGGGGTTTATACTTACATGGTCTTGCAGAAGTTACGGGGATAAACATTATAGCAAATGGAAAAAAAATATTCCTTAACAATTTCTCTGTTGATATTACGTTTTCCTAGCGTATCAGGGACCTGCTTGGCTCAGTGGTAGAGTGTAGGACTAGTGAACTGGAGGCTGCAGGTTCGAGCCTCACTGTATTCACTGGGTTTTTCTTGGGAGTGTCCTTGCGCAAGACATTTCAGAGCCCTAGCCTTGTACTAGTGGAATCCAGGAAATACATGAATATGTGAGCTGTCGCCGTGATATGACTGAAATAATGTTGAAAGCGGCGTGAAACACCATTCAGTCAATCAATCAATCAACCAACCAATCAATCAATTAATCCTAGCGTATAGGTGAGTGATGCGTGAACGTGAAGTAATAAGGGGTAATGTGTAAATATTTCACGTACGTCAGGTAACAAGCCCAGCCTGGCACTACAATAAGCGAGTTAAACACGTCAATGGTCGTTATTGTCACGTTCTGTTGACCACGAGGTCACGGACAAACTGCACAGCGGTCAGCATTCAATGCAGGAAGGTCAATCTGTCAAACTCATAAAGAATGCATTTTTTGTTTTTCATACATATTTCGACATTTATTTATAAGCTAAAAGCCTTTTGAAAACATTGTGGGAAAAGGAGAAAATGCTGGTAACCAGCATTTTCTCCTTTTCACACAATGCTTTCTAACCTTTCAAAGACAGTTTTCATCATTTGAGACACATTTAATTTGTCGTCTGCAAATGCTTTCAATTTGGACAAGCCTAAAATTTTGTCGTTTGGTAAGGAGTTAACGCCAAGTCGTAGTAAATATAATGCACCCGACCCTTTCAGCACCACAGCCGGAAACAGACGTTTGGGAACTGCACAGGCAGTATGCTTTTTCCAAGTCCAGTCCGATTGGCGTTGTATTGATAGACATCGAACACCATTTGAAAGTAACACAACTCCTGATTGGCTAAACCATTTGGTTTAGCCAATCAGGAGTTGTCTTACTTTCAGAAGTAGAAAATCTTGGAGAACAAGACTAAGAATATTCTTAAGAATGGTTGGTGAATACGGACCCAGGGCGGCAAAGTCGAATGTTCATACTGATTTATGGGCGATTTCTCCCTGCTCCATTGTTTCCAATTGGGTACATTTTTAAAGGGGGCTATTTAGAGTTTTATAATCACACCAAACTTTAATTTAGAAAGTTAAAAGCTTGCAAACGAACACTGAGTGGAAAAAAAGAGACGTGTTGACTTTTCTCCTGCTGAATAAGTTATAATAAAACTTTCGAGTCTATAGTAAAAACCCGAATAATGTTATTTGAAACTTATATTTTGGAGAAAAAATTCTCTCTATCGGACAGTGTAAAAATCAAGATCAGACTGCATGTTCTGTGCAGTCTGATTTTGATCTACACTGTCCGCAAAAGGTCAGTGAGTCGTGCTTAGCAGCCTAAGGGTTAAAGACAAACATTGAATTGTATTTCCATGTTTTGGTACGTAGCCTGCAAAGGTACCTTTAGATTTCGCGCCAGAATTTCCCACAGGTTTGTGGGAATGTCACATGATCAATAACACGTGTCGATCATGTGGGACTGTATTCAAGAAAGCACGATGACGTCATATCTGATATCATAAAAATAGACGAAGTTACCGATTGTAAAACGTTCAGACCACATTATTAACGCCCGAATTGCATCTTTACACTGAATGTAACCATCCCTTTTTTTTTTTTTTTTTTAAGGTTGCAAAGAAAAATATACTTCGTAGTAGGCATCAGTGTTAAAAAGAAATATCTTTTACAAAAGATACACGGCATAAATTTGCCAGCAAGTAGCAAGGGGCTCCTAGAATAAACATGTCTACATTTTTGACCACGGGGGCCCTTGGAATAAACATGTCTTCATATTTGACCAATCACAAATTTCTATTTATTCATATTTCATCAGTACCAAAAAGTAGGTCAAAAGCCAGCACATTCTGCTACGCTGAAAAAAATAAATGAATAGCGGCAAAAACAATCTAGAGAGGCCTTTGTTCAATATCCAAGTTTTCAGCTCTTTACCAAACAATCCCGTTTTAACGACCCTGAGAAAGACGGATTTTGAAAACATTGTTGAGAAAGGAGAAAATGCTGGTAACCAGTATTTTCTCCTTTTCCCTTAATGTTTTCTACCCTGTGGAAGACAGATATTTATTTTTTCTACGTTATACATTATTATCAACCTCTAACTGTGTACCTGGAATTTTGGAGAAGAACCATATAAGCTTTGCTTTCGTTCTGATCCATTTCGTCATTTATTTTTTTGTTATTCTATTGAATTTTCTTTAAATATTTGTAATTAATTGATGAATAAAATATGTTTAAACTAAGACAGATCCCGTCTTTGGAGCCGCATCTAATTTGTCGTCTGGAGATGCTTTCGATTTGGACGAGTCTAAAATTATGTCGTCTGGTAAAGCGTTAGAGCTTAGTCCTCGTTGAAAATAAATGAGCCATGCTCTGTGAAAAGGGGGCTTAATGCATCTGCAAAAGGTATCAACCCATGTAAGCCTGCGCCGTCCGCGCAGGCTGACATGGGTGGAAACATTTTGCTATATGTAAATTTTCTGCTCCTGCAAGGACCATTCTATCTAATGATGTAGTTGGTTGTTAGACAAAACGGCTTTTATGGATTCGTCATTATGTGATGACTCGCTTGGAAAAGTGAATCACGGAGATGCATTAAGCCCCCTTTTGCCAGAACATGGTTCACATATTTTCAATGGTATATTTTCAGAATCGTCTGCTTTGGTCATTGGTCAGTTCTGAAATGAGGTAGTCTTTGACATTTGGTCTTACGTCCTTAATTTAGAATAAATAAATATGACGTCAAATAGCGGCGGACGAGCCGTCAATCATATTTGACGTATAAGTCATAATATAACACTTCACTGTTGGTACCGAATTTTTCAAAAAAACATTTTTATGGAAGCATCGAGTTAAAACACCATGGAAAAAGCAGCCAATTCACGTCTAAGTAATATGTATCTTTTGTCAAAATGGTTTCTTTTACCATTTTGCAAATTAACTTGTTCCATTTTATTCATTTTGTCTTTATTTATCAAATTTTCTTAGACAAACCGAAATCTCAAAATCTACTATTTTGTATAAAGAGTGGGTTTATTGGCAATGTACAGTGTATATATATCTTGAAGGCAATCGTATAAGGACATACTTGAGAAATTAATTTTACGTGCATATTGAAATCGAAACGTTTGAAACAGAAGTGAAATAAGATATACTTAAAAATGAACACTTATTTTGGAGTTTTGTTACTCTTCTTTATGAGCAAGAACGGTGAGTTTTTCTTCACCTTTTTTTTTTTTGTAAATGTACGAGCTCTATTTCCTATAATCTATAGTTCCGTGCTCTGTGAAAAGGGGGCTTAATGCATCTGCGAAAAGTATCGACCCAGGTCAGCCTGCGCAGTCCGCGCAGGCTGACCTGGGCCGAAACTTTTCGGTATGAGTCAATTTTCTGTATGGCTAAGGACCAGTTTACCTCATGATTTAGCCGATTGTAAAAAAAGTGGTTATTATGGATCCATAATTATGTGATGGCTTGATTGGTATCATGGATCACGGAGATGCAGTAAATCCCCTTTTGCTAGAGTCTCCCTCATATACGTGTATTCACATTTTCTAACATAGTAAAGTCTTACATGAGATACAGAAGGGGGGGGGAGTTTACATAGTATGAGCGAGAATATGACAGTAGTACTTTAGTTTAAACGCATCTTATTCATCAAATAATTACAGTTTCCTTGACACGATGTAATAGAATAACAATAAATAACTGATAGAATGTATAAGAACGAAAGCTAAGCTTGTATGTTTTTTTTTTCTCAAAAATTCGGATAAGAGTAAATGCTTATTTATAGCGTCATGGCTACAGTGAGAAAATAAACAAAACAAGAAATATCTTTAAAAAAGATGGACGGCGTAAATTTGCCAGCATAGGGGCAGGGGCTCCTAGAAATAAACATGTCTGCTCGTTATTTGACCAATAAAAAAAATCTATTTATTCATTTTTTTTATCAGTACCAAAAAGTTGGTCAAAAGCGAGCACTTTCAGCTACGCAGAATGAAAGGTATGAGAGATAATTACAGAAAGCCTTTGGTTTTTGTGTTGGAGTTTAGCGCCATTTTAACAGCTCAGGTCATATCATAGCGGTCATTGACGCACCTATTTGTTTCCTGGCTTTCTCACACCAGTACTGACACAACTTTTTTTCCCAAAGCTACTTACTACTTTTCTCACATGCATCAGCGGTGAGAGGCGAAAAATCGCCTGAAAGAAAGTTTGCCTCAACCGCCGAATCGAACGCGCAACCACCAGGTCCCGAGTCAGATACACCAACCACTGAGCTACCCGGGTGGGCGAGAGAAAGCAAAGGCAACAGCAGCAATATTAACTGAAAGAAATACTACTTTCTAGAATTTCAGCTCGTGAGAAATTTAGCCATTTCCAGTGACAGACATTATATAACCGTACGACTCTCTGTCAAAAGCGGGTTTTATGCATTTACGTAATGCGATATACCAAGAAAGCCGCCATATAATTATTAATTTCTAACACCCGACTGATTCATGAGATAGACTGGTCCTTTGACATACAGAAATTGACCAAAAGCAAAAAGTTTCCACCCAGGTCAGCCTGCGCGGACTGCGCAGGCTGACCTGGGTGGATACTTTTTGAAGATGCATGAAGCATATCTCAAATGATAAATAGCTGTAGACTGTTTTTCATATTGCAACAAATTAAATTTGAAAATATTAAAGAGTGAATCATGAGGTAGACTGGTCCTTTGCCACTTAGAAAACTGATCATTAGCAAAAAGTTTCGATCCAGGTCATCCTGCGCGGATTGCGCAGGCTGACCCGGGGCGCTACATTTGCAGAAGCACAAACACCTTTTTCACGAATACGGCTCAAATGATTAATATTTGTAAATTTCCTCTAGTTTGGCAACAAATCAGATCTGAAAATCTGAAGATCGTAACAAGAGATTTCTCGTTTTGCAACAATTTTCTCACCCTTTCATAATGTACTGAATCTTAATTTCTTTTGATTTTTCTCATTTTTATGATAAAGTTTTAAAAGTAATCCGCGGCGAAATAATTCTAAACAGGAAGTGGTAAATTATTTCGAACACTTGAATATAATTAATCAAAAAGTGTTACACTGAATCATGATTGCTTTCGGCCATATTTCTACCGATGGTGTGTCGAATATTATTATTATTATTCTCTTTATTTCCTCTTTACAGAGATTAATTCTAATATACAAACATCATAGATTAAAGAAAAAAAAAAAAAAAAAAAAGAAAATACAAAGATTGTACAATATTTCCGTTATAACACGGTGTAAGGGTAGAGAGAACAGTTATGCAATAGTAAAAATAAGGTGATTAGACAGACAGACAGACAGACAAGGACACTTAGAGAGTCGAAGAGAGTAGTTTGCAACCCATAGTATGCACACTGGATGGCTTATGTTGAAACGAAAGTGCAGAAGCTACATCCGGTTATGTATACATTTATGTCTTGAATTCTCGCTGCTATCCGATTCAGAGCGAGATGGTCGTATGGATGAGAGTACGAAAATCTCGTTACTGTTTCGAACTTTTTCTCCTTTTCCCACAATGTTTTATAAAAGGCTTTTTCTGTAGGGTCGTTAAAACCCAGGGTTGCGTGGTAAAGAGTTAAAGTAAATCTCAGTATTGCGAATACACGAGGGACTAGGATTTTAATTCGAGTTAAGCGTTAAAACGCCTCTCCCACCAACAGATAGAGTAGATCAAGATCGAAAAGCGCAGAACGCGCAGTCTGATATTGGATCTACATCGTATGTTATGTCGAGATAAGGGAAATTGGAATTGAAATATCTCTATTTTTTCTTTAACTGAAATAAGGTATTGATTTGCGTTCTTTGAAGCCTTAACTCTTTACCAAACGACAAAAATGTAGACTGGTCCAAATTGAAAGCATTTGCAGACGGCAATGTCAGTGTGAATTAAATGATGTAAATTGTCTTTGATAGGCTAGAAAACATTATGGGAAAAGGAGAAAATGCTGGTTACCAGCATTTTTTTTCCTTTTCCCACAACGTTTTCAAAAGCCTTCTTTTTCAAGGTCGTGAAAAGCCGGGATTGTGTGGTAAAGAGTTTAGGTGTAATTAGTTGAGATCAAGTTATATATATATATATATACACACACACACACACACACATATATATATATATATATATATATATATATATATATATATATATATATATATGTGTGTGTGTGTGTGTGTGTGTTCTCCGACAAAAAGGGGTTTAATGCATTTCCGTGATCCACTGTACCAAGCTAATAGTAATCACAAAATTTTGGATCTATAAAATCTATTTTGTGTAACAACCGGCAGAGTCCTGTGGTAGAATGATCCTTGGACATGCAGAAAATTTACAAACAGCGAAAAATTTTGATCCAGGTCAGCCTGCGTGGACTGCACAGGCTACCAAAGGTCGATGCGTTTTTGCCGATGCATTAAACCTCCTTTTGACAGAAGACGACTCATAAAAATGTGACGCAAAACTTTTTATGGGAAAAAATATGAGCCATGCTCTGTGAAAAGGGGGCCAAATGAGCTTTGGGTGGGAAAAAAAAAAAAGAAAAAAAATATCGACCCAGGTCAGCCTGCGCAGTCCGCGCAGGCTGACCTGGGCCGAAACCTTTTGCTTTTGGTCAATTTTATGCATGTCAAAGGACCAATGAATCTCATGATTCAGTCGGTTGTTACACAAAACAGATCTTAGGAATGTATAATACTGCGATGACTTGTTTGGTATCATGCATCACGGAGATGCATTAAGCCCCCTTTTGTCAGAGGATGGCCCATATGTATTAGAGGTTCTTATTCTGTCTTGCAAGTCTAGCCATCGGAGTGGCTGAAACAGAACGTATTAGCCAATCAGATTGCTAGTCATGCAATTTAGAATTAGAATTCAATTTAAAATGGTTGGTGAACACGACTCCGTGATATTTTCAGTGATTCTATGCCATTTGTATTACAGTTATTGCTCAGACGCCTTTACAAGACACAACTGTGCCAGCTACTAAGTCACTTCCGCCACAGTGTCCTAATTTAATGTGTACTTTGGAATTCATACCTGAGGAATGCCGTGAAACACCTATCATTACCATTGATGGGGTAAAGTGCTCCAGTTGTCCAAAATGGAAGCAAAACTGTAAAGAGCATTTAACTAGTATTGTCCCTGTTGCAACTGAAGGACCTTCAGTTTGTCCCTCTCTTCTCTGTCGGAAACTGGACGTTCCGAAAGAATGTCAGCTTATTGAAACTTACGATTACAAAGGTATCAAGTGCAAGAGGTGTCCCGTTTCCACGGTGGATTGTCCAATACTTCGAAAAACAGAGGTAAAAGAACAAGTAGCGTGTCCAATGATCCACTGTGAGCTTAAACTGATACCCGCAGAGTGTAAGGAGACTCCTTATTTTGAATTTATGGGGAGAAATTGCACAGGTTGTCCAAGATGGCGGACTGAATGTAATTCATTGAAGACACCGGAAACTCTTACAGAACAGACACGACCTATACCGGATATTGGCTGTCCGCTGTTTAAATGTGAAGGAAATATTCCTGCAGAGTGTAGAGTAGTACAAGAATATCAGACGACAAGCGGTAGAACATGTCGTAAATGTGATATCTGGAGAGAAGGCTGTAGGGAACAGGAACGTGTTCAAATAAATAACGGCTTGCGAATGGTGCCCACTTTGAACCGGCTGGCTTTCAACCAGGGTTCAGATATGCCCTGTCCGGTATTTCCATGTTCTGGTATACGTATTCCAAATGAGTGCAGAGAAGAGCAGCCATTCCAGTTTAATGGAAAGACCTGTTTCCGTTGTCCAAGATGGCGGACTGGATGTGAAGGTCCACCGGCAGTCGACCGTCTACAACCCAGAGAGGCACAGATAGCATGCCCACTTATCCGTTGTGATTTGCCCGACTTGCTGCCCGAATGTTTTCAACAGAAAATGATTCAGGTACAAGGACGGATGTGTCATGATTGTCCACGAGTGAAAGATGAATGCCTCGCTATTGTTCCACCAAGACCGATCGCTATGGTAGATCCACAGACAAGAAAACCCATGACCGACCACATGCGAGATATACCCTGTCCTCTGCAAATTTGTCCATTGATATACATCCCAAAAGAATGCAGGGAAACTGAAACTTTCGAGTTCCAAGGAAAAACATGTCCAGGTTGTCCGAGATTCAAACCCGGCTGTCTTCCAGTCAGTGGCATTCCTCAGCCAACAGTGCCCACAGAAGTACCACAAATTCCAAAGATCCCTGAAGTTCAACATATTACTTGTCCTGATCTGGGATGTCCGCTTATTGACATACCAACTGAATGTCGCGAACAGCCGACGTATGACTACAAGGGAACTGTGTGTAACCACTGTCCAAGGTGGCGGGAGGGTTGTGTACCAAGACCGCCCATAAATGACCAACAACAGGTGCCGCCGCCATGTCCAATGTTTCAGTGCGAGCTACTGTCGATACCAGAGGAGTGTGTTGAAGTTCCGGTTGTTTCTATTCTTGGAAGAAATTGTTCTACGTGTCCCAGACCTAAAGCAAGTTGTTTTTCCAGCCGACCGGTGGTAGATCTCGATAGGCCGGGTCCAGTAGCCACAGAAACACCAAGTACACAAGAAGCGGTAGCATGTCCACTGGTTGCCTGCCCAAGGATATTAATTCCACAAGAGTGTCGTGATGAGAAACCCTATCAGTTCCGTGGGAAAACATGTTTTGGTTGCCCGGTTTGGAGAACAGGCTGCGTGCCAGGAACCAACAACGCAAATACAAATGGAAATTCAAATTTACAAGAGCCCTTGCCTACAACACCCGTAGCGTCAGAGGATAGCATTGCATGCCCCTTGATGCGTTGTACAAAAATATATATTCCTGTTGAGTGTCGGGAAGAAACTCCTTATTTGTTCATGAATACTAAAACATGCTACCGATGTCCAAAATGGCGGGAAGGTTGTGTTCCCGGCGAAAAAAACGCAGACGTAAATACGATAGATTCTACAAAACAAATTACAAGCAACACAAATACCAACACGATTCCGCAATCGGATAAAGCGGAAAATACTACTGGTAGTATTCTGAACGATCTCAATGACGTCACATCTGGAAAGAAAGCGCCGGAAACCAAAACTAACGCAATATCTGACCTTCAAGGCGTTTTACCTGTTAACCAACTCTTAGAAATGATCAACAGTATCAACTGCCCGCCGCTCCCATGCCCTGCTATTTATATACCGAATCACTGTCAAGAAACAGTGCAGTATGTCTACAGTGGTAGATTGTGTGATGGTTGCCCAAGATGGCGAGCTGGTTGTTCGGCTCTGGGATCACAGTGGGAAAATTCTCACTTTGATGGGTAAGTTTTATTAGATCTCTCTCTCTCTCTCTCAGCTGATTAAGAATTAATTTCTCCCTGAATCACGCAATCCTTCTCATCTTCTTTATACTCTATCTAATTTTTTATCTCAATTTTCGGGACCTCTAGAAATCAACCTATTACCAAACAAATGAGCCACGCTCTTTGAAAAGGGGGTTTAATGCATCTGCAAAAAAATTATCATGCCATATCACCCTGCGCAGTGCGTGCAGGCAGACATGGGGCGAAACATTTGCTATTTGTAAATTTGCTGCATACGGCCCTAGGAAAAGAGCCTGGTCCAATTGGAAAAGAGCCTTTTGAAAACTTGGTGGTGCCTTTGGAAAACATTGTGGGAAAAGGATAAAATGCTGGTAACCAGCATTTTCTCCTTTTCCCACAATGTCTTCCACCCTTTCAAAGACAAGTCGAATCATTTGATTTACATTTAAATTGACTTGACAAATGCTTAAATCTGGACCAGTCTTAAGTGTTGCTTTTTGGTAGGAAGTTAACACGAAACCAGCCCACATAATTTTAGACGTTGATAGCAGTATCAGATGTCAAACTAATTTTGCCCTAGATTATTGGATTAAAATATTGGATTTGTCTTTAAAGGAATAGAAAACATTGTAGGAAAATGCTGGTTAAATCATCATCACCATTATTACACATATATTTACTATGAAAACATTGGTCATTACGAGCAATTTCTTCTTTTGTCACAATGTTTAAAAAGCTGACTGAAACAAGACTAAAGTCTTCTATGTGAGGCTACAATTAATTTAACTATGATACTCTTTTCTATTTCAAGTCTACTGGCATACAATCTCTTTCGAGAACTGGCAGGAATAAACGTTTGACGGCCTCGTGACGAGTGACCCACACCTTGGAGAGATAATTAATGGAGAGAAAAATTGCCGCAAAGCCAGGGCAACTACCTACAACAAAGTCATATTTGGATGTAAGAAATGGAAATTTGTTTATCTATGTGATCGACGTATTGTGTCGAACTTGTTTTTGTATTTTTTTCATGTTTTTTTTTTCCCCGCGGCTTTCATCAGCATTTCAGTCAAACTAGTGTCAGCTAACTATACACACATTTCCTGGATTTCACCAGGGTTAGTCTCTGAAATACCTCGCTAAAGGACACTTCTGTGTGACCATTGATTGCGTTTATTTATCGTCGCCACCGGTTTTCCATATTGGCGACGCCCCCTAAAGGGTGTTAGTTATGTTTGCTAGTTTCATATGAAGCATAGCTTTAAGTTTAATGAATATGTCTAGGGGTGGTGCACGGCGTTGTGTTTAAGGCCTTTGATTTGTAGTCAGAAATTCCTAGTTAGATCTCCGCTGGCAATGCAAGTCACGTGGCCTGTCCATTGGCAATGCACCTAAGGGCCCCAGCCTATTACTGATGGAAAAAACCCGGCAAGAACATGAATATGGTACATGTTGCTATGATACGATTGAGTGTTGGTGAAAGCGGCGTAAAACACCATTTTAACTTTCTACAGAACAATTCTGTGTTTAAGCAGTCCTAAGGAAGCAGGATTTAAAAAAAAAAAAAAAAAATTAGGTAAAAGGAGAAAATGATTTTATCCTTGCCCACAATGTTCTCTGTCCGCTTTCATAAATAAATACCATCATTTCTTTGCTTTTTATATGTTTATCCCCAAATGCTTTGAATACGGACGAGTCCAAAATTTTGTCATCTGATGGAATGAATACTGTAAGAATACAGTTAATTAATATTAGCCTCAGGCCTGTCATGTACATGAAATATTTACTACCTGTCAAAAAGTTATATTTGACAGTTTTACCGTGTATTACGAGTCATCCGTCATGTAAATTAATTTGAACAGGACAACAAATGACCGTATTAATTAAATCTTTACCAAACGACAGAATTTTAGACTGGTCCAAATGGAAAGCGTTTGCAGACGACATATTAGATATTGCTCATTTGGTGAAATTTGCCTTAGATAGGATATAAAACAGTGTGGGAAAAGGAGAAAATGCTGGTTACCAGCATTTTCTCCTTTTCCCACAATGTTTTCAAAAGCCTTTTTCCAGTGTCGTTAAGAGTTGGGATTGTTCGGTAAAAGCTCAAAGTCTGCTTGTATCTTATTTTAGATTTGGAGCTTTATTCACGAACCGTTCTAATCTCCATTCAAGTTAGTATTCTTAAGAATTTTCAAGCTTTCAAAGGAATCAGACGAAGAATGCAATTCAGAATTGTGTGAAAGAAGTGCTAGGATCTACATGTATATTTAGATTGAGTTAGGGAACACATCGAAGCTAACATACGAAGAAAAAAACCAAAAATATTGTATAAAAGGGAGTCATTTAGACTTGAAAATAATTTAGCAATGAATTTATCAAGGCAATAGCTGGCAAACAATAAATAAGAAAGAAAGAGAAGTGTGATAAGAAAAAAAAAAGGTGTTTCCTTCAACTACGCAGGTGCGATAATACTAGTATTTACAGATTTCGCTCAAAACTTTCGCAAAGACTTGTGGGAACGTCACATGATCGCATGTGTCGATTATGTAAGATCGTATTCAAATTAGTATGATGACGTCATATCTGATCTCAGGAAAAATAGCTCAGAGTTCCCGACCGCAAGACGACGATTCCGTTATCTAAACGCTAAAATTGCCCCTGTTTACTGATTATAAACGTTCAGTTTATTTAGGCCCACTAAGAAACATATTTCTATTAGTAGTAGTTAATATCATTGTTTTACAAAGAGTTGATTAAAAAAAAAAAAAAAAAAAAACTGAATAGACCTATCTTTCTTCAAAGGGAAACTACAAATTGCATAGTTTTTAGTTTTCAGTATTTATATTTTTAAGTATTTTTATAGAACTGTTTTTCCTTCTTTTGTTATCATCATTATATCATAACTTTATTATTATTTTCCATCCTTGTATATCTGATATGTTTGTAGAAATCCTTCGTAAATTACACTTGACGAAAACTTTAACCTGACTTATTGTATTTTTGTATTGAGTCATGCTTTGTGAGAAATGAGTTAAATGCATTTACAGAAGATATCGACCCATACCACACTGCTCAGTCCGCGAAGGCCGACAAGGGTCGAAACTCTTTGATACCACTTTAACTCATGATTCAGCCGGTTGTTAGACAAAATGGATCCATAATTATGTGATGACTTGCCTGGTATCACAGAGATGCATTAAATCCCTTTTGCAAGAGCGCAGCTCATTTGTTTCTCGTCTGTACTTCTTCATCTCAATCCCCACCTCTTCCTCAAGCCACTGATGCCCTTGCCGTCCAGGGTCCGTATTCACCAACCATTCTAAATCGCACTTTAAACCTTTACCGCACAATGCCGCCTTTTGACGCCCCTAGGAAAGAAGCCTTTTGAAAACGTTTTGGGAAAAGGAGAAAATGCTGGTAATCAGCATTTTCTCCTTTTCCCACAATGTTTTCTACCCTATCAAAAAAAAAAAAAAAGTTGCACCATTTGAGCCACATTGAAATTGTCGTCTGCAAATGCTTTCAATTTGGACAAGGCTAAAATTTTGTCGTCTGGTAAAAGGGTTAATTCGGATTCTCTATGTATAATGTAACACAATTTCTAATTGGCTAGACCATTTGGTTAAGCCCATTAGAAATTGCGCAACTTTAAAATTTAGAAAAAAAAAAACCTTGAGTGTCCGAATGCAACATAGAATAGTTGCTGAGTACAGCCCAAGGGGCTGCGAGTTTGAGCCACGGCTAGACTGATATACTTTTAGGGGATCGATGATATCATTGCACTCAATGCGACTTATGTTCTCTATTCGCTGTACATTATGTTGACCTCCTCATTTGAGGGAAAACACCCAGTAGCTTGAAAACATGTGGTATGCTTAATTCTGTTAACCTTTTTACCACACGACGAAATCAAAGACTTGTCCAAATTTAAAGCATTTGTAGACGATAATTTAAATCTCGCTCAAATAGTAAAATTTGTATTTGATAGGACAGAAAACGTTGTGGGAAATGGAGAAAATGCTGTTTTCAAAAGGCTTCTTCATAAAGGTCGTTAAAACTCGTAATTGTGTGATAAAGGTTCCACTCTTGATTAGACGACAAAATTTTAGACTTCCAGAACGAAAGCATTTTTACAGACGACAATTCAAATGTGGTTCAAATGATAGTATTTGTCCTTAGATAGGTAGAAAACATTGTGGAAAAGGAAAAAAAATTGCTGATTAACAGCATTTTCTCCTTTTCCGACAACGTTTTCATATCATTCTTCCTGCTTGGTAGCATTATCTCTTTTTCCCACATTGTTTTCATAATCCTTCTTCCACAAGGTCTTTACAACTCGAAATTCTGTTGTAAAGGGGAAAAAAAACCTAGGCATAATCCATGGATAGGTGCACTGGTCAACGAGATTTAACTAAAAAAAGCGGAAAGCGGCGTTAATAACCAAACAGACAGACAAAACCAACATCATTTCTTCTTTCTTCTTCTATCTTCTTTAATGGAACATGTTAAATTTAAATTCAAACAGATTTTATTCTACTGAAGTACATTATACATGAAAATACAAAACAGTTAACAAATATAACATGTAGGACAGTTAGTTTATATATGCAGTGTAGCGTCAATCGCCATTTACAACTTTCCTTAACAGTGATGAATTGCCTCGAATTCAAATTACTATAACTACATGTATGTCCGTTTATCTAAGCGTACCGTTTTGTTCGTCATTTAGGCCCACCATCTCATCTGCAATGTTTTTGTCCACCATGAGTGTCTTGTGTTATTACAAAATAATTCTATTCAGACCCCACTCAACCAGACTGTTCCCTTTCTGGACCTATCCCGCCCGCCCCACTTTTAACCCCTTTCTGGCACTGCTTTTACTCCGACCGCACAGTCCCCAAATCCATCCCACCCATCCCAACCTAAGACCCCTTCTCCTCCCCCCTCCCACCCCGACCCCCCCACCCCTTTAACCCTTTTCTTCCGTCCCCGCCATCCCACTATCCCCTACCCCATAATGTCCGATCCTTGTTTGCGGTCGAGATCTCATTCCCCTGGCTTTCTCTCGGATACCCTGTAGATATTGTTCCCTCAAGTTTTGAGCCGCCAGTTGCTGCTCAGCTAACTTTTCCAGTCTCTCTTTAGCCTCCACTTCTTCCATTATTTCATTCATCAAGATTTCGTCTTCCTCTGTCAATGCAAGCTGTGAAAATGAAAGTATAAAAATGTAAGGAACTGTATTCAACAGCTCATTGTTACGTTGCTCTAATTTTGAATCCAAGTCTAGCCTTCTTGAGAATCAGTCAGTAAAAAGTCACCGAATCAGGCGGCGCTCAATTTTATCGACTATTTTCGATTTCCTCTTAACTCAAAATTTCAAGACAAGGTATTTCTTTGTCTGTAATTACCAAACATTCTACAGTAAATTTTCTCTCAAAATTTCAAGACATGCCATTTCTTTGTCTGTAATTACCAAACATTCTAAAGTCAATTTTCTCTCTAAATTCAGACAGTCCCTTTGTCACATGGTGTTTACAAGTTTTCAAACATTTGACCTTAACTCATGTACATTGCCCAAATTTCACAAACATGCTTTTAAAGTCGCGAAACTATACTGTGGTCAACATTGAGTCTTTTTTTCTTCGTATCAGATAGGCATTTAGCCAGCTGTTTTTTGGAGAAAAAAAAAAGAAAAAAAAAAAATGTACCAAGCTAAATGTAACTATATAAAGAGGTTCAAAGGAAAGTAAAACCACACTGATATTTACGTGTTCAGATCTCTTCACGTCCACTTTTTGTTCCATCCTCTCGGCCAGTCTAGAAGGCATTCTATGTGGCATACCTTGTACAAAGTCCACTTGGAAAAATACAGGCTTCTTTATAACGGGTGGTGGGACTGAAATGGAATCATTTCAATGAAAGTTTAAAGAAAATAAAGCAGTAAATTCATCAAAAATTAAAACGTGGTTTCAAATTTCAAATATGACTGAAAGAAATGATAACAAAAATAAACGACAACGCTAAAAAATAAGTTATAAAAAATGTTAGGTAAGGAAGAACTGAAAGCTGTAAGAATTCAAGAAAGACTGTATAAATTCTCACCAGTTTCCTTCAACTCGTCCAGGACGCTTATCTCCTTATCTGAGGCCACAGACTCTACAGATGTACTATCAACATCTGACATTGTAAGTTCTCTGACCATCTCTAGTTCTTCTTCACAACTTCCAGATCTGCTGCTAGACATACGTTGTGAAGCAGACGATCTACTTAAAATGTCAGAGACATTTGTTTCTTTAGTTTTTGAAACCGATACTCTTGTATCAGGGCAGACTTTGTTTTTCTTTCCGAATTTAGGCAGACAGTTACCCATTTTTTTATATCCGCATTTAAATAAAACAAATCAAAATAATACAAAGCTGTTTACGCAGACGTTTGTTTAAAACGCGTTGTCAAGTTACAGTATAGTAACGACGTTTTGTGACGTAACATCCTTGTATTGAAACGTCATTTTTCCCCATGCAGAAAAAGGATTCATGAGTTCTGATCGGTCTTTTTTCAAAGACTCTTTAACAATCGCAAAAGCTGTCTAGCCTTTTAAAGAACGACAATTTA
The DNA here is from genome assembly GCA_945859785.2 of Tridacna gigas. Taxonomy (NCBI): domain Eukaryota; kingdom Metazoa; phylum Mollusca; class Bivalvia; order Cardiida; family Cardiidae; genus Tridacna; species Tridacna gigas. Next base: position 6,205,454 of record OX244038.2, on the reverse strand, counting down.
TCAGCAAGAATAGGATGTATAAATACACTTTCAATCAAAGTTTTTTCTAAAAGAGCCAGTAACTTGTGTGTGTCCTTTAAAAGCTGAAATGTAAACGCTATACCAAGCATTTGGAATTTCATTTTGTAAACATTTTGTATCATCTTACTCAATGAGTCGTTTGGGTGTACAGTTGTAAATAATTCACGACGGAAACATAAGTGAAAAGTATAATGATAGATTTTCTTGTAATTATTTTGTTGCTCTTTTATTATATTTTGCGGTGTTTATTTTTTCTTTATAAAAGATTGCCGTTATACTATATCAGATAATGAAATTGATGAACCACTATTCAAATATTTTGGATAAATGAAGGAATTTGAAAGGGTAGAAAACATTTCGGAGAAAACGAGAAAATACTGGTGACTAACAAATTTTCCTTTATCCACATTATTTCTTCCTCAGGGTAATAAAACACCGGGTCATCTGGTAAAGAGTTCAGTGCCATAGGGAAAAAAATGACGCTTTTGCGCATGGCAAAGATCAAGATCAGACTGCACGTTCAGATCAGACTGCATAATAGGTGTAGCCTCGAATTTTCTGTCCATACCATCTGCTTGTGTTGTGAAGCCTGTAAGATCTCACAAATTCTTTCAGAGTTTTACTGGTCTGTATTTTCAGCCGTCGAGAGAGTTCAAGTTGATATGAGCCATGCTCTGTGAAATGGGAGCTTAACCCTTTCCCAAACGACAAATTTTGGACTAATCCACATTCAAAGAGTTTGCCGACGACAATTTTAACTTTGATGAAAATGGCAGAAAGGTCTCAAAAAGTGTAGAAAACACTGTGGGAAAAGGAGAAATTGCTCGTTACGAGCAATTTCTCCTTTTCCCACAGTTTTTTTTTCAAAAGACTTGTACTGCAGACACGTGAAAACCAGGACTTGTTGGGAAAGGGTTAATGCATTTGCGAAAATTGCGGACTGCCCAGGCTGACATGGGCAGATACTTTTCGCTATCTTTGAATTTTCTGCATGTCAAGGATAATTCTACCTCATAATTCAGTCGGTTGTGTGACAAACTGAATTTTATGGATCCATAATGAGGTGGGGTCTTGCTTGGTATAATGCATTACGGAGATGCATTAAGTCCCCTTTTGCCAGAGCATGGCTCCTATACATGTATTAGTTTATAAGGCGCTGAAAGGGTTACAACTATAGCTCTCACTGGATAAACCTTCCATTACCAGTTTATATTATTGTTTATGTTTGAGATAAGAGGTTTAAAATCACGTACCGTGACGAGATAATCTATAAACCCAAATCGATAACGTTTATACGAGGGTTGTTCGGGAAGTTCGTAGAATTTTGCTCTAAAATCCATATTATTTGTAATTTATAGGTAAATATCAAGGTATAAGTACTTAAACATACCGTGACTACATTTCCAAAAGATTATTCGAAAATATCAACAATAACCGAAAATAGCGGTAACCCTAGCAACACAATATCGGGATACCGGAGCAGTCCATTTCTTAACAATGTATAACATAGTATAACAGATTTTACATTGTATCTTTTATACTTTCTATTGGCTTCAAAATGGCGCGAAAACGTCAATCGTTAACACAACGTCATGACGTCATTTCCTGCAAATTTCATAACGTTTTCGGTTCTTTCAAACGAGCTACACGATTTTGAAGGAGATATCAAAAAGTCGCTGACCGGAAGAGATGACGTCTACCGGCGACGTCGAATTGCGAAGTGTTGTGAAATTTTGTGTCGCGCTGGAAAAATCACCAACAGAAACGCTGAACATGATCAAATCTACAGGAAAATATAAAAAATGCAGCCCAGCTACTGTATATAAGTGGCATGCGCGTTTTAGAAGCGGATGTGATTCTATTGAGGACGATCCTAGATCTGGTCTGCCGGCCGTCGTAGTGTGTTCAGTTAGGGATCGAGCGAAAGACATGGTAAATTGTGATAGGAGAATTACTGTCAGGTCGATTGCAGATGAACTCGATGTTTCGGTATCCACGGTGCATGGGATATTAACAGATGAACTGGGCATGTCTAAAGTTAGTGCGCGTTGGGTGCCCCGATTGCTCAAGGAAAGTGAAAAAGAATGCCGGGTGCGATGTTCACAGGAGTTTCTTACCCGCTACGAAACAGAGGGAGACGCATTTTTAGACAGGATTATCACCACGGATGAGACCTGGCTGCACCACTTTGACCCGGAAACTAAGCGCATGTCATCGGTGTGGAAAACCCCGCGTACCCCTCCACCAAAAAAGGCTCGGGTCCAAAAAAGCGCAGGAAAACAGATGTTCGTTTACTTCATGGACCGGCACGGGATGCTATTACAGCACCGAATTCCAGAGGGCCAAACAGTCACAGCGGCATACTATTCTAAGGTAAATGATAAATAAATAAATAAATAAATAAATAAATAAATCTAAATAAATAAATAAATAAATCAAATAAATAAATAACAAAAAATGAGATATTGATTTACGCAAACCTAATGAACCGTGCATTTCTTTCTTTAGGTTCTGAGGCGGGATCTCGTTAACGCGATACGGAAGAAACGGCCCCACTTGAACCATGACCAAGTAATACTACACCAGGATAATGCACCGGGACACCGAGCGGAATCTACACAGCTAGAGATCACTCTGCTGGGTTTTGAGGTCTTGAAGCACCCACCATACAGTCCTGACCTCGCCCCCATGGATTTTCGCGTATTCCCGGAGCTCAAGGCACAGTTACGCGGAATACGGTTTGATTCAGCTGACGACCTTACTAAACAAGCCCAAGCAGTTGTGTCGTCATTTTCTGAAGAGTGGTATGTAGAAACGTACACTAAGTGGATAAGCAGGCATCGGAAATGCGTGGATCTTGCGGGTGACTATGTGGAGAAAGTGCGACGTTCGTTGGACTTAAATGACGCTTGACGTTACTTATGACGTCGGCGTGCTCCGGGTATGACTTACATGCTGTTTTATTTCTGTTAGGAAAATTTTGCTATTTAAGATACTAGAAAAATACACAGGGAATGGATAGAATAAAATCTGAAATTTGTGCCCGTATATTCTATTTTATTAAACTGCGATTATAACTTGTCCTATAAAAAAATTCTACGAACTTCCAGAACAACCCTCGTATTATCACAACTCATGATTTTAAAAAATGTATTCCCGAAAAACAAACAATAGTATAAACTTTTAATGAAAGGTTTATCGAGTTAGAGTTATATTCCAAACGCTTGGTATAGCGAGATATAACGGTACACATATTTACAAATGTTTATTTCTATACTTGTATAATTAAAGTTTATATAATTTTGATTTAAAAGTACATATACATATATTTACAAATTCATATTTCTGTCCTCATATAATTATTGTTATAAAACCTCAGATGCAACAGTATACATGTTTACAAATTTGTATTTCTATACTCATATTATTATGGTTCAAATAACTGAGATGCAACGATACAGTTACTTCACAAAATTATATCTCTGCACTCATATACAAAGTCTTATGGCAATCCGAAATTGTTGGTTTACAATGGCTCGTCAAATCGGTACTCTGGATGTCCCATGGTACTGGAAGGAAAAAATGAAAACCTATAGATCAGGGTCTGCATTCACCAACCACCCACATTGTATCCTTAGTCTAATTCTAGGCCTAGAAAGTAACACAATTTCTGATTGGCTAACCCTATAGATCATAAATCGTATTCATCAACCACTCTAAATATCAATTTTATTCTTGATTTAGAAATTAACACAACTTCTGATTGGCTAAACCATTTGGTTTAGCCAATCAGAAATTGTGCCAAATTGAAATTCGGAAAATTCTTCAATGAGACTATGAATGCTGTTCAAGAAGAAGTGGTAAATACAGGTTTACGGGTCGTATTCACTAAGCGCTCTACATTCAGCCCTAATTCTTAAGTCTAGGCCTCGCCATCTCAATGGTTTAGGCGTTTCAATCCGGCCACAGGTTGATAGTCTTAAAATTCAAAATCAAATTGACCTCAGAATAACTGACTGCGTAGGCAATCGTATTTCTACGTCAACCATTCTAAATTGGACAAAGGAAGAACACTTGAAGGAGACAAAATGTAACTTTCCCACAATTGTATTGAAGACACTGTTGGCAAAAGCAGCTGCTACTTTTCCTGTTAATTTTCAACAACATGTGACAATGGGGTTGGGCCATAAAATTCTTTCAGCTTAGAATCGTTAAGCCCCCCTACAAAATTCTAGCATTACATTACACATATACAGTAAAAAAAAAAAAAAAATCACAAATTAATTCTACAGAGAAAGAGAGCGAGATAGTACCAGTATCCTTCGCGAAGTCTTTCGCGGACGGCATAGATCACGATAATACTGTGCAAACTGTGTAGTCTGATCTTCGACCTCATATGGCCAAGCCATAAGATTAAAATGTACCATGCTCTATGAAAAGGGGGCTTAATGCATCTGCGAAAAGTATCGACTCAGCTCAGCCTGCGCAGTCCGCGCAGGCTGACCTGGGCCGAAACTTTTCGCTACTGGTCAATTTTCTACATGTCAAAGGACCATTCTATCTCATAATTCAGTCGGTTGTTAAAAAAAGTGGCAGTTATGGATCTATAAGTATGTATTTGCTTACTTAGTACGATGCATCACAGAGATCCATTAAGCCCCCTTTTCACAGAGCATGGCTCAAATATTTCTGAATTTCCATGTGTTGTATTTTCAGCCGCCGAAAGGGGTCGCGTTTAGTTACTTAGCGCTGGCAGAGTTTAAAAGTAAAATTTAGATTTTTAATGATATACAGTAAAGAGATCGAGTTTTCCTACTTACATGTACATAGGTTCTTTGAAGACTCTGAGACTGCGATTAAGTGACGCGATCTGTTTCATTTCCTCCGGAGAGAGTTCGAAGTCAAAAATCTGCAATGATAAGAGTTTGGCGAAGAATGGAGCTGGTTTAGGTGATAAACTACAATTTAAATGTACCAAAGACGGGCGAAAGGACCAACTGACCGACCGACAGACCGGTAGACAGACAGACAGAACGTCACATGATCGCATATGTCGATTACCTAAGATCGTATTCAAATTAGTATGATGACGTCATATCTGATCTCAGGAAAAATAGCTCAGAGTTACCGACCGCAAGACGACGATTCCATTATCTAAACGCTAAAATTGCCCCTCTTTACTGATTATAAACGTTCAGTTTATTAAGGCGCACTAAGAAACATATTTCTGTTAGTAGTAGTTAATATCATTGTTTTACAAAGAGCTGATTAAAGAAAAAAAAAAAAGAAAAAAAAACTGAATAGACCTATCTTTCTTCAAAGGGAAACTACAAATTGCATAGTTTTTAGTTTTCAGTATTTATATTTTTAAGTATTTTTATAGAACTGTTTTTTCTTCATTCGTTATCATCATTATTTCATAACTTTATTATTATTTTCCATCCTTGTATATCTGATATGTTTGTAGAAATCCTTCATAAATTACACTTGACGAAAACTTTAACCTTACTTCTTGTGTTTTTGTATTGAGTCATGCTTTGTGAAAAGGGAGTTCAATGCATTTACAAAAAAATATCGACCCATGTCACACTGCGCAGTCCGCGAAGGCCGACGAGGGTCGAAACTCTTTGATACCACTTTAACTCATGATTCAGCCGGTTGTTAGACAAAATGGATCCATAATTATGTGATGACTTGCCTGGTATCACTGAAATGCACTAAACCCCTTTTGCAAGAGCGCAGCTCATTTGTATCTCGTCTGTACTTCTACATCTCAATCCCCACCTCTTCCTCAAGCCAGTGATGCCCATACCGTCCAGTGTCCGTATTCACCAACCATTCTAAATCGCACTTTAAACCTTTACCGCACAATGCCGCCTTTTGATGCCCCTGGGAAAGAAGCCTTTTGAAAACATTTTGGGAAAAGGAGAAAATGCTGGTAACCAGCATTTTCTCCGTTTCCCACAATGTTTTCTACCCTATCAAAAAAAAAAAAAAAAAAAAAGTTGCACCATTTGAGCCACATTGAAATTGTCGTCTGCAAATGCTTTCAATTTGGACAAGACTGAAATTTTGTCGTCTGGTAAAGGGTTAATTCGGATTCTCTATGTATAATGTAACACAATTTCTAATTGGCTAGACCATTTGGTTAAGCCCATTGGAAATTGCGCAACTTTGAAATTTAGAAAAAAAAAACCTTGAGTGTCCGGATGCAACATAGAATAGTTGGTGAGTACAGCCCAAGGGGTTGCGAGTTTGAGCCACGGCTAGACTGATATACTTTTAGGGGATCGATGATAGTCATTGCACTCAATGCGACTTATGTTCTCTATTCGCTGTGCATTATGATGACCTCCTTATTTGCGGGAATACTACCAGTAGCTTGAAAACATGTGGTATGCTCAATTCTGTTAACCTTTTTACCACACGACGAAATCAAAGACTTGTCCAAATTTAAAGCATTTGCAGACGATAATTTAAATCTGGCATAAATAGTAAAATTTATATTTGATAGGGTAGAAAACGTTGTGGGAAATGGAGAAAATGCTGGTTACCAGCATTTTCTCCATTTCCCACAATGTTTTCAAAAGGCTTCTTCATAAAGGTCGTTAAAACTCGTAATTGTGCGATAAAGAGTCCACTCTTTATTAAACGACAAAATTTTAGACTTCCAGAACGAAAGCATTTTTACAGACGACAATTCAAATGTGGTTCAAATGATAGTATTTGTCCTTAGATAGGTAGAAAACATTGTGGAAAAGGAAAAAAAATGCTGATTAACAGCATTTTCTCCTTTTCCGACAACGTTTTCATATCATTCTTCCTGCTTGGTAGCATTATTTCTTTTTCCAACATTGTTTTCATAATCCTTCTTCCCCAAGGTCTTTACAACTCGAAATTCTGTTGTAAAGGGGGGAAAAAACCTAGGCATAATCCACGGATAGGTGTACTGGTCAACGAGATTTAACTAAAAAAAGCGGAGAGCGGCGTTAATAACCAAACAGACAGACAAAACCAACATCATTTCTTCTTTCTTCTTCTATCTTCTTTAATGGAACATGTTAAATTAAATTTAAACTTATTTTATTCTACTGAAGTACATAATACATGAAAAATACAAAACAGTCAGTTAACAAACATAACATGTAAGACAGTTAGTTTATATGTGCAGTGTAGCGTCAATCGCCATTTACAACTTTTCCTTAACAGTGATGGATTGCCTCGAATTCAAATTACTATAACTACATGTATGTCCGTTCATCTAAGTGAACCGTTTTGTTCGTCATTTAGGCCCACCATCTCATCTGCAATGTTTTTGTCCACCGTGAGTGTCTTGTGTTATTACAAAATAATCCTATTCAGACCCCACTCAACCAGACTGTTCCCTTTCTGGACCTATCCCGCCCGCCCCACTTTTAACCCCTTTCTGGCACTGCCTTTACTCCGACCGCACGGTCAACAGATCCATCCCACCCATCCCCACCTTAGACCCCTTCTCCTCCCCCCTCCCACCCCGATCCCCCACCCCTTTAACCCTTTTCTTCCGTCCCCGCCATCCCACTATCCCCTACCCCATAATGTCCGATCCTTGTTTGCGGTCGAGATCTCATTCCCCTGGCTTTCTCTCGGATACCCTGTAGATATTGTTCCCTCAAGTTTTGAGCCGCCAGTTGCTGCTCAGCTAACTTTTCCAGTCTCTCTTTAGCCTCCACTTCTTCCATTATTTCATTCATCAAGATTTCGTCTTCCTCTGTCAATGCAAGCTGTAAAAATGAAAGCATGGAATTCTAAGAGGACTGTATTCAACAACTCATCGTTATATAGCTCTTATTTTGAATATAAGTCTAGCCTTCTTATTGACTGAGACAATGATAGCAACTAGTAAAAAGTCACCGAATCATGCAGCTCTGAATTTTATCGACTATTTTCGATTTCTTTCTAACTCAAAATTTCAAGACAAGGTATTTCTTTGTCTGTAATTACCAAACATTCTAAAGTCAATTTTCTCTCTATATTCAGACAGTCCCTGTGTCACTTGGTGCTTTCTACTTTTCAAACATTTAACCTTAACTCATGCGCATTGCCCAAATTTCACAAACATGCTGTTCAAGTCTCGAAACTATACTGTGGTCAATATTGAGTCTTTTTTCCTTCGTATAAGATAGGCATTTAGCCACCTGCGTCCATATTCACCAACCATTCTTAAGAACGTTCTTTGTCTTATTCTCCAAGATTTTCCATGTTTGAAAGTAACACAACTTCTGATTGGCTAAACCAAATGGTTTAGCCAATTAGAGGGTGTGTTACTTTCAAATTTTGGAAAAATCTGAAGAATAAGACTAAGAATGTTCTAAAGAATTGTTGGTGAAAACAGACCCTGTTTTTGAAAAGAAAAAAGGAAAAAAATGTACCAAGCTAAATGTAACTATATAAAGAGGTTCAAAGAAAAGTAAAGCCGAACTGGTAATTACGTGTTCAGATTTCTTTACTTCCACTTTTTGTTCCATCCTCTCTGCCAGTCTAGAAGGCATTCTATGTGGCATACCTTGTACAAAGTCTACTTGGAAAAATACAGGCTTCTTTATTACGGGTGGTGGGGCTGAAATGGAATCATTTCAATGAAATTTTAAAGAAAATAAAGCAGTAAATTCATCAAAAATTAAAACGTGGTTTGAAATTTCAAATATGACCGAAAGAAATGATAACAAAAATAAACGACAACGCTAAAAAATAAGTTATAAAAAGATGTTAGGTAAGGAAGAACTGAAAGCTGTAAGAATTCAAGAAATACTGTATAAATTCTCACCAGTTTCCTTCAGCTCGTCCAGGACGCTTATCTCCTTATCTAAGGCCACAGACTCTACAGATATACTATCAACATCTGACATTGTAAGTTCTCTGACCATCTCTAGTTCTTCTTCACAACTTCCAGATCTGCTGCTAGACATAAGTTGTGAAGCAGACGATCTACTTAAAATGTCAGAGACATTTGTTTTAGTTTTTGAAACCGATACTCTTGCATCAGGACATACTTTGTTCTTCTTTCTGAATTTAGGGAGACAGTTACCCATTTTTTTACATCAGCATTTAAATAAAACAAATCAAAATAATACAAAGCTGTTTACGCAGACGTTTGTTCAAAACGCGTTGTCAAGTTACAGTATAGTAACGACGTTTTGTGACATAACATCCTTGTATTGAAACGTCATTTTTCCCCATGCAGAAAAAGGATTCACAAGTTCTGATTGGTCTTTTTTCAAATACTCTTTAATAATTGCAAAAGCTGTCTAGCCTTTTGGAGAACGACAATATATCAGCAAGAATAGGATGTATAAATACACTTTCAATCAAAGTTTTTGCTAAAAGAGCCAAGAACTTGTGTGTGTCGTTTAAAAGCTGAAATATAAACGCTATACCAAGCGTTTGGAATATAATTTTGTAAACATGGTTGTTTTGTATTGTCTCACTCAATGAGTCGTTTGGGTGTACAGATGTTAATAATTCATAATGGAAATATAAGTGAAAAATATAATGATAGATTTTCTTGTAATTATTTTGTTGCTCTTTTATTATATTTTGCGGTGTTATTTTTTCTTTATAAAAATTGCCGTTGTACTATATCAAATAATGAAATTGATGAACCACTATTCAAATATTTTGGATAAATGAAGGAATTTGAAAGGGTAGAAAACATTTCGGAGAAAACGAGAAAATACTGGTGACTAACAAATTTTCCATTATCCCCATTATTTCTTCCTCAGGGTAATAAAACACCGGGCCATCTGGTAAAGAGTTTAGTGCCATGGGGAAAAAAATGACGCTTTTGCGCATGGCAAAGATCACGATCAGACTGCACGTTCAGATCAGACTGCATAATAGGAGTAGCCTCGGATCTTCTGTCTATACCACCTGCTTGTGTTGTGAAGCCTGTAAGATCTCACATATTCTTTCAGAGTATTACTGGTCTGTATTTTCAGCCGTCGACAGAGTTCAAGTTTCTATGAGCCATGCTCTATGAAATGGGAGTTTAACCCTTTCCCAAACGACAAATTTTGGACTGGTCCAAATTCAAAGAGTTTGCAGACGACAATTTTAAATTTGATGAAAATGGCAGAAAGGTCTCAAGAAGTGTAGAAAACACTGTGGGAAAAGGAGAAATTGCTCGTTATGAGCAATTTCTCCTTTTCCACAGTGTATTCAAAAGACTTGTATTGCAGACACGTGAAAACCAGGGCTTGTTTGGGAAAGGGTTAATGCATTTGCGAAAATTGCGGACTACGCAGGCTGACATGGACCGATACTTTTCGCTATCTTTGAATTTTCTGCATGTCAAGGGCTAATTCTACCTCATAATTCAGTCGTTTGTGTGACAAACTGAATTTTATGGATCCATAATGAGGTGGGGTCTTCCTTGGTATAATGCATTACGGAGATGCATTAAGCCCCCTTTTGCCAGAGCATGGCTCATGTACTAGCTTATAAGGCGCTGAAAGGGTTACAACTATAGCTCTCACTTGATAAACCTTCCATTATCAGTTTATATTATTGTTTATGTTTGGTATAACAGGTTTAAAATCGCGTACCGTGACGAGATAATCTATAAACCCAAATCGATAACGTTTATATTATATCGTCACAACTCATGATTTTAAAAAGTGTATTCCCAAAAAACAAACAATGATATAAACTTTTAATGAAAGGTTTATCGAGTTAGAGTTATAGTGAATTTTTAAATAAGCGAGATTTAACGGTACACATATTTACAAATGTGTATTTCTATACTCGTATAATTAAAGTTTATGTAATTTTGATTTAAAAGTACATATACATATATTTACAAATTCATATTTCTGTTCTCATATAATTATTGTTATAAAACCTCAGATGCAACAGTATACATGTTCACAAATTTGTATTTCTATACTCATATTATTATGGTTCAAATAACTGAGATGCAACAGTACAGTTATTTCACAAAATTGTATCTCTGCACTCATATACAAAGTCTTATGGCAATCCGAAATCGTTGGTTTACAATGGCTCGTCAAATGGGTACTCTGAATGTCCCATGGTACTGAAAGAAAAAATGTAAACCTGTCGATCAGGGTCTGCATTCACCAACCACACTACATTGTATTCTTAGTCTAATTCTAGATCTAGAAAGTAACACAATTTCTGATTGGCTAAACCTATAGATCATGAATCGTATTCATCAACCACCCTAAATATCAGTTTTATTCTTGATTCAGAAATTTACACAACTTCTGATTGGCTAAACCATTTGGTTTAGCTAATCATGATTGGCTAAATCATTTGGTTTAGCCAATCAGAAATTGTGCCAAATTGAAATTCGGAAAATTCTTCAATGAGACTATGAATGCTGTTCAAGAAGGGGTGGTAAATACAGGTTTAGGGGTCGTATTCACTAAGCGCTCTACATTCAGCCCTAATTCTTAAATCTAAGCCTAGCCATCTCAATGGTTTAGGCGTTTCAATCCGGCCACAGGTTGATAGTCTTAGAATTCAAAATCAAATTGACCTCAGAATAACTGACTACGTAATCGTGTTTCAACCATTCTAAATTGGACAAAGGAAGAACACTTAAAGGAGACAAAATGTAACTTTTCCACAATTGTATTGAAGACACTGTTGGCAAAAGCAGCTGCTACTTTTCCTGTTAATTTTCAACAACATGTGAGAATGGGGTTGGGCCATAAAATTCTTTCAGCTTAGAATCGTTAAGCCCCCCCTACAAAATTCTAGCATTACATTACACATATACAGTAAAAAAGAAAATTCACAAATTAATTCTACAGAGAAAGAGAGCGAGATAGTACCAGTATCCTTCGCGAAGTCTTTCGCGGACGGCATAGATCACGATAATACTGTGCAAACTGTGTAGTCTGATCTTCGACCTCATATGGCCAAGCCATAAGATTAAAATGTACCATGCTCTATGAAAAGGGGGCTTAATGCATCTGCGAAAAGTATCGACTCAGCTCAGCCTGCGCAGTCCGCGCAGGCTGACCTGGGCCGAAACTTTTCGCTACTGGTCAATTTTCTACATGTCAAAGGACTATTCTATCTCATAATTCAGTCGGTTGTTAAAAAAAGTGGCTGTTATGGATCTATAAGTATGTATTTGCTTACTTAGTACGATGCATCACAGAGATCCATTAAGCCCCCTTTTCAAACAGCATGGCTCAAATATGTCTGAATTTCCATGTGTTGTATTTTCAGCCGTCGAAAGGGGTCGGTTTAGTTACTTAGCGCTGGCAGAGTTTAAAAGTAAAATTTTGATTTTTAATGATAAACAGTAAAAAGATCGAGTTTTCCATCACTTACATTGGTTCTTTGAAGACTCTGAGATTGCGATGAAGTGACGCGATCTGTTTCAATTCCTCCGGAGAGAGTTCGAAGTCAAAAATCTGCAATGAGAAGAGTTTGGCGAAGAATGGAGCTGGTAAAGGTGATAAACTACAATTTAAATGTACCAAAGACGGGCGAAAGGACCAACTGACCGACCGACAGACCGGTAGACAGACAGACAGAACGTCACATGATCGCATGTGTCGATTACGTAAGATTGTATTCAAATTAGTATGATGACGTCATATCTGATCTCAGGAAAAATAGCTCAGAGTTACCGACCGCAAGACGACGATTCTGTTATCTAAACGCTAAAATTTCCCCGCTTTACTGATTATAAACGTTCAGTTTATTAAGGCGCACTAAGAAACATATTTCTATTAGTAGTAGTTAATATCATTGTTTTACAAAGAGTTGATTAAAGAAAAAAAACTGAATAGACCTATCTTTCTTCAAAGGGAAACTACAAATTGCATAGTTTTTAGTTTTCAGTATTTATATTTTTAAGTATTTTTATAGAACTGTTTTTTCTTCATTCGTTATCATCATTATTTCATAACTTTATTATTATTTTCCATCCTTGTATATCTGATATGTTTGTAGAAATCCTTCATAAATAACACTTGACGAAAACTTTAACCTTTCTTATTGTATTTTTGTATTGAGTCATGCTTTGTGAAAAATTAGTTAAATGCATTTACAGGAAATATCGACCCATGCCACACTGCTCAGTCCGCGAAGGCCGACAAGGGTCGAAACTCTTTGATACCACTTTAACTCATGATTCAGCCGGTTGTAAGACAAAATGGAGCCATAATTATGTGATGACTTGCCTGGTATTACGGAGATGCATTAAACCCCTTTTGCAAGAGCGCAGCTCATTTGTATCTCGTCTGTACTTTTTCATCTCAATCCCCACCTCTTCCTCAAGCCAGTGATGCCCATGCCGTCCAGTGTCCGTATTCACCAACCATTCTAAATCGCACTTTAAACCTTTACCGCACAATGCCGCCTTTTGACGCCCCTGGGAAAGAAGCCTTTTGAAAACATTTGGGGAAAAGGAGAAAATGCTGGTAACCTGCATTTTCTCCTTTTCCCACAATGTTTTCTACCCTATCAAAAAAAAAAAAAAAGTTGCACCATTTGAGCCACATTGAAATTGTCGTCTGCAAATGCTTTCAATTTGGACAAGACTGAAATTTTGTCGTCTGGTAAAGGGTTAATTCGGATTCTCTATGTATTATGTAACACAATTTCTAATTGGCTAGACCATTTGGTTAAGCCCATTAGAAATTGCGTAACTTTAAAATTTAGGAAAAAAAAACCTTGAGTGTCCGGATGCAACATAGAATAGTTGGTGAGTACAGCCCAAGGGGTTGCGAGTTTGAGCCACGGCTAGACTGATATACTTTTAGGGGATCGATGATAGTCATTGCACTCAATGCGACTTATGTTCTCTATTCGCTGTACATTATGTTGACCTCCTTATTTGCGGGAAAACACCCTGTAGCTTGAAAACATGTGGTATGCTTAATTCTGTTAACTTTTTTACCACACGACGAAATCAAAGACTTGTCCAAATTTAAAGCATTTGCAGACGACAATTTAAATCTGGCTCAAATGGTACAATTTGTTTTTGATAGGGCAGAGAACGTTGTGGGAAATGGAGAAAATGCTGGTTACCAGCATTTTCTCCATTTTCCACAATGTTTTCAAAAGGCTTCTTCATAAAGGTCGTTAAAACTCGTAATTGTGTGATAAAGAGTCCACTCTTGATTAGACGACAAAATTTTAGACTTCCAGAACGAAAGCATTTACAGACGACAATTCAAATGTGGTTCAAATGATAGTATTTGTCCTTAGATAGGTAGAAAACATTGTGGAAAAGGAAAAAAAATGCTGATTAACACCATTTTCTCCTTTTCCGACAACGTTTTCATATCATTCTTCCTGCTTAGTAGCATTATCTCTTTTTCCCACATTGTTTTCATTATCCTTCTTCCCCAAGGTCTTTACAACTCGAAATTCTGTCGTAAAGGGAAAAAAAAAAAAATCCTAGGCATAATCCATGGATAGGTGCACTGGCCAACGAGATTTAACTAAAAAAGCAAAAAATAGCAGAAAGCGGTGTAAATAACCAAACAGACAGACAAAACCAACATCATTTCTTCTATCTTCTTTAATGGAACATGTTTAATTAAACTTAAACTTATTTTATTCTACTGAAGTACATTATACATGAAAAATACAAAACAGTCAGTTAACAAATATAACATGTAAGACAGTTAATTTATATGTGCAGTGTAGTGTCAATCGCCATTTACAACTTTCCTTAACAGTGATGAATTGTCTCGAATTCAAATTACTATAACTACATGTATGTCCGTTCATCTAAGCGTACCGTTTTGTTCGTCATTTAGGCCCACTATCTCATCTGCAATGTTTTTGTCCACCATGAGTGTCTTGTGTTATTACAAAATAATTCTATTCAGACCCCACTCAACCAGACCGTTCCCTTTCTGGACCTATCCCGCCCGCCCCACTTTTAACCCCTTTCTGGCACTGCCTTTACTCCGACCGCACAGTCCCCAAATCCATCCCACCCATCCCCACCTTATACCCCTTCTTCCCCCCTCCCACCCCGACCCGCCACCCCTTTAACCCTTTTCTTCCCTCCCCGCCATCCCACTATCCCCTACCCCATAATATCCAATCCTTGTTTGCGGTCGAGATCTCATTCCCCTGGCTTTCTCTCGGATACCCTGTAGATATTGTTCCCTCAAGTCTTGAGCCGCCAGTTGCTGCTCAGCTAACTTTTCCAGTCTTTCTTTAGCCTCCACTTCTTCCATTATTTCATCCATCAAGATTTCGTCTTCCTCTGTCAATGCAAGCTGTAAAAATGAAAGCATGGGATTCTAAGAGGACCGTATTCAACAACTCATCGTTATATAGCTCTTATTTTGAATATAAGTCTAGCCTTCTTATTGGCTGAGACAATGATAGCAACTAGTAAAAAGTCAACGAATCATGCAGCGCTGAATTTTATCGACTATTTTCGATTTCCTTCTAACTCAAAATTTCACGACAAGGTATTTCTTTGTCTGTAATTACCAAACATTCAAAAGTCAATTTTCTCTCTATATTCAGACAGTCCCTGTGTCACATGGTCCTCTCTACTTTCCAAACATTTAACCTTAACTCATGTGCATTGCCCCTATTTTCACAAACATGCTTTTAAAGTCGCGAAACTATACTGTGGTCAATATTGAGTCTTTTTTTTCTTCGTATCAGATAGGCAATTAGCCACCTAGGTCCATATTCACCAACCATTCTTAAGGACGTTTTTTTGTCTTATTCTCCAAGATTTTCCATGTTTGAAAGTAACACAACTTCTGACTGGCTAAACCAAATGGTTTAGCCAATCAGAAGGTGTGTTACTTTCAAATTTTGGAAAAATCTGCAGAATAAGACTAAGAATGTTCTAAAGAATGGTTGGTGAATACAGACACTGTTTTTGAAAAAAAAAAAAAGAAAAGAAAAAAATGTACCTAGCTAAATGTAACTATATGAAGAGGTTCAAAGAAAAGCAAAGCCGAACCGATAATTACGTTTTCAGATTTCTTTACTTCCACTTTTTGTTCCATCCTCTCTGCCAGTCTAGAAGGCATTCTATGTGGCATACCTTGTACAAAGTCCACTTGGAAAAATACAGGCTTCTTTATAACGGGTGGTGGGGCTGAAATGGAATCATTTCAATGAAAGTTTAAAGAAAATAAAGCAGGAAATTCATCAAAAATTAAAATTTGGTCTCAAATTTTAAATATGACTGAAAGAAATGATGACAAAAGTAAACGACAACGTTAAAAAATAAGTTATAAAAAGATATTAGGTAAGGAAGAACTGAAAGCTGAAAGAAGTCAAGAAAGACTGTATAAATTCTCACCAGCTTCCTTCAGCTCGTCCAGGACGCTTATCTCCTTATCTAAGGCCACAGACTCTACAGATGTACTATCAACATCTGACATTGTAAGTTCTCTGACCATCTCTAGTTCTTCTTCACAACTGCTAGATCTGCTGCTAGACATACGTTGTGAAGCAGACGATCTACTTAAAATGTCAGAGACATTTGTTTCTTTAGTTTTTGAAACCGATACTCTTCTATCAGGGCAGACTTTATTTTTCTTCCTGAATTTAGGCAGACAGTTACCCATTTTTTTACATCAGCATTTAAATAAAACAAATCAAAATAATACAAAGCTGTTTACGCAGACGTTTGTTTAAAACGCGTTGTCAAGTTACAGTATAGTAACGACGTTTTGTGACGTAACATCCTTGTATTGAAACGTTATTTTCCCCATGCAGAAAAAGGATTCACAAGTTCTGATCGGTCTTTTTTCAAAGACTCTTTAACAATCGCAAAAGCTGTCTAGCCTTTTAAAGAACGACAATTTATCAGCAAGAATAGGATGTATAAATACACTTTCAATCAAAGTTTTTGCTAAAAGAGCCAGTAACTTGTGTGTGTCCTTTAAAAGCTGAAATGTAAACGCTATACCAAGCGTTTGGAATTTCATTTTGTAAACATTTTGTATCATCTTACTCAATGAGTCGTTCGGGTGTACAGTTGTTAAATAATTCATGAAGGAAACATAAGTGAAAAGTATAATGATAGATTTTCTTGTAATTATTTTGTTGCTCTTTTATTTTATTTTGCAGTGTTTATTTTTTCTTTATAAAAGATTGTAGTTATACTATATCAGATAATGAAATTGATGAACCACTATTCAAATATTTTGGATAAATGAAGGAATTTGAAAGGGTAGAAAACATTTCGGAGAAAACGAGAAAATACTGGTGACTAACAAATTTTCCTTTATCCCCATTATTTCTTCCTCAGGGTAATAAAACACCGGGTCATCTGGTAAAGAGTTCAGTGCTATAGGAAAAAAATGACGCTTTTGCGCATTGCAAAGATCAAGATCAGAATGCACGTTCTGATCAGACTGCATAATAGGTGTAGCCTCGGATCTTCTGTCCATACCATCTGCTTGTGTTGTGAAGCCTGTAAGATCTCACAAATTCTTTTAGAGTTTTACTGGTCTGTATATTCAGCCGTCGAGAGAGTTCAAGTTTATATGAGCCATGCTCTGTGAATTGGGAGCTTAACCCTTTACCAAACGACAAATTTTGGACTAATCCAAATTCAAAGAGTTTGCAGACGACAATTTTAAATTTGATGAAAATGGCAGAAAGGTCTCAAAAAGTGTAGAAAACACTGTGGGAAAAGGAGAAATTGCTCGTTACGAGCAATTTCTCCTTTTCCCACAGTGTTTTCAAAAGATTTGTACTGCAGACACGTGAAAACCAGGGCTTGTTTGGGAAAGCGTTAATGCATATGCGAAAATTGCGGACTGCGCAGCCTGACATGGACCAATACTTTTCGCTATCTTTGAATTTTCTGCATGTCAAGGGATACCTCATAATTCAGTCGTTTGTGTGACAAACTGAACTTTATGGATCCATAATGAGGTGGGGTCTTGCTTGGTATAATGCATTACGGAGATGCATTAAGCCCCCTTTTGCCAGAGTATGGCTCATATACATGTACTAGCTTATAAGGCGCTGAAAGGGTTACAACTATAGCTCTCACTCGATAAACCTTCCATTATCAGTTTATATTATTGTTTATGTTTGGGATAACAGGTTTAAAATCACGAGATAATCTATAAACCCAACTCGATAACGTTTATATTATCTCGTCAAAAATCATGATTTTAAAAAAATGTATTCCCGAAAAACAAACAATAATATAAACTTTTAATGAAAGGTTTATCGAGTTAGAGTTACATTATATTCCAAACGCTTGGTATAGCGAGATTTAACGATACACATATTTAAAAATTTGTATTTCTATACTCGTATAATTAAAGTTTATATAATTTTGATATAAAAATACGTGTACATATATTTACAAATTCATATTTCTGTTCTCATATAATTATTGTTATAAAACCTCAGATGCAACAGTATACATGTTCACAAATTTGTATTTCTATACTCGTATATAACCTCAGATGCAACAGTATACATGTTTACAAATTTGTATTTCTATACTCATGTTATTATGGTTCAAATAACTGAGATGCAACAGTACAGATATTTCACAAAATTGTATCTCTGCACTCGTATACAAAGTCTTATGGCAATCCGAAATTGTTGGTTTACAATGGCTCGTCAAATGGGTACTCTGGATGTCCCAAGGTACTGAAAGGAAAAATGTAAACCTGTCGATCAGGGTCTGTATTCACCAACCACACTACATTGTATTCTTAGTCTAATTCTAGATCTAGAAAGTAACACAATTTCTGATTGGCTAAACTTATAGATCATGAATCGTATTCATCAAACACTCTAAATATCAGTTTTATTCTTGATTCAAAAATTTACACAACTTCTGATTGGCTAAACCATTTGGTTTAGCCAATCAGAAATTGTGCCAAATTTAAATTCGGAAAATTCTTGAACGAGACTATGAATGCTGTTCAAGAAGGGGCGGTAAATACAGGTTTAGGGGTCGTATTCACTAAACGCTCTACATTCAGACCTAATTCTTAAGTCTAGGCCTCGCCATCTCAATGGTTTAGGCGTTTCAATCCGGCCACAGATTGATAGTCTTTGAATTCAAAATCAAATTGAGCTCAGAATAACTGACTATGTAGGCAATCGTATTTCTACGTCAACCAAAATTCATTCTAAATTGGACAAATGAAGAACACTTGAAGGAGACAAAATGTAACTTTCCCACAGTTGTATTGAAGACACTATTTGAAAAATGGAGCTGCTACTTGTTGCAAAAAAAAAAAAAAACACTAGCTTATTTCCACTGTCTCCTGTTAATTTTCAACAACATGTGACAATGGGGGTTGGTACATAAAATTATTTCAGCTTAGAATCGTTAAGCCCCCCTACAAACTTCTAGCATTACATAACACATATACACCAAAAAAAAAATCACAAATTAATTCTACAGAGAGAGAGCGAGATAGTACCAGTATCCTTCGCGAAGTCTTTCGCGGACGGCATAGATCACGATAATGCTGTACAAACTATGCAGTCTGATCTTCGACCTCATATAGCCAAGCCATAAGATTAAAATGGACTATGCTCTGTGAAAAGGGGGCTTAATGCATCTGCGAAAATTATCGACCCAGCTCAGCCTGCGCGCTTCGCGCAGGCTGACCTGGGCCGAAACTTTTCGCTATTGGTCAATTTTCTACATGTCAAAGGACCATTCTGTCTCATAATTCAGTCGGTTGTTAAAAAAAGCGGCAGTTATGGATCAATAAGTATGTATTTGCTTACTTAGTATTATGCAACACGGAGATGCATTAAGCCCCCTTTTCACAGAGCATGGCCAAAGTATTTCTGCATTTCCATGTGTTGTATTTTCAACCGTCGAAAAGGGGTCGCGTTTAGTTACTTAGCGCTGGCAGAGTTTAAAAGTGAAATTTAGATTTTTAATTATAAACAGTAAAAAGATCGAGTTTTCTATCACTTACATTGGTTCTTTGAAGACTCTGAGATTGCGATTAAGTGACGCGATCTGTTTCATTTCCTCCGGAGAGAGTTCGAAGTCAAAAATCTGCAATGAGAAGAGTTTGGCGAAGAATGGAGCAGGTAAAGGTGATAAACTACAATTTAAATGTACCAAGACGGGCGAAAGGACCAACTGACCGACCGACAGACCGTTGGACAGACAGACAGAAAAACGGACAGACTGACAGACAATGCGACTACAGAAGTAAGAACCGAAAAACTGCCCACAAAAAGCAGATAGAAGAGGAAAGAATTAATTGGGAAATTAACAGCTTAGAAAAAGTAACGAAAACTTGAAAAAATAAAGACGAAATAGCGAAAAGATGAGATACAATTCGACGCTTTGACGGGCAAAAAAAAAAGGTATTTCCTTTAACTATGCAGGCGCGATATTACTAGTATTTACATAATTCGCGCAAAACTTTCGCAAAGACTTGTGGGAACGTCACATGATCGCATGGGTCGATTACGTAAGATCGTATTCAAATTAGTATGATGACGTCATATCTGATCTCAGAAAAATAGCCAGAGTTACCGACCGCAGCACGACGATTCCATTATCTAAACGCTAAAATTGTCCCTCTTTACTGATTATAAAAGTTCAGTATCTTTAGGCGTACTAAGAAACATATTTCTGTTAGTAGTTAATATCATTGTTTTATAAAGAGTTGATTTTAAAAAAAAATGGATAGATCTATCTTTCTTTAAAGGAAAACTACAAATTGCATAGTTTTCAGTTTTCAGTATTTATATTTTTAAGTATTTTTATAGAACTGTTTTTCCTTCATTCGTTATCATCATTATTTCATAACTTTATTATTATTTTCCATCCTTGTATATCTGATATGTTTGTAGAAATCCTTCGTAAATTACACTTGACGAAAACTTTAACCTTTCTTATTGTATTTTTGTATTGAGTCATGCTTTGTGAAAAATTAGTTAAATGCATTTACAGAAAATATCGACCTATGCCACACTGCTCAGTGCGCGAAGGCCGACAAGGGTCGAAACTCTTTGATACCACTTTAACTCATGATTCAGCCGGTTGTAAGACAAAATGGAGCCATAATTATGTGATAATTTGCCTGGTATCACAGAGATGCATTAAACCCCTTGTGCAAGAGCGCTGCTCATTTGTATCTCGTCTGTACTTCTTCATCTCAAACCCCACCTCTTCCTCAAGCCACTGATGCCCTTGCCGTCCAGGGTCCGTATTCACCAACCATTCTAAATCGCACTTTAAACCTTTACCGCACAATGCCGCCTTTTGACGCCCCTGGGAAAGAAGCCTTTTGAAAACATTTTGGGAAAAGGAGAAAATGCTGGTAACCAGCATTTTCTCCTTTTCCCACAATGTTTTCTACCCAGTCAAAAAAAAGTTGCACCATTTGAGCCACATTGAAATTGTCGTCTGCAAATGCTTTCAATTTGGACAAGACTGAAATTTTGTCGTCTGTTAAAGGGTTAATTCGGATTTTCTATGTATAATGTAACACAATTTCTAATTAGCTAGACCATTTGGTTAAGCCCATTAGAAATTGCGTAACTTTAAAATTCAGAAAAAAAAAAAAAACCTTGAGTGTCCGAATGCAACATAGAATAGTTGGTGAGTACAGCCCAAGGGATTGCGAGTTCGAACCATGGCTAGACTGATATACTTTTAGGGGATCGATGATAGTCATTGCACTCAATGCGACTTGATTTATGTTCTCTATTCGCTGTACACTATGTTGACTTTCTTATTTGGGGGAAAACACCCAGTAGCTTGAAAATATGTGGCATGCTCATTTCTGTTAACTTTTTTTACCACACGACGAAATCAAAGACTTGTCCAAATTTAAAGCATTTGAACGACAATTTAAATCTGGCCCAAATAGTAAAATTTGTCTTTGATAGGGCAGAAAACATTGTGGCAAATGGAGAAAATGCTGGTTACCAGCATTTTCTCCATTTCCCACAATGTTTTCAAAAGGCTTCTTCATAAAGGTCGTTAAAACTCGTGATTGTGTGATAAAGAGTCAACTCTTTATTAGACGACAAACTTTTAGACTTCCTGAACGAAAGCATTTACAGACGACAATTCAAATGTGGTTCAAATGATAGTAATTGTCCTTAGATAGGTAGAAAACATTGTGGAAAAGGAAAAAAATGCTGGTTAACACCATTTTCTCCTTTTCCGACAATGCTTTCATATCATTCTTCCTGCTTGGTAGCATTATCTCTTTTTCCCACATTATTTTCATAATCATTCTTCCCCAAGGTCTTTACAACTCGAAATTCTGTTGTAAAGGGGGAAAAAAAACCTAGGCATAATCCATGGATAGGTGCACAGGTCAACGAGATTTAACTGAAAAAAAAGCGGAAAGCGGTGTAAATAACCAAACAGACAGACAAAACCAACATCATTTCTTCTTTCTTTGTCTATCTTCTTTAATAGAACATGTTGATTTTAAATTTAAACACATTTCATTCTACTGAAGTGCATTATACATGAAAAATACAAAACACTCAGTTAACAAATATAACATGTAAGACAGTTAGTTTATATATGCAGTGTAGCCTCAATAGCCATTTACAACTTTTCCTTAACAGTGATGAATTGCCTCGAATTCAAATTACTATAACTACATGTATGTCCGTTCATCTAAGTGAACCGTTTTGTTCGTCATTTAGGCCCACCATCTCATCTCCAATGTTTCTGTCCACCATGAGTGTCTTGTGTTATTACAAAATAATCCTATTCAGACCCCACTCAACCAGACCGTTCCCTTTCTGGACCTATCCCGCCCGCCCCACTTTTAACCCCTTTCTGGCACTGCCTTTACTCCGACCACACAGTCCATTCCACCCATCCCCACCTCAGACCCCTTCTCCTCCTCCCTCCCACCCCGACCCCCCCACCCCTTTAGCCCTTTTCCTCCCTCCCCGCCATCCCACTATCCCCTACCCCATATTGTCCGATCCTTGTTTGCGGTCGAGATCTCATTCCCCTGGCTTTCTCTCGGATTCCCTGTAGATATTGTTCCCTCAAGTTTTGAGCCGCCAGTTGCTGCTCAGCTAACTTTTCAAATCTCTCTTTAGCCTTCACTTCTTCCATTATTTCATTCATCAAGATTTCGTCTTCCTCTGTCAACGCAAGCTGTAGAAATGAAAGTATAAAAATCTAAGGAACTGTATTCAAAAACTCATTGTTACGTTGCTCTAATTTTGAATCCAAGTCTAGCCTTCTTGAGAATCAGTCAGTAAAAAGTCACCGAATCATGCAGCGCTCAATTTTATCCACTATTTTCGATTTCCTTCTAACTCAAAATTTCAAGACAAGGTATTTCTTTGTCTGTAATTACCAAACATTCTATAGTAAATTTTCTCTCAAAATTTCAAGACATGCCATTTCTTTGTCTGTAATTACCAAACATTCTAAAGTCAATTTTCTCTCTAAATTCAGAGAATCCCTTTGTCACATGGTGTTTACAAGTTTTCAAACATTTGACCTTAACTCATATACATTGCCCAAATTTCACAAACATGCTTTTAAAGTCGCGAAACTATACTGTGGTCAATATTGGGTCTTTTTTTTCTTCGTATCAGATAGGCATTTAGCCAGCTGTTTTTTGGGGAAAAAAAAAGAAAACAAAAATTTGCAAAGCTATATGTAACTTTATAAAGAGGTTCAAAGCAAAGTAAAACCACACTGATGTTTACGTGTTCAGATTTCTTTACTTCCACTTTTTGTTCCATCCTCTCGGCCAGTCTAGAAGGCATTCTATGTGGCATACCTTGTACAAAGTCCACTTGGAAAAATACAGGCTTCTTTATAACGGGTGGTGGGGCTGAAATGGAATTATTGCAATGAAAGTTTAAAGTTTAAAGAAAATAAAGCAGTAAATTCATCAAAAATTAAAACTTGGTCTCAAATTTCAAATATGACTGAAAGAAATGATAACAAAAATAAACGACGGCTCTACAAAATAAGTTATAAAAAGATGTTAGGTAAGAAAGAACTGAAAGCTGAAAGAATTCAAGAAAGACTATAAATTCTCACCAGTTTCCTTCAGCTCGTCCAGGACGCTTGTCTCCTTATCTAAGGCCACAGACTCTACAGATGTACTATCAACATCTGACATTGTAAGTTCTCTGACCATCTCTAGTTCTGCTTCACAACTTCCAGATCCGCTGCTAGACATACATTGTGAAGCAGACGATCTACTTAAAATGTCAGAGACATTTGTTTCTTTAGTTTTTGAAACCGATACTCTTGTATCAGGACAAACTGTGTTTTTCTTTCTGAATTTTGGCAGACAGTTACCCATTTTTTTTTATATCAGCATTTAAATAAAACAAATCAAAATAATACAAAGCTGTTTACGCAGTCGTTTGTTCAAAACACGTTGTCAAGTTACAGTATAGTAACGACGTTTTGTGACGTAACATCCTTGTATTGAAACGTCATTTTTCCCCCTGCAGAAAAAGGATTCACAAGTTCTGATTGGTCTTTTTTCAAAGACTCTTTAACAATCGCAAAAGCTGTCTAGCCTTTTAGAGAACGACAAGTTATCAGCAAGAATAGGATGTATAAATACACTTTCAATCAAAGTTTTTGCTAAAAGAGCCAGTAACTCGTGTGTGTCGTTTAAAAGCTGAAATGTAAACGCTATACCAAGCATTTGGAATATAATTTTGTAAAAATGGTTGTTTTGTATTGTCTTACTCAATGAGTTGTTTGGATGTACAGATGTTAATAATTCATGATGGAAACATAAGTGAAAAGTATAATGATAGATTTTCTTGTAATTATTTTGTTGCTCTTTTGTTATATTTTGCGGTGTTTATTTTTTCTTTATAAAAGATTGCCGTTATACTATATCAAATAATGAAATTGATGAACTACTATTCAAATGTTTTGGATAAATGAAGGAATTTGAAAGGGTAGAAAACATTTCGGAGAAAAAGAGAAAATACTGGTGACTAACAAATTTTCCTTTATCCCCATTATTTCTTCCTCAGGGTCATCTGGTAAAGACTTCAGTGCCATAGGAAAAAAATGACGCTTTTGCGCATGGTAAAGATGAAGATAAGACTGCACGTTCAGATCAGACTGCATAATAGGTGTAGCCTCGGATTTTCTGTCCATACCATCTGCTTGTGTTGTGAAGCCTGTAAGATCTCACAAATTCTTCCAGAGTTTTACTGGTCTGTATTTTCAGCTGTCGAGGGAGTTCAAGTTTATATAAGCCATGCTCTGTGAAATGGGAGCTTAATGCATTTGCGAAAATTGCGGACTGCGCAGCCTGACATGGGCCGATACTTTTCGCTATCTTTGAATTTTCTGCATGTCAAGGGGTAATTCTACCTCATAATTCAGTCGTTTGTGCGGCAAACTAAATTTTATGGATCCATAATGAGGTGGGGTCTTGCATGGTATAATGCATTATGGAGATGCCAGAGCATGGCTCATATACATGTATTAGTTTATAAGGCGCTGAAAGGGTTACAACTATAGCTCTCACTCGATAAACCTTCCATTATCAGTTTATATTATTGTTTATGTTTGGGATAACAGGTTTAAAATCACGCACCGTGACGAGATAATCTATAAACCTAACTCGATAACGTTTATATTATCTCGTCACAACTCATGATTTTAAAGAATGTATTCCCGAAAAACAAACAATAATATAAACTTTTAATGAAAGGTTTATCGAGTTAGAGTTATATTATATTCCAAACGCTTGGTATAGCGAGATTTAACGGTACACATATTTACAAATTTGTATTTCTATACTCGTATAATTAAAGTTTATATAATTTTGATTTAAAAGTACATATACATATATTTACAAATTCATATTTCTGTTCTCATGCAATTATTGTTATAAAACCTCAGATGCAACAGTATACATGTTTACAAATTTGTATTTTTATACTCATATTATTATGGTTCAAATAACTGAGATGCAACAGTACAGTTATTTCACAAAATTGTATCTCTGCACTCGTATACAAAGTCTTATGGCAATCCGAAATTGTTGGTTTACAATGGCTCGTCAAATGGGTACTCTGGATGTCCCATGGTACTGGAAGGAAAAAATGAAAACCTATAGATCAGGGTCTGCATTCACCAACCACACTACATTATATTCTTAGTCTAATTCTAGATCTAGAAAGTAACACAATTTCTGATTGGCTAAACTTATAGATCATGAATCGTATTCATCAACCACTCTAAATATCACTTTTATTCTTGATTCAGAAATTTACACAACTTCTGATTGGCTAAACCATTTGGTTTAGCCAATCAGAAATTGTGCCAAATTTAAATTCGGAAAATTCTTGAATGAGACTATGAATGCTGTTCAAGAAGGGGTGGTAAATACAGGTTTAGGGGTCGTATTCACTAAGCGCTCTACATTCAGACCTAATTCTTAAGTCTAGGCCTTGCCATCTCAATGGTTTAGGCGTTTCAATCCGGCCACAGGTTGATAGTCTTAGAATTCAAAATCAAATTGACCTCAGAATAACTGACTGCGTAATCGTATTTCAACCATTCTAAATTGGACAAAGGAAGAACATTTGAAGGAGACAAAATGTAACTTTCCCACAATTGTATTGAAGACACTGTTGGCAAAAGCAGCTGCTACTTTTCCTGTTAATTTTCAACAACATGTGACAATGGGGGTTGGTACATAAAATTATTTCAGCTTAGAATCGTTAAGCCCCCCCTACAAAATTCTAGCATTACATTACACATATACAGTGAAAAAAATCACAAATTAATTCTACA
Organism: Tridacna gigas; assembly: GCA_945859785.2. NCBI lineage: Eukaryota > Metazoa > Mollusca > Bivalvia > Cardiida > Cardiidae > Tridacna > Tridacna gigas. Next base: position 6,178,687 of record OX244038.2, on the reverse strand, counting down.
GAGAAAAAGAGCAAGATAGTACCAGTATCCTTCGCGAAGTCTTTCGCGGACGGCAAAGATCACGATCATACTGTGCAAACTGTGCACTCTGATCTTCAACCTCATATGGCCAAGCCTTAAGATTAACATGGACCATGCTCTGTGAAAAGGGGGCTTAATGCATCTGCGAAAAGTATCGACCCAGATCAGCCTGCGCAGTCTGCGCAGGCTGACCTGGGCCGAAACTTTTCGCTATTTGTCAATTTTCTACATGTCAAAGGACCATTCTATCTCATAATTCAGTCGGTTGTTAAAAAAAGCGGCAGTTATGGATCAATAAGTATGTATTTGCTTACTTAGTATTATGCATCACGGAGATGCATTAAGCCCCCTTTTCACAGAGCATGGCTCAAATATTTCTGCATTTCCATGTGTTGTATTTTCAGCCGTCGAAAAGGGGTCGCGTTTAGTTACTTAGCGCTGGCAGAGTTTAAAAGTAAAATTTAGATTTTTAATGATAAACAGTAAAAAGATCGAGTTTTCTATCACTTGGTTCTTTGAAGACTCTGAGATTGCGATGAAGTGACGCGATCTGTTTCATTTCCTCCGGAGAGAATTCGAAGTCAAAAATCTGCAATGAGAAGAGTTTGGCGAAGAATGGAGCAGGTACAGGTGATAAAATACAATTTAAATGTACCAAGACGGGCGAAAGGACCAACTGACCGACCGACAGACCGTTAGACAGACAGACAGAAAAACGGACAGACTGACAGACAATGCGACTACAGAAGTAAGAACCGAAAAACTGCCCACAAAAAGCAGATAGAAGAGGAAAGAATTAATTGGGAAATTAACAGCTTAGAAAAAGTAACGAAAACTTGAAAAAATAAAGATGAAATAGCGAAAACATTAGATACAATTCGACGCTTTGACAGGCAAAAAAAAAAAAGGTATTTCCTTTAACTACGCAGGCGCGATATTACTAGTATTTACATAATTCGCGCAAAAACTTTCGCAAAGACTTGTGGGAATGTCACATGATCGCATGGGTCGATTACGTAAGATCGTAACACGACGATTCCATTATCTAAACGCTAAAATTGTCCCTCTTTACTGATTATAAAAGTTCAGTATCTTTAGGCGTACTAAGAAACATATTTCTGTTAGTAGTTAATATCATTGTTTTATAAAGAGTTGATTTTAAAAAAAAAATGGATAGATCTATCTTTCTTTAAAGGGAAACTACTAATTGCATAGTTTTCAGTTTTCAGTATTTATATTTTTAAGTATTTTTATAGAACTGTTTTTCCTCCATTCGTTATCATCATTATTTCATAACTTTATTATTATTTTCCATCCTTGTATATCTGATATGTTTGTAGAAATCCTTCGTAAATTACACTTGACGAAAACTTTAACCATTCTTATTGTATTTTTGTATTGAGTCATGCTTTGTGAAAAATGAGTTAAATGGATTTACAGAAAATATCGACCTATGCCACACTGCTCAGTCCGCGAAGGCCGACAAGGGTCGAAACTCTTTGATACCACTTTAACCCATGATTCAGCCGGTTGTAAGACAAAATGGATCCATAATTATGTGATAACTTGCCTGGTATCACACAGATGCATTTAACCCCTTGTGCAAGAGCGCTGCTCATTTGTATCTCGTCTGTACTTCTTCATCTCAATCCCCACCTCTTCCTCAAGCCACTGATGCCCTTGCCGTCCAGGGTCCGTATTCACCAACCATTCTAAATCGCACTTTAAACGTTTACCGCACAATGCCGCCTTTTGACGCCCCTGGGAAAGAAGCCTTTTGAAAACATTTTGGGAAAAGGAGAAAATGCTGGTAACCAGCATTTTCTCCTTTTCCCACAATGTTTTCTACCCAGTCAAAAAAAAGTTGCACCATTTGAGCCACATTGAAATTGTCGTCTGCAAATGCTTTCAATTTGGACAAGACTGAAATTTTGTCGTCTGGTAAAGGGTTAATTCGGATTTTCTATGTATAATGTAACACAATTTCTAATTGGCTAGACCATTTGGTTAAGCCCATTAGAAATTGCGTAACTTTAAAATTCAGAAAAAAAAAAAAAAAAACCCTTGAGTGTCCGAATGCAACATAGAATAGTTGGTGAGTACAGCCCAAGGGATTGCGAGTTCGAACCATGTCTAGACTGATATACTTTTAGGGGATCGATGATAGTCATTGCACTCAATGCGACTTGATTTATGTTCTCTATTCGCTGTACACTATGTTGACTTTCTTATTTGGGGGAAAACACCCAGTAGCTTGAAAATATGTGGTATGCTCATTTCTGTTAACTTTTTTTACCACACGACGAAATCAAAGACTTGTCCAAATTTAAAGTATTTGCAGACGACAATTTAAATCAGGCTCAAATAGTAAAATTTGTCTTTGATAGGGCAGAAAACGTTGTGGGAAATGGAGAAAATGCTGGTTACCAGCATTTTCTCCATTTCCCACAATGTTTTCAAAAGGCTTCTTCATAAAGGTCGTTAAAACTCGTAATTGTGTGATAAAGAGTCCACTCTTTATTAGACGACAAAATTTTAGACTTCCAGAACGAAAGCATTTTTACAGACGACAATTCAAATGTGGTTCAAATGATAGTAATTGTCCTTAGATAGGTAGAAAACATTGGGGAAAAGGAAAATAAAAATGCTGGTGAACACGATTTTCTCCTTTTCCGACAATGTTTTCATATCATTCTTCCTGCTTGGTAGCATTATTTCTTTTTCCCACATTGTTTTCATAATCCTTCTTCCCCAAGGTCTTTACAACTCGAAATTCTGTCGTAAAGGGATAAAAAAAAATCCTAGGCATAATCCATGGATAGGTGCACTGGCCAACGAGATTTAAAAAAAAAAAGCAAAAAATAGCAGAAAGCGGCGTAAATAACCAAACAGACAGACAAAACCAACATCATTTCTTCTTTCTTCCTCTATCTTCTTTAATGGAACATGTTAAAATTAAATTTAAACTTATTTTATTCTGCTGAAGTACATTATACATGAAAAATACAAAACAGTCAGTCAACAAATATAACATGTAAGACAGTTAGTTTATATGTGCAGTGATGAAATTGATGAACCACTATTCAAATATTTTGGATAAATGAAGGAATTTGAAAGGGTAGAAAACATTTCGGAGAAAACGAGAAAATACTGGTGACTAACAAATTTTCCTTTATCTTCCTCAGGGTAATAAAACACCGGGTCATCTGGTAAAGAGTTCAGTGCCATAGAAAAAAATGACGCTTTTGCGCATGGCAAAGATCAAGATAAGACTGCACGTTCAGATCAGACTGCATAATAGGTGTAGCCTCGGATCTTCTGTCCATACCATCTGCTTGTGTTGTGAAACCTGTAAGATCTCACAAATTCTTTCAGAGTTTTACTGGTCTGTATTTTCAGCCGTCGAGAGAGTTCAAGTTAATATTAGCCATGCTCTGTGAAATGGGGAGCTTAATGCATTTGCGAAAATTGCGGACTGCGCAGGCTGACATGGACCGATTTTTTTCGCTATCTTTAAATTTTCTGCATGTCAAGGATAATTCTACCTCATAATTCAGTCGGTTGTGTGACAAACTGAATTTTATGGATCCATAATGAGGTGGGGTCTTGCTTGGTATAATGGATTACGGATATGCATTAAGCCCCCTTTTGCCAGAGTATGGCTCATATACATGTATTAGTTTATAAGGCGCTGAAAGGGTTACAACTATAGCTCTCACTCGATAAACCTTCCATTATCAGTTTATATTATTGTTTATGTTTGGGATAACAGGTTTAAAATCACGCACCGTGACGAGATAATCTATAAACCGAACTCGATAACTTTTATATTATCTCGTCACAACTCACGATTTTAAAAAAATGTATTCCCGAAAAACAAACAATAATATAAACTTTTAATGAAAGGTTTATCGAGTTAGAGTTATATTATATTCCAAAGGCTTGGTATAGTGAGATTTAATGGTACACATATTTACAAATTTGTATTTCTATACTCGTATAATTAAAGTTTATATAATTTTGAGTTAAAAGTACATGTACATATATTTACAAATTCATATTTCTGTTCTCATATAATTATTGTTATAAAACCTCAGATGCAACAGTATACATGTTTACAAATTTGTATTTCTGTACTCATATTATTATGGTTCAAATAACTGAGATGCAACAGAACAGTTATTTCACAAAATTATATCTTTCCACTCATATACAAAGTCTTATGGCAATCCGAAACTGTTGGTTTACAATGGCTCGTCAAATGGGTACTCTGGATGCCCCACGGTACTGAAAGGAAAAATGTAAACCTGTCGATTAGGGCCTGTATTCACCAACCAAACTACATTGTATTCTTAGTCTAATTCTAGGTCTAGAAAGTAACACAATTTCTGATTGGCTAAACCTATAGATCATGAATCGTATTCATCAACCACTCTAAATATCAGTTTTATTCTAGATTTAGAAATTTACAGAACTTCTCATTGGCTAAACCATTCGGTGCCAAATTGAAATTCGGAAAATTCTTGAATGAGACTATGAATGCTGTTTGAGAAGGGGTGGTAAATACAGGCCTAAGGGTGGTATTCATAAAGGGCTCTACATTCAGTCCTAATTTCTAAGTTTAAGCCTAGCCGTCTCATTGGTTTAGGCTTTTCAATCCGGCCATAGATTGATAGTCTTTGAATTCAAAATCAAATTGAGCTCAGAATAACTGACTGCGTAGGCAATCGTATTTCTACGTCAAGCCATATGATTAAAATGGACCATGCTCCGTGAAAAGGGGGCTTAATGCATCTGCGAAAAGTATCGACCCAACTCAGCCTGCGCAGTCCGCGCAGGCTGACTTAGGCCGAAACTTTTCGCTATTGGTCAATTTTCTACATGTCAAAGGACCATTCTATCTCATAATTCAGTCGGTTGTTAAAAAAAAAGTGGCAGTTAGGGATCAAGAAGTATGTATTCGCTTACTTAGTACCATGCATCACGGAGATGCATTAAGCCCCCTTTTCACAGAGCATGGCTCAAATATTTCTGAATTTCCATGTGTTGTATTTTCAGCCGTCGAAAAGGGGTCGCGTTTAGTTACTTAGCGCTGGCAGAGTTTAAAAGTAAAATTTAGACTTTTAATGATATACAGTAAAAGGATCGAGTTTTCTTACATTGGTTCTTTGAAGACTCTGAGATTGCGATTAAGTGACGCGATCTGTTTCATTTCCTCCGGAGAGAGTTCGAAGTCAAAAATCTGCAATGAGAAGAGTTTGGCGAAGAATGGAGCAGGTAAAGGTGATACACTACAATTTAAATGGACCAACTGACCGACCGACAGACCGTTAGACAGACAGACAGAAAAACGGACAGACTGACAGACAATGCGACTACAGAAGTAAGAACCGAAAAACTGCCCACAACAAGCAGATAGAAGAGGAAAGAATTAATTGGGGAAATTAACAGCTTAGAAAACGTGACGAAAACTTGAAAAAATAAAGATGAAATAGCGAAAAGATTAGATACAATTCGACGCTTTGACAGGCAGAGAGACACAGACAGACAGACAGACAGACAGAGAGAAGGAAATCAATACACAGTATAAAAGGGCGTAAATCAGATTTAAGTGAAAACTGCTATCTCTTTCCTGTGCGACAGAATTTTAGACCTGTCGAAATTGAAACCATTTGCAGACTGCAAACTGAACGTCGCTCAAAGTATGAAATTCGTCTTTGAAAAGGTTGAAAATTTGTGGAAAAACGAGAAAATGCTGTCTGCCTAATCCACCATTATTTCTCGAGAAATTACCGAAAAGCTTGAAATCAACAGTACTAGCAGCACTTACTTCGAAGTTTTGTTTAACTCTGGAAAGTGTAACGCTTTTCGGTACTACAGCTATACCGTTCTGGATATGAAAACGAAGGATTATCTGGAATGGAAATCATAATTACAAAAAATCTTTTAATCTTATCAGCAACAAAGGCCCTTTAGAGACTTCTATGCCCATAGCCACCAACCATTCTCAAAATCATTCTTTGTCTAATTCTCCCAAACTTTCTAAATGCCAAAGTAACGCAATATCTGATTGGCTAAACCAAATAGGTAGCCAATCAGAAATTGCGTTGATTTCTAAATCTATAACGAGACTACGGAAAGACAAAAGACAAGGATGTCCAAATTTCACGGCTCTTTTTATATCCGACTAGTCCAGAAAACAACCTGAAAAAATATGGATAGCCAACACAAATGAAGATTTGGTACACATAGTAACCAGCATTTTTCTCCTTTCCCCCCACAATGTTTTCTACCCTTTCAGATATAAATTCTACCATTTGAGCCATACTTAATTTATCGTCTACAAATGCTCTTAATTTAGAAAAATCCAGAATTCTGTAGTTTGGTCAAGAATTATAAGCCTAAAAGTAAAGACACCAACGAAAACACGACTTTTCCTTGAGTTTCTTTTACCAGTACTTCGCACAACATCCTTCCAAAGTCACTGGCTGCTTTACTACATAACTATCGTCCAAACAATTATCAGCGTTTACAGAAGAACGAATCCTGTCGCAATGACTGTCATCAATCTCCGGAAAGAAATTGGCCGGTCTGGGGATTCTAACCAGCGACCCACACGTTTCAAGTCCTGTTCGTTACCTACTGTTTATGAAATGATTCATAGAGCTCCAGATAGAGGGAGTGATTTTGATTTCAAGATTGAAAATATTAATCATTCTCAACTAAACCCTGTGTTATGGGTACTCATTAGAATCGTCTCATCGAGACGATTCTAATATGTACGTACAACATAAGGTTTGGAAGAGAAATGAGGTAGAATACTGTCACTCCCTCTTATCTGGAGGTCTGAATGAATGTCACTTTACAGTCGTCACCAAGACCCTGGTCAGAGGATTGACGACAAAATGTTGAATTTGTCCGATTTGAAAGCATTCGTAGATCACAAGTTAACCCTTTCCCAAACGATGAATTTTAGACTGGTCCAAATTGAAAGAGTTTGCAGACGACAATTTTAAATTTGATGAAAATGACAGAAAGTTCTCCAAAGGGGTAGAAAACACTGTGGGAAAAGGAGAAATTGCTCGTTACGAGCAATTTCTCCTTTTCCCACAGTGTTTTCAAAAGACTTGTACTGCAGACACGTGAAAACCAGGGCTTGTTTGGGAAGGGGTTAAAAGTGGCTTAAATGAAGGGATTTATCTTCGACAGGGTAGAAAAACCTCTAGGGAAAAGGAGAAAATTCTAATAAGTAGCATTTTCTGTCTTTTCCCGCAATGATTTATTTTACAATGTTTTCCTACTCCAGGTGGGTGAAAGTCGAGCTTGTTTGGTAAAGGGTAAAAAAGATACAAGCCTTTACAGAACTGAAAATCGTACCTGCGCTGGGTGTTTTCCTTTCGATTTGGCGATTTCCAAAAGAATGGGTTCTTCAAATGGGCTGGGTTCGCCTGATTCCTTCCTGCAATGCAAAACCAAGTCACATCTACATGTAGACCAACAGAGCCTTATCTGTTAACAACTAATCAAAGGACTGATAGTCCTGAGAGTCGCCTGGATGGTAATGGGTTAGAAGTTTTCACCCTTTTTTGTTCAAATATGTTATTTAGGCATTCGAGATACAAAATAACTCAACCATAAGACAGTATTATATGCAAGCATATTTCTAAGTTGTCATCCTAAAATTACAAACATATTAAAATTTACATTAAAACAAATATATGTGGTGAAAATTAAAATTTAGGCACAAGGAACAGGTTTAAAAAGTTCAAAGTCTCTTACCCCAGGCGACTTCATTTAAAAAATTGTTTTAAAAAGGTACAATCTATACAAAACAAGTCATTTTGTTGAAATGATATCCACCTCCGGAAAAAAAACTTTTTTTTAATAGAAACATAATTATAAGAGGTATTTTGTTTTGCATGTAATCGACCTTTTTTGGTGAAAATATACATTAAGCCTCCTTTTTCCATGATAGGGAATTTCATTAAATTAAAACAAATACTGATTGTCTGTGGCTTATGGTAAACAATAAAATATGAATTTTCATAAAATTTTGTCCAGTAGTTAAAGAGATTGGTCCAGAATAGAAATATACATCAAACCCCCTTTTGCTATGACACCGCTTTAAAAACAAAAACAAAATACAACCGAAAGACATCAAGCGCCCTTTTTCCATGAGAAGGCATTACATTTAAAAAAAAAAGTGTATCGGCGGACTATCATGAGGACCACATGTATGAAGTTTCATTAATTTTCGTCAATGATTTTAGAACATATCTGTCTGAATGGACGGAAGATCGGACGGACGGACGAACAGACGGACGGACAGACAACATGAAAACCATATCTCCCCTCCCCCACCCCGAAATTCAACGGGGCGTAATAACTGTCTAAGTTAAATCAATATTTACAGTTCCTCCCTAGCTTGATAATGCCTGTAAAGAATGTGGACAAAAATTATGGTTCTAGTTTGATAAAAATGTTTTTCTAGCGCAGAATCTGGGTGACTTAACTAACATGTATATCTTCATTCTTACACATTTTGCTAAAACAAGCATTCTAAATAATTTCAGTAGAATAGGGAATACATTTTCTCCCCAGATTTAGAGCAAGTTGTTTTTACAGGACACAAATTTTCTAGAATTGGACAACATGGTTATACATATATCGTTTAATTTCAGTAATTGTCCTTTCCAAATACAGGATGCTAGATATGAAATTTGGGTATAATTGCTTATACAGTTTCAGAGGCTGTTAGTTTGAAATGTTGCTACATGTACTCAGTTCTGAAGCTTCTGTGAAGTTTATAGAAACAGAGCTGAACCACTTGAACAATTTTACAAGAGGACCATTTAGGCAACATTAGTATGGAACTCAATTGAACTCTGTCTTCTGGTATTGGATCTAGTGACAAACTTTTAGACCAAAAATACTCGTTTGCAACTCACCCATATCTAATCTAAGCCTGACAAGTTCCGTGAGTACTGGACTGAAAATAAATGGATTCTACAGTACTAGATCTATTACGGTTCTGTCTGATTTGACCTAGTGACAACCTTTTTCTTTTAACCCCTGGTGACCTACTTTCAGTTTTGTCAAAAATTATTATTAAGACAAACAGCCTGGCAATTTCATGATCATTGGACTGAAATGTCTCTGGAGCACACACAAATATTTGAGTCAGTAATCTACTTTGTCCTTTGGAAATAATTTGTACTTGTTGCTATCTGGGTTCAATTTTTGTCCACAGTGGACTCTAAGAATGTGGTTGCTACAGCTCAAGAAAAGCAATATAACCCAATGACATGATCGTCAGCCTTTTAACTTTGACTTTGTTTTATAACGTCCCAGGAATTAGTACTGCTTCCACACCAATTGAAAATTTTAGAGATCTACATGTATACTGCTTTGGCTTAAACTAAATGTTTGCGGTTCGCTCTAAATTACCCTGTACAACAACCCTTTACAAGATTACAAACACGCCAATAAAGAACTTGTTCGAGTGGGTTAACATTAATATGTTCAATTATATTTGAAATATAGAGGAGTAAAAAGTCAAGTTCTCAGATTGCTGGTTGTTAGAACTGCGTAGTTTCAAGTCGAATTCCCGTGTGAATTCAGATTTTGGCAGTTACGAAAGCACCTTGCATTCTGACACCCGCACTAATAAATTGTTGTTTCATAAATACTAGATCTAGGTTAATCGCACATTAAAAAAAAAAAAAAAAACAGCAGACTTTTACAAATTCACCTCAAACGAAAAACAATTAATCAAAAAAAGTATACTTTAAACACTCTCTCTGCACGGATCAGTAAAGCGTTAGGTCGGTGTACGCTGAAAATAAGGGCCGCTTTGAACAGCGACTGATTCATAAATTATGTAAATTTATAAAGAATTCCGTGGTGCAAATGACGTTACACGTCACGTGATTATAAGATCTATATTTGTCGCACAGTTACATTCCAGAAAGCACCTGCTAAGCGATGACTTGGTACAGCCTAGAACCGTGCGCATTACATACGCTATGTACGATCTCTGTGCACCTAGAATATTGGTGTGCAAAGTATTTAAAGTCTAGAATAAAAAGCTCTGAAGAAGCAACGTGTAAAAATGTTTAAGAAGGCGATGCAACCATTCCAAGTCGTTATAAATTTGTTTTAAAAAAATAGCCAACTGTTGGGAAAAATCTCCATTGAAATCTTCAATGTCAACTCGGTATCGCCTTTCTCTTTCCGACCATAAGTTGAGTGTTGAATTGTAATGAGACTTTTAACAATTAAGGACAGATTGTGAGATTTAGAATGTACTTCTAATGGGTAATTATCCAACCATTTTCACTGAGAACTGTCCACAAATAAAGGCGTGTCGTAGTTAAGACGCTTGTCGTCGGAGAGTATTTTTCAGCGTGTCCGCAGACTTGTTTAGGTCACTACGGCTATTTTTAGATATATACATAATGCGCTATATTTAGAGATGACGTCTGTGTAAGCGATAGGATATCGTGTACCCACCCATGTGGACGAAAAAATTGTTTCAAAGGTTTAAACCGTTAAAAAGCTAAGTCTTTGTAGACATATTCATCATCACAAAGGCAAAATTGTAAGTTATTTACGACAGAAACTGGGTTGTTTACCGAATAATTAGAAAACTATGTTTTATCTCGTAAACCGGAACTCGGCCAGGAAGCAGTACAAGGCCGGAGGTATGCCTACGTCACCCCATAGATCAGGATGATAACAATGAGAGCCTGGTTGCTACGCAACCAGGCGACTCAAAAACGGTATCTATTTTTGAGTTCCAGATCGAAATCGTGTAAATGGCCGTGACAGAGAGCTTCTCAGCAAATCGTAGTGTCTTGTGTTGAGATTTTGAATTGACGGTCAATATGACCCAGGCTACAATCAAACGGTATTCTAAATTCAGTGTCAAACTCCAAAATTAGGGAGAACGACAAAAGTGCATGTATAGAAAGTAAATAAAAACAACAACAAAAAAAAAATCAAGCTATCAAGCTTGCCTCTCAAAATTGAGAATCCTGCCGAATTGGTACTTTAACCATTTATCACACAAGCCCGAGTTTTAACAGCCTTGCGGAAGAAGGATGTTGGAAAAGTAGAAGATGCTGGTTACTAAAATTTCTCCTTTTCTCTCAATGTTTTTTTTTTTTTTTTATTTTTTTTTTTATACTTTTTAAAGAAAAATCCCACTGTTAGAGGAAATAGTCATCTGCAAATACTTTCAAAATGCACAAGTCTAAAGTTTTGTTTTCTGATCAAGGGTAAAAAGACGGAACTGTTTATCCATAATCCTTACCATGGTCGCTTTGGCGAACCCAGCGGAGCATATGCTGTGATTACAATTCCTCGTTCTTTGCAAAAGTTAATTAATCGCTTATTGTCCAAGTATGGAGTGACTTCGATCTAAAAATACATGTGGACACAATAGCAACACAACAAACAACTCTAAACATTATACGGCGTGCAACACACGAAAAGGGGCCTTCTGACATATGCGTAAAAGTATGCCCTCCCAGACCAGCCTGTGCAGTCTGTGACTAATCCGAGACGACTCTTCCCGTTTTTGTTCGATTTTCTGTTGCACGAAAGTCTACTGTATGGAAAAATCTAATGTAGTCGTAAAGTGTCGTCCCTGATTAGCCTGCGCGGACTGCGCAGGCTAATCCGGGACGACACTTTACGCAAATGTCCGAAGGTCTCATTTCGCATGTTGAGGGCCATATAGTATAACAGCGGAAGTATGCCACTTGGTAAGGATTAAATTATATTATGTTTTTCGGTAGAAATACCAGTACATGAAATAAAAGTGGAATACAGTTTATAAACGATAGTTAATCACCACTTGTGGCACTTGTTTTTTTTGGCTAATTTTGTCCTATAGAGCCTGTCATATAAGACGAGGTGTTCAACTGTATTACCTGCCAAACTCGCGCTCAAATAATTTGTCGGCATTTTTCACAATATTCGAATGGAAAAAGTCATTAATTTTATCTTGTTCAGGAGTAATTTATCTTCGATCTAGTACATCGGACGGAAAAAAGATAGATATTACGGTCAATGAGTTTGAATTTTCTCATCTCACCGTGACATGGAAATTTTTATACCGCGGTAAATATATCGAACGATTTTGATTGGTCAATACTATTCGTAGCAGATTTTTTGTTGCCGACATTAATTCCAGTTCTAATATTTATTGCCTGCCAGTGACTGGAACCTGACTAACCGTAACTGTTACCATCAAGTTTACTATTGAATGTTATCATACTTGAAGAATTACCTGATTGCAGACTGGTTTTATGCTACAACTGTTCATGATCCGTGTGACTTGACCTGTGTTAAAATTCGAAATTCCAATATCTTTTGCCAGTCCAGCTTTTTTGCACTCTTCAACAGCCTGATAGAAAGATGTACAGGTACAATAAGCCAAACGATTTCAATCCTTTAGCAATGTTGCAGCAGACGCCATTTAAAAGTCTTTACTAAACGACAAAATTTTTGACTTGTCCGAACCCAAAGCATTTGCAAACGATAAATGAAATATGGCTCAAGTTATTGTATTGGTCTTTAAGAGGTTGTAAAACAATCTGGAAAAAGGAGAAAATGCTGCTTACCAGCATTTTCTTCTTTTCACACAATGTTCTCAAAACTCCTCATCCTCGGGGTCGGTATAATCTGGGATAGTGAGACGAATCGAATTTTTTTACTTCCAGTCACGGGATTTATATTTTCGAGGGTAGAAAACATGGTGGGAAAAAGAGAAAATGCCAGTTACAAGTATTTTCTCATTTTCCAAAAATGTCAACAACAGCCATCTTTATCGGGGTCTTTGATCCTCAACCACACGGCAAAATTTTAGACTTGTTCACACCGAAGGAATTTACCGACGACAAATCAAATGTTTTTCAAATGATAGTATTTGTCTGAACGGATAGAAAACATTTAGGGAAAAGGAGAAAATGCTAGTTACCCGCATTTTCTATTTTTTCCACAATGTTTTCAAAAGGCTTCTGTCTTGGGATTGTGTGGATAGGGGTTTGAGCACGGACTGCTATTGTAAAGGGGATAAATGTTAATGCAAGTGCTAGTATTCTTGCATTAGCAGGGAGGACTGTGTTCCACAAGCAACATAAAATACCATTTCGAAGTGCAAGAATACACGAACTAGCTACAAATCGACACCGAACTTCAATGTGGATCCAAAGGGAAAAAAATGAGCGCCGTTCTGGTAAGAGGGGGTTTAATGCATCTCCGTGATGAATTATACCAAGCCAATCAACCATCATATGATTAAGGATCCATAAAATCCATTTTGTCGAGTAACCGAATTAGATCGTGATGCAGAATGGTCTCTGAGATGCAGAAAATTGATTAATAGAAAAAAAAAAAACACACAGGCTGACCTTGATCGATATTTGTTGCAGATGCTCTCTTCGAACAAATTAAACCTTTTAATCACAAATATGTTGCCGACTGCAAGTTGCTTTCAATTTTGACAAGTTTATGCATAGGCCACTGAAATTCCATTAATTTATCACGGGATAACAAAATTTTCCTTAGCGGACACCGTTACTATAAATAGCACATTGGCGACTGCTTCTATATCGTATTTAGTAGTCTTATTATATACAATATAGAGACAGTCGCCAATGTGCTATTTATGGTAACGGTGTAAATGAAAATTTGAGTATTCCGTGATATACAGGCGATGCATCAATATGCAAAAGTGTTCGATGATCGACCAAGGAAAATTTTAGTGTTCCGTGATAGACCAATAGAGTTTAAAAGGCCTGTGGTTTATGTTTTTTGCCATGTGGTAAAGGCTTAAGTTGGCTCATACAACGATGCAGGCTTTCCCGATGGTATATTACATTCTTGCATGCACCATAGATCTTATATGTATGCCATATGCTGACTGCATGTATTTGTAATGTGAGCCTACTATTCTTTCTCTGAATAATTTTAGTCATTTTCAATTTGTAACTGTACAATAGGCTATGAAGCGCACATCATTAGACTACCAAACCTCAATTCATTGGAAAGGTCGAATACCGGTATATGAATTAATATTATTTTTTTCCTATTATGTCAAAGTAGTTGTCACTCTTTCCAAGAATGTGAGGTCGGGATCGAAAGGCACCTTATATGCTGTCTGATCTTGAACTACTTTGCTTGAACGGAAAGTATTTATCCTTTAGCATAACTAGACTCCTCTCTCTCTCTCTCCAGACGACTTCATTTCATACGTATGACAATACCGTGAGCTTTGTGGTGGAGTGGGAGGCTGCCTATTCTAAGTAGTCTCTCCTTCTACCACCAGGTTCTCATAAGCAGCTAAGCAAATAAAACTTAAGCTAATCTTTACTACCTATATACAGTTTATTGAAGTGTATTCAGCGCCCTCTGCTGCAAATTTGTTTGCACGGTGCAATAGATTGGCCGCAATATCTTTTCTTTCTTTTTCTCCCTCTTCTGTTTCTATGATTATTCCTCATTGATCACGTGAAATGTTATGTATGCTCATTTGTTGGTTTCATTTTTTCTTTTTGTATGTTATTGTACTTGAGAAGTCAAAAAAAAGTATTTTGTATTGTATTGCATTGAACCTCCTTTTCACAGAACATTTATAACGTCATTTATTTACCATCAAAATTTGAATAACAAGGACGTAAGTAGGCTTTCAAAATTATTACGCATCCCCGTCAAAACTGATATTTTGTAACGAGCGTTATTTCATTCTCTAAATTGATAAAAAGCGTGTCACTTAACGAGCGGATGGTATAGATTCAAGATATTCTCTATGTCGTCCGCAAAATGCCCTGTTTTCGTCTATGGCCCTGAAAGGGTTAATTCTACCAACATTGTTTATTAAAAAAAATGGCATTTTTGGATGCGCGACAATTTACAGTTAATATTCAAGAACCTTGTAAACGTCTTCGAGTTGATGCACAGTCCACAATATTTTCCCATTTTCATCTTTAGGTACCATCGGGTCTGTAAGTGAACTGTCCTGTAAAAGAGAGAAATTGGATAAGAAGTATCGGGAAGTTAGCTTCCCAAATATTCTTTTATTCTTTGGTATAGGTTTACGACGATAGTGTGTCACCTTGCAGTCTGATCTTGAATCTACATAGTCAGATAAGGAGGTACTTGTCCCACAAAAGTAACTTTTAAATAGCAATATTTGGGTTTTACTATCGATTTGACAGTTTCAGTTTAGTTATTTAAAGCAGGTTAAGAGTTAAATATTCTCTAAACTTACCTGGAGAGCTGTCGGCCAGTGTATCAAAAACAGATCCACATAGTCAAGCTGCATTTTTTGTAGCGAGTCTTGAAGTGCATTCATGACCATGTTTGGGTTGTGGTGAGTGTCCCATAGCTGGAATAGAAACACATTGATGTTTGACCCTTTACCACACAACCCCGATTTTACTGAAGACCCTGAGAAAGAAGGCTTTTGAAAGCATTGTGGGAAAAGGAGAAAATGCTGGTAACCAGCATTTTCTCCTTTTACCACAATGTTTTCTACCCTTTCCAAAACAAATTTCAATTTTTGAGTCACATTTATTTCATCGTCTGCAAATGCTTTCAATTTGGACAAGTCTAAAATTTTGCCGTTTGGTAGAGAGTATTTCCTTTACCAAATTATCTCGAGTTTTAAAGACTATAAGAAAGAAGGTTTTAGAAAATATTGTGGGAAAAGGAGAAAATGCTGGTAACCAGCATTATCTCCTTTTCCCACAATTTGTCATACCCTTTCAAACACAGATATCATCAATTTTTGGACCACTTTTGTCTTCTTCCGAGGCTTTGATTATGAACCGATCTTAAATTTTGTAGTCTAGTAAAGTGTTAAGTTTCTCGAAACTTCGTGGCTAACTAATTCTTACAACCAACGGTCGAAACAAATGCATCGCTCAGTAACCCAACAAGTCAATTATATACCATAATGAACACTGAGAGCAAAGTGCTTACTGTAGTAACTGACATTTCCATGGAACTTCTTCAAATGTAAATGAACATCAGAATACTTCTACTACGTGTAGCTGATCTCATCTGAACACAACGAAGTTATGCACATGCACAGGTAGTGAGAGAACTGGCTTGTAACACAGTCCATCTGTCTGTCTCAAAACTATTTGCGGGCGCCAAGGAGTGCAAGCCTACTGATAATGTGAGAGTAGTCAAACACTATAGAAGGTAGTGAAGACATACCTTGGTCGTTACGAAGATATCTTCCCGTTTAATAGTCCCTTCAGCAACCTTGGCTGCAATAGCCCTTCCGACACTTTCCTCTGTCCCATAATTCCATGCGGTATCAATATGGCGGTACCCTGCATCTATGGCGGCTTTAACGGCGACTTCTACCTCATCATCGTTACCCTGAAATAAAAAAAAATAATAATAATAATAATTATTTAAGTCATGCTCTGTGAAAAAGGGTCTTAATGTATCTGCAAAAAAAGTATCGACCCACGTCAGCCTGCGCGGACTGGCCGAAACCTTTTGCTTTTGGTCAATTTTCTACATGTCCAAGGGCCCTTCTACCTCAGGATTCAGTCATTTGTTACAAAAAAAAATCAAAGCACTGGTGTGGCATTTGTCAAGGGAGTCATTGTGTGGAATTAATAATTTGAAAAATAAAGCATAGAAATGGTTTCAAAATATTCGCTTGAAAATCAACCTACTAGAGTGTCATACACAATCCAATGGAGTAGCGTGCAATCTTGTGGGACGAACAAGTCCTTGCGAACAAGCCCAGGGACGAATAAGCTCAAGAACGAACTGGTTTGGGACGATCGAGCACGGATCAAGATATTTACGATAAAAAAGAAGTATTTTCATGATCGATGGCTTAATCTAATTTATTTCTATACGCCATATTAATTTTCATATCTGGTTGCAATCGAAACACTTATTTGTCTTAGAAAAAATGAGTTTAATTGGGTTTACTTATTTTATGATTTTATGATGAATCTATAAAATCCATTATGATTTTATGATATGCACAGTGGATAGTGTTGATCCAAGGTCAGCCTCCATGCTCTTGACATACAGCGTCCGCGAGGAACAGTCTTCGACGCTTTGTACGTAAAAAAGCCCGATAAGGGTCTGCTACACACAATTCTGTGTATAAAGTGTATGAAGAGTTCATTCATACCATTTACATGTATGACAATTATTTTAAGTCTGGCGACGTGTTAAAGCACGGTTGGCCAAAAGTTTCGGTCACCGGTAAAAGAATGAATAACAAAACTGTAATGACTGTTACCGCTGTTGGCGACAGTGACCGGAACTTTGAATAACCGCACTTTAACAAATTGCCAGACCAACAATAGTTGCCATACTTCTATTATGGTATTAATCTTGGGCCTTTAAGTACAATGGATTTGTTTTATCCTGTTGTTATCAAACTGATGTTACTTGTAGGGTCAAGAGGCAGATAGCAATGCGGACAGAATGATAACAAAACTCTTCCGTACTTGGCATCCGACCTTGAAAGATAAAATGATCCATGCTTTGGCGAAAGGGGGTTTAATGCCTCTCTGTGATGCAATATACCAAGCAAGTCATCACATAATGATGAATCTATAAAATCCATTTTGTCTAACAACTAACTGAGTCATGAGGTAGAATGGTCCTTGGACACGTAGAACATTTATAGATAGCAAAAACTGTGGACCAGTGTCAAACCTGTGCGGACTGCACAGGGCTGACATGGCTCGATACTTTTTGCAGATGCATTAAACCCTCTTTCCACAGAGCATGGCCCAAATTTGTTTGACTACTCTCTTGGAAAAATCAAACTTGTAGCAGACGACTTAAGACTTATCCGTTTAATTCCGTATGTTAGATGATATATGGTAGTATTTATTGTAATATTTTCCGTCCCATGCAACCCTGTGGTCGTCTAAGCCAGAAATGGCTGCATGGCGTTACTACGGTGTATCCTATCCTCTCTGGATATAAGCTGCACAAATATTAAGGCATCAGTTGCGTCATCTTCATCAAAAATGTGGCAGTTGAAATAGGTCAAATTATGAAAACGGAAGGTATAGTATAGTATAAACGCGATAGTGTGTCTCTTGGTGACCTTGCTGTAAACCTTGGGAATGGTTTTTACGATAGATATGTATAAGATAAAACCCAAGTACATCTTGTCAATAAACGATAGCCTACATTGCTAAATATACATATACATTAATTCTGAAAGTCATAAAACCCATTCTGTATTGTTGTTTTAGATTTTTGTGTACTTATCTTTGGGATTGACCCGAGACAAAACCAATCTCTGCCTCTGGGGTTCGGATATATTCGCTTATATCCGTTTATAGTCCTGGTATGCAGGCGTTTGAAATCAAACTATAGATATATTGCTTCTAAAAATGGTCGAATGCCAAGACGATCGCATACCAATCCAGAGATCCCGAGATCGAGTCGGCAACACGCTGCCTTCGAAATCCGAAAATGAACGAAAGCTAAAAAGGTCACAGGCTATGCGAGTGTCTCAGGTCAATTCGAAAGATAAATCCATGCTCTGTGAAAAGTTGGTTTAATGCATTTGCAAAAAATAACGACCCATGTCAGCCTGCGCAGTCGCGCAGGCTGACATGGGTCGATACTTTTTCCTGCTAGTAAATTTTCTGCATTTCCAAAGACCATTTTACCTCGTGGTTTAGTCGGCTTTCAAGAAAAGCATTTCGTAAATCCGTAATTATGTGATGACTTGCTTGGTATAATGCATCAGGCAGATGCATTAAAACCCCTTTTGCCAGAGCGCCTCCTATATACAACTGACACGACATCGACGTTAAAGTATGCAACAAAACGGTGACTGAAACTTTACCAATATCAAAGTCAATCATGCACGTACTAATAGTTTACCTGAAGTGCTAAATAAGTAATTTACTCGCGGGGGGGGGGGAATAAACATTGCTCTCTGGAGCAAGAAACTATATGAAACGATTAAAAATAGTGCAATGTAAAGTATCAGAGAACCATGGTGCAATCAAAGATTTAGTTAAAAAAAAGATATACCTGTTGTCCAAAGATGGTAAAAGTGCCTAATCCAATCACCGGAATTTCGCCATCACCGTTTGGAAATTTTATGGTAGGTGCTCTTGCCGCCATCTTGAGTCACAGTATTCGTCTGTAATTTATGACACGGTTAGTTTGTTATAATCTTACAGATAACAGAATCTCGTTCAGTTATGCGGCTTTCCTTTGTGTCTAATGTCGCGAGATAATAAACATGAGTGTGGAAGGCGACAGTGACACCATTCCCTCTCCCAGACAACCTACTTTCGTCTTGTGGCTGATACCTATTGAAAACACTGTGGCAAGTGCAGAAATTGCTAGAATAGAAAAATTTGTCCTTTTCTAGAATGTTTTCAAAAATGCTCATATTTTAATCCTTTACCAAACTACCCCGTATTTGAATGACCCAAAGGAAAATTGTCTTTGTAAAACATTATGGAAAAAGGAGAAAATGTCGGTAAACAGCGTTTTCTTCTGTCCCCACAATGTTTTCTAACCTTTCAGAAACAAATTGACATCATTTGAGTCAGTTTTATTTTGTCGTCTGCCAGCGCTTTCAATTTGGAAAACTCTGGCATTAAACCATTAGCCATGCTCTGTGAAAAGTCTGTGAACTTAATGCATCTGCGAAAAGTATTGACCCAGGCGTGCAGTTCGCAGGCTGACCTGGGCCGAAACTTTTCGCTATAAATCAATTTTCTGTATGTCAAAGGACCAGTCTACCTCATAATTCAGTCGGTTGTTAAAAAAGGTTGCTATTATGGATCCATCGTTATGTGATGACTTGATTGGTACACTGCATAATAGGCCACTGAAATTCCATCGGTCTGTTACGGGAATACGAAATTTTCCTTATCGGACACCGTTACTATAAATAGCACATTGGCGACTGCCTCTATATCGTATATAGTAGTATTATTATATACAATATAGAGACAGTCGCCAATGTGCTATTTATAGTAACGGTGTAAATGAAAATTTGAGTATTCCGTGATATACAGTCGATGCACCAATGTGCAAAAGTGTTCGATGATCGACCAAGGCAAACTTTAGTGTTCCATGATAGACCAATGGAACTTCAAAGGCCTGTACAATGCATCACGGCTATGCATTAGGCCTCCTTTTTACCGGAGCATAGCTCATATGCTGATTGATCAGTTTTCAAAGTCGTCTGCTACAAACTTGGTTTAGAACGTGGTGATTTAATCATATTGCAAATAGTTTAAAGTGTTGTTCACCGTTATAATTTTCCAGAAAAGAAAAGATATAATTCATGTCTTTGAAGACGTACATATTTTTCCCACTCTTTGTTAACTTTTGACAAATTAAACAATAGGTCTATCATGAGTTGCTCACCTGAGCCTTTGACCCCACACGACTCATTTCCAATCTCTTCCCAGATATCAAGACAAACATTCCAACAAACTCTTATGAGTATTGGACTGAAAATGTGGCCACTAGTGTGTGCATAAGCTTTTCTAGGATTGTCTCAGTTACCTACCTTTTGACTCAACATATCCCATTTTCAAAATCAGTGTAGCTATCAACAAGACAAACATTCTGACCAATTTTCATGAATATTCGAATGAATATGTGGCTTCTAGAGTGTACAAAAAAAGTTTTTAAAGATTTGACCTGATGCACTAGTTTTTGACCCCACAAGACACATTTCGAATCTCTTCCGAGATACCAAGATAAACATTCTAACAAACTGTCGTGAGTATTGAATTGAAAATTAGGCCTCTAGAGTGTGCGCAAGATTTTTCAAAGATTTGACATGGTGACCTAGTTTTTGACCCAAGGTGACGCATTTTGAAAGTCGTCCAATTATCATGACAAACATTCTGACCAACTTTCATAAGTATTGGACCGAAAACGTGGCCTCTGGAGCGAACACAAATCTTTTTGAAAGATGTGACCCGGTGACCTAGTTTTTGACCACACATGACCTTTTTTCAAACGCGTTCGAGATATTATCAAGACAAATATTCTCAGCAAGTTTCGTATCGAACCGAAAGTGTAGCGTCTACAGCGTACACAAAGTAAAAACTGACGACGGACAACGGACGACGGAAACGACACGATCATAGAAGCTCACCTTGTACACCTCGTGCTCAGGGTCCGTATTCACCAACCATTCTTAAGAACATTCTTGGTCTTGTTCTTCAAAATTTTCCAAGTTTGAAAGTAACACACCTTCTGATTGGCTAAACCATATGGTTTAGCCAATCAGAAGTTGTGTTACTTTCAAACTTGGAAAATCTTGAAGAATAAGTCTAAGAACGTTCTTAAGAATGGTTGGTGAATACGGACCCAGGCGAGATAAAAAAAAGGCAGAGAGGAATCCTTCCAGCATATGCACCTGATTTTGACTATTTTGCTACGGGCGACGCTCCGGGAAAAGGGGGTTTGTATGCATCTTCGTAATGAATTACACCGAGCAAGTTATACGGATCCTTTTTTCCCTTTAAATTTCCTGAGTCACGGTGGCAAAAAGTTTCGACCTAGGTCAGCCTGTGCGGACTGCGCCGGCGGACGAGGATCGATACGTTTTGCAGATGCACCACCACTTCACAGAGCAGTGCACGCATTCACCGACTATTCATAAGAACATTCTTAGTCTTATTCTCCAGAGTTCTCTAAATTTGAAAGCAACACAGCTTCTGACTGGCTAAAGCATTTGAGTCATACTCTGTGAAAAGGGGGCTTAATGAATCCGCCGGCTGACCTAGGACGAAACTTTTCGTAATCGGTCAATTTTTGGGGTGTCAAAGGACCAGTCTACCTTATGAAAGAGTGGGTTGTTAGACATACTGGATTTCATGGGTCCCTAATTATGTGATGTCTTGGTTGGTATCATGCATCACGGAGATGCATGAAGCCCACTTTTGCCAGAGCATGGTTCATTTGGTTTAGCCAATCAGAAAATGTGTCACTTTCAAATTTAGAAAATCTCAGATGTGAAGACTAAAAATGTTCTTAAGAATGCTCAGCTAATATGGACCCAGGATTCATATAAGACAATGCATCTTATTCACGATTGTTCACATTAGAAACAATCTTTTTTTTTTTTTGTTTTAGAAATTGAAAATTGGAAAAAGAAACCATGTTTTTGTAATAAAAATTGTTCATAGAGAAAAGGCGGGGGCGGGGGCGGGGGGACAACGGCACATCGCGAATCCCTTTTCTGCTGAAATGTCATCATAAATGACGTTTCTAAAACGTTGTTACGTCACAGAACGTCGTTACTATACCGTAACTTGACAACGTATTTGAAGATACGCACTGAAAACTTATCTTTGCTTATATGTTCATACATTTGTCAAAATGGGTAATTGTCTGCCTAAGTTCAGAAAGAAAAACAAAGTTTGCCCTGATACAAGAATATCGGTTTCCAAAACTAAAGAAACAAATGTCTCTGACATTTTAAGTAGATCGGCTGCTTCACAACGTATGTCTAGCAGCGGATCTGGAAGTTGTGAAGAAGAACTAGAGATGGTCAGAGAACTTACAATGTCAGATGTTGATAGTACATCTGTAGAGTCTGTGGCCTTAGATAAGGATATAAGCGGCCTGGTCGAGCTGAAGGAATCTGGTGAGAATTTATCCAGTCTTTCTTGAATTCTTTTGATGAAAGCTATCTGTTCTTTCTTATCTAACATCTTTGTTGCAAGGAATTTTTTTTTTTTTTTTTTTCCGTTGTCGTTTATTTTTGTGATAATTTGTTTCAGTCATATTTGAAATTTGAGACCAAGTTTTAAATTTTGATGAATTCAATATTTTATTTTCCTTTAACTTTGAAATTGTTCCATTTCAGCCGAACCAGCCGTAATAAAGAAGCCTGTGTTTTTCCAAGTGGACTTTGTACAAGGTATGCCGCATAGAATGCCTTCTAGACTGGCCGAGAGGATGGAACAAAAAGTGGAAGTGAAGACATCTGAACACGTAAATATCAGTTCGATGTTACTTTCGTTTGAACCTCTTTATATAGTTACATTAAGCTTGGTATTTTTTTTTTTTTTTTTTTTAAAAACAACTGGCTAAATACCTATTGTATCTCATACGAAGACAAAAAACTCAATATTGACCGCAGTATTGTTTCGCGACTTTAAAAGCATGTTTATGAACTCGTGTTGATGAACATGAGTTTAACAAGTAAACACCATGTGACAAAGGGACTGTCTGAATTCAGAATGAAAAATGACTTCAAAATGTTTTGTAGTCGCGGACCAAGAAATGGCTTGTCTTGGAATTTAGACTAAGAAGGAAATCGAAAACAGTCGATAGAAATGAGCACTACATAATTCGGTGATATTTTGCTGGTTACTTTCACTGTCGCAGCCAATTGGAAGGCTAGACGTAGGTTCAAAATTAGAGCAACATAACAATGAGTTGTTGAATACAGTCCTTTAATGCTTTGATGCTTTCATTTTTACAGCTTGCTTTGACAGAGGAAGACGAAATCCTGATGAATGAAATAATGGAAGAAGTGGAGGCTAAAGAGAGATTGGAAAAGTTAGCTGAGCAGCAACTGGCGGCTCAAAACTTGAGGGAACAATATCTACAGGGTATCCGAGAGAAAGCCAGGGGAATGAGATCTCGACCGCAAACAAGGATCGGACAGTATGGGGTAGGGGATAGTGGGATGTCAGGGAGGGAAGAAAAGGGTTAAAGGGGTGGGGTCGGGGAGGGGGATCGGGGTTGAGGGGAGGGGCAATTGAAAGAGGCATTTATAGAATGACGGTTGGAAAGCATCCATGAACTCTCATGTATGACTCTGGATGAGACTTGCTGAAGAAAAAATAAGAAGATTAAGACTTTGATGGAGCAAATAGCTGAATATCAAACTACCGAAGGGCGGGGGGGAGAAAGAAGGGCTTGGGCGGTGGATAAGTTAGCGTGTCTTCTTAAAATAATGAAATAGACTTTGCTGAATTTTGAAAAAATATGTTTTTGACACTGTGAACGACATTTATAAGGATGTCTAGATATTAAAACATAGTTACATGCACATATCATTATTTATGCTTTTCTTTGTGCCTTTTCAACCAACTTCCATCTTGTCAAAAATATACACCCCTATACGCATATTCTTGTTCTGCTCACGTGACCTAGGCTATCAGGCTTTCAGCCTGTACAGGTTCATCTTGATCTTCACTCTTCGACACCTATCTTAATTTCAAGCATCTCTGTAGGCCTGACTGTCGACAACCTAAGTTCTGCTCAAAAATTGAAGTTTGTCTTCATAAGCCTTTACCACACGGACTTTTTTAGATTTTTCCATTTTGAAAGTATTTGCAGACATGTTAGTAACTCACATTATGGAATTTGCCTTTGGAAGGGTAGAAATCTTTGTGGAGAAGGAGAAAACGCTGGTTATCACAATGTTTTCAAAAGGCTTCTTCTTCAGGGTTGTTAAACACGGGATTGTTGATTGTTTGGTAAAGTTTTAAAAAAAGGTGGGAAAATGTAAAAATACTGGTTCCCATGGAGCATTTTCTCCTTTTCCCACAAATTGTGACAATGTCCAACCCTTTACCAAACAATTCCTTGTTTTCACGTCCCTAAGGAAGAGGCCTTTTGAAAACATTGTGAGAAAAGGAGAAAATGCTGGTAACCAGCATTTTCTCCTTTTCCCACAATGTTTTCTACCCTGTCAAAAAACCTTAAGTTCAATTGTACCACTTTCAAATTTGTCGTCTGCAGATGCTTTCAATTTGGAAGGGGCTAAAAATTGTCGTTTGGGAAAGCGTTAAAGACGCCTACGTATCCAGGGACTTAAAGGGATAAAGTAAATATGGGGGTGCGGACGACGGTGGCCCCGTGGTGAAGCATCTAGTGGATGCGCAATTTTGGAAGCCCTAGATTCAATCCTTACTCGAGATGCGGAGTTTTTTGTAGGAGTGTTTTCTGAGCTTCATAGCCCTAGCCTAGCTCTGTTGAGTGTGAAACCCAGGATACGCCCGAATAAATGAGGTTACTGTGATATGATTGGTATAAAGGGGACGTAAAACACCATTAAATCCTTTTCTAAATAAATCCATGTTTTAACAATTCTGAGGAACAACGCTTTTGAAACCAATGTAAGAAAAGAAGGAAATGCTGATAACCAGCACTTTCTTTTTCTCTACAAGGTTTTCCTTTTTTTCCTAGACAAATCTCAATCGCCTGTTATTGCTTTTATCCAGGACAAGTCTAAAATTTTGCCGTCGGATAAAAAGTTAAAGGGATAAAACTCGCGTGACTCAAATAAGATTATAACTTGCAGTTCCTCTTGTTGACCTCCCTTAGATTAGCAAAAAGCAATCTACGTTTAACCCTTATGCTGCTAAGTTCGACTCACTGACCTTTTGCTGATAGTGTAGATATCAAGATCAGGGCCCGTATTCACCAACCATTCTTAAGAACCTTCTTAGTCTTATTCTCCAGATTTTTCTAGATTTGAAAGTAACGCAACTTCTGATTGGCTAAACCATTTGGTTTAGCCAATCAGTACTTGTTTTACTTTCAAATTTAGAATATCTCGGAGAACAAGACCAAGAATGTTCTTAAGAATGGTTGGTGAATACGGACCCAGACTGCACAGAACGTGCAGTCTGATCTTGGATCTATAATGTCCCCTAAGGAGATGTTATTCTCCAAAGAAGTGAGTTTGAAGCATCATTATTCGGGTTTTTACTATCGCGTTGAAAGTTTTATTCAAGGTATTTAGCAGGATAAGGGTTAAAGAACTTTGTGGTCCAACCGCATTTTCAAATGTTGTTAAGATCAATTGGAAATTTTGGGGAAAAAAAAGTTCAATTTACCGAACAATCCTATGTTTTGATGAACCTGAAGAAGAAGGATGTTGAAATCATTAAAATGTTTCTACCATTTCAAAGACAAGACGGGCATTGCTCTTTGGAAAGGGGATTTAATGTTTCTGCGGATGACCTAGGAAGAAAGTTTTTGCTGTCAGTAAATTTTCTGCGTGTCCATTACTATTAATTCTTTATTTCCTCCATAATTGAAGATTAATAGATTATTAAAGACAGATATACATTGTAACTACATAAATACAATAATACATACATATACACAGATCCACATGTTAACATGGTTTCATCCATCATTCAACAACAGCAGAAGACAGACAGACGGATGGACGAACAAAGAGGGAAAAAAAAAACACCCTCATTACAAGTAAACACAGACACAGAGACACCCACACATATACCGCCCCCCCACCTAGTTAATCCTAATTCCACATATATCCCGTATACTTCGGGCTTCTAAGATTTTAATCTTATAATCTTAATTTAGTATTAGCCTACTGAATTCTTAAGAATTACAGGCCTAAGTTCTAAAGTTTATCTTGGTACGATCTCCAAATACTGTCTAAACAAAATAATACTGAAGTCAAAAATTCCACATGAGATACCTTTAAAATTTGTAAAAATTCAGCAACCGGTGCTCCTAACAAGATACACACTCTGGTTTCGTCACTTAATGAATTATAGTAATTTAATACATCATCACCAAACTTAGACTTAATAATGTTACAGATTTGTGCTCTTATCCCTGAGGTAAATGAACAATGCTCCAAACAGTGTATTACCACATTGGTGTACAAGATCCCACATCTCTCACACAAAGTATTTTGTAAACTTAAATTCTGTCCAAAACTTGAAATCATAGATATTACATTTCTACACTGAGGAGGTAATTTGTATTTGCATTTACTTATATGCCAAAATATACTTTCACAAAAAGCTGGGTGTATTTTGGAAAATAAGTAAAGGTCTGGATCAGCTCCGGTATCATTCATCCAGCGATTTACATAATATGCATTTGTATGATTCTTAAAGATTATTTTCCATGCGGACTGAAGAGGAAACTGTGAACTGTTATAGAAATTGTCTAAATAATCATTCAGGCCATATTTCTTCAAAACATTACTTATGTCATTGAAATATCCGTACTGTACTGTATCGGTATTCATTTTAAAATTACAAAATCGCTTAAGAAAGACGAGTTTGATAATATTATCAGTTTTTAAACGACATAACTGACCAAATAAATTTAACTTGCGCCTATCTATAATAGTTACCAAGTCGGTCATTTGTAACAAACTCAAGACTACATCAGTTCTGGTTAACCTATTCAGTCCTTGAATTTTCTTTAAACAAAACCGATGAACTCTCTCCAGTTTTAATAAGTCCTGGGAGGATAGTGCAAACAGCATTTCACACCCAAATACCCCCCGCGGTATAACAATACTGTTATAAAGTTTCTTACATGTAAAAGGATGCAGACACTTAGAGTTTACCCCGATATTAAACAGATTCATAAAAGATCCTCTTAATTTCAAAGCAAATTCTTGAACACTGTCAGAATTTGATAAATATTTATTGCAATTGATTCCCAAATGCGTATAGTTTTCAGACTCTTGAATAGTACTATTACCAATTAGCCATTTCCTATTTGAAAACTTAAACTGGCGTTTATTTTCATTAAAAACTATTACACTACATTTTACAGGATTATAATCAAATAGCCAGGTTCTCGAATACGAGTAACATAAATCCATCAGTCGATCAAGACCTCGCTTGGATAAACTAAGTAAAACCATGTCGTCTGCTGAAGTTATACAAGGTAAGTGGATATTAGATAGGACCAGCCCGTGTCGGCTGTTCTCTAATGTACACAATAATTCATTTATGAAGCATAAATAGAAAAATGGAGAACTTAATCCTCCTTGTCTCGTGCCAACTGCAACATTGAACGAATCTGATCTGTACCCTTTAAATAACACACAACACTCGGTTTCATCATACAAGCTTATAACAGACTTGAGAGTTGCGTTACTTACTCCCATTTTCGATAACTTATAAAACAGACCATCTTGCCAGACCGTATCAAAAGCCTTTTTTATGTCTAAAAAACATGTATATAACTTGCTAGATGATTCTTTAGCATAGCAAATACATTCCTTCAGTAAAAACGATGTCATAGAACAGCTAATACCTTTTTGGAAACCAAATTGCAATGGGTTTAATTTTACAGTCATTTGAGATTTTACTTCATCAAAAATTCTAAAGCTAATCCTGGTTTTGAATTCCAAGACTATTAATCTGGATGGCTAAGTCAGAACGCCTAAACCAATAACATTGCAAGATTTAGAAGTTGGCTTAAGAATGGTTTGTGAATGCAACCGTATTCACAAACTATTTTTAATAGCAGTCTTTGATTGACTGATTGATTGATTGGTGTTTTATCCCGCTCTCAACATTATTTCAGTCATATCACGGCGTCAGCTCAGATATTTATGTATGTTCTAGGTTTCACCAGTACTAGGCTAGGGTTCTGAAGTGTCTTGCCCAAGAAATACCCAGTGCGTCCGGTGAGGCTCGAACTCTGTGCCTCCAGGTCAAGTTCCTACACTTTACCACCCTCAAAACAGTCATAGTCTAATTCTTAAGAATTTTCAAAATTTAAAAGTAAAACATAGCGTAAAAATAAAGTGGATGGTGGTAACAGACCCTGGTCTATAGGTTTTCATTTTTTCCTATCAGTATCTTGGGACATTCAGAGTACTCGTTTGAGGAGCCATTGTAAAACCGAAAATGTCGGAGAAGTGAAAAAAATGCCGTAGGACTAAGTATATAAGTGGAGAAATAAATCCCCAATATTTCTCCCTCAGGAAAATAAAACACCGGGGCCTATATTCACCAACCATTCTTAAGAACATTCTTAGTCTTATTCTCAAGAATTTTCTGAATTTGAAAGTAACACAACGTCTGATTGGCTAAACCATTTGGTTTAGCCAATCAGAAGTTGTGTTACTTTCAAATTTCAGAAAATCTTGGAGAATTAGACTAAGAATGTTCTCAAGAATGGTTGGTGAATATGTACCCAGGTCATCTGGTAAAGAGTTCGGTGCCATAGGAAAAAAAGAATGACGCTTTTGAGCACGGCAAAGATTAAGATCAGACTGCACGTCCAGATCAGACTTCATGTAACGTAAAGTCTGATCTTCTGTCAATAACGTCTGCTTATGTCTTGAAGCCTATATGGTCTCACAAATCTTTCAGAGTTTTTTCTGGTCTGTATTGCAAGCCGTCAAAAGAGGTCAAGTTTATAATTGAGCCACGCGCTGACAAAAAGGGGCTTAATGCATCTCAGTGATCCATGATACCAATCAAGCCATCACATAATTAAGAATCATAATAACCATATTTTTTTTTTTAATTTAACAGCCGACCTTTATGATGAGGTAGACTGGTCCTTGGTCATACAGAAAATTGACGAAAATTAGCGAAAAGTTTCGGCCCAGGCCCCGTGCTTATAAAACTTTCTTGAGCACAATCTCATTCTCAAGGAGCGGTTTCTTGCTCAACCCTGAGTTCGACTCAGAATTTTGTGCTTATAAAGAATCCTGAGCTTGAGATCGTACTCACCTGAGCATGAAACTCAAACTCTGCTGAGTATGGTCTGAACCAGACTCAAGAGAGTTTGCCCTGTCATATATTCCGTGATAATGAATGCCGCCGCATACATTCGCCTCTGTAGAAGACAGATTCGGTGTGAAAGGAGGCAAAAACCGCGCTCTTTCGAAGATCGAAGTTACGCCTTTGGAGTTTCGTACTCGTGACGGTACAGAATTTGAACGATATCGGTTTAGAATAGGGACGGCATAGTTTTTATCATTGGTTTGCTCAAAACTGACGCACCTGCGATTTATACAGAAAAAATATGTCCCTCCTAACATGTATCAAACCTCTAGTTGGAGGGCTCAGAGGAATTTACGACCGTGATTCGTGTCGAGGACAGTTTGAATACGCCTATGGGTAGAACGACGGCAGAACAGTATATACGAAGAAAGGAGGTGTTGGTTTAAATGTTTTGCCAACAGATTTAACGTTTTCCCCATCGAAATCGAAGCTGGAAAGACAAAACAGGAATTCTTCCAGTAAATGCTGGTAATTTAGTTGGATTTTCAAAACACAAACGCGACAGAATTCTATTTTTAAACGGACGTTGATTGGTTGTCATGTAATCAATACTATTAAGGCTGGTCGCTATTTCTGTTATCATTTAATTTTAAGGTTGGTGGCGTTTTATCTTAGAAAGTACCACCGAAGTTAGTGTATGCAGGGATTTAGTTAAAACTGCTAAAATCTTCCATAATTTTTCCCCCCAAATCACCTTCTTGCTCAGGGCTAGAATTCATTTTTTTTTTTTTTTTCTTGCAGGATCCGGCAAATTAGCTGGATCGGCATAAGCATCAGCTGTCAACACCATCCGATTAGAACATGCTATTTTTGTGTGCAGGACATTCGACCCAATGCAAACAGTGGAGAAGATTTCGAGATACTGTCTTACTTTTGCACATTTACGTACCTTTCCTTGTTTGTTTTTATATAATTCGGATATTTTCATATTTCCATTCAGATATTATGATACTACACGTAGGGGAAAACCGGGTAAATTCGGACAAACGTATACATCCGGACGGTTGTTTAAAATCCACGTTTTTTTTTTTTTTGACGAAAAGCAGAACCAATTCCTTAAGCTATCACCTCTTTGAAATGGGCTTTCTGTCCTTTTTAAGGAATTCCATAAAGTAATTGCGTCACGAAGATGGTGACTTAGTTTGAGTTTCTTAAAGTCATCCACCCACGCGTTCGTTTCGATAGTTGGGTGACTTCAAAACAAGGCGGATTCACGCAGGTCCCGTTCTCGAACCAATAAAAGGTATAGTATGAATGAAAACAGTTATAGAACTGATGTTTTTGACAGATGAATTAATAAGCAACACGATTATTACAATTTTAACTACTTTTAGACAAAACAAAAAAAAAACAAAAAACAAAAAAAAAAATACGGAGATTTTAAGTTGTCCGAGTTTCCCCCTCTATTTTTCAGATGTGGTATAAATTCGGACTGGCAGCAATCAACGTATTAACTGGTATAAACCGATAGCTAATGCTAGGGTTTATTCCCATCGGTCCTTCCAAACAAGAGGGCCATGATGGCCCTGTATCGCTCCACTGGCTTATAAATATAAACCACGAAGAAAAGTCTTCACTATATAAGCCCTTATAAAACTTTGACCTCATGGCTACAGTCTGACTAAATGGGGAATATTGTATTAGAAGAATAACATGCCAAATGTGGGAGTTCTTGGCCTTATGGCTGGTAACAAGATGGTTTCTGAACTTTTCACTCCATAAACCCATGTAAAACTTGTGATCCCTGGTGCAGGGCCAAACTTGATCCTAGAGCTGTAACTTGGGCCCTCTTTGTAACTGTCCACTAAATAATGCTATAATTATATGCAAAATTTGGTAGCCTAAGCCTTATGGCTATGTACACCAAGATTTAAAAGTTTTCCCTATGTAAGCCTATGTAAATCTTGTGAACCCCCCCCTCCAAGTATGAGGCCAAATTGACCCCAGGACTATACTTTGGACACTTTTGGTAGACTTCAACTAGATCAAGCTAAATGCCAAATTTGGTAGCTCTAGGCCTTATGGTTTCAGACAAGAAGATATTTAAAGTTTTCTCTATATAAGCCTATGTATAAAACTTGTGACCCCTGGGGAAGAGCCAATTTTGACCCCAGGGCTATAATTTCAAGAAACATGATAGAGGTCTACTACATAAAGCTACATGCCAAATTTGGTAGCCCTATGCCTTATGGTTTCAGACAAGAAGATTTTTTAAAGTTTTCTCTATATAAGCCTATGTAAAACTTGTGACCCCTGGGGCAGAGCCAATTTTGACCCCAGGGCTATAATTTGAAGAAACTTGATAGAGGTCTACTACATAAAGCTACATGCCAAATTTGGTAGCCCTATGCCTTATGGTTTCAGACAAGAAGATTTTTAAAGATTTCCAATATTTTTCAGTTTTGTTGCCATGGCAACCAGAGTTTTTGAAGGAATCAAATTCTTTCAAGAAATTCTGAAGAGGACCATGTCAGGATCATTTCTGTGAAGTTTCGTGAAAATCGGATGGGTAGTTTCAGAGAAGAAGCTGTTTGAAATAAAAGTTAACGCACGGACGGACGGACGGACGGACGACCGGACGGACGGACGGACGCACGACGGACACCGGGCCATGACATAAGCCCGCTGGCCTTCGGCCAGTGGAGCTAAAAACCATATTGCTGTAATTATAACAAAACTCATTGTCTGGAAAAGGGCTGATAAAGGTTTATTGTAGTTTTTAGCTCCACTGGCCGAAGGCCAGCGGGCTTATGTCATGGCCCGGTGTCCGTCGTGCGTCCGTCCGTCCGTCCGTCCGGTCGTCCGTCCGTCCGTCCGTCCGTCCGTCAGTCCGTCCGTCCGTGCGTTAACTTTTATTTCAAACATCTTCTTCTCTGAAACTACCCATCCGATTTTCACGAAACTTCACAGAAATGATCCTGACATGGTCCTCTTCAGAATTTCTTGAAAGAATTTGATTCCTTCAAAAACTCTGGTTGCCATGGCAACAAAACTGAAAAATATTGGAAATCTTTAAAAATCTTCTTGTCTGAAACCATAAGGCATAGGGCTACCAAATTTGGCATGTAGCTTTATGTAGTAGACCTTTATCAAGTTTCTTCAAATTATAGCCCTGGGGTCAAAATTGGCTCTGCCCCAGGGGTCACAAGTTTTACATAGGCTTATATAGAGAAAACTTTAAAAATCTTCTTGTCTGAAACCATAAGGCATAGGGCTACCAAATTTGGCATGTAGCTTTATGTAGTAGACCTCTATCAAGTTTCTTCAAATTATAGCCCTGGGGTCAAAATTGGCTCTTCCCCAGGGGTCACAAGTTTTACATAGGCTTATATAGAGAAAACTTTAAAAATCTTCTTGTCTGAAACCATAAGGCATAGGGCTACCAAATTTGGCATGTAGCTTTATGTAGTAGACCTCTATCATGTTTCTTGAAATTATAGCCCTGGGGTCAAAATTGGCTCTTCCCCAGGGGTCACAAGTTTTATACATAGGCTTATATAGAGAAAACTTTAAATATCTTCTTGTCTGAAACCATAAGGCCTAGAGCTACCAAATTTGGCATTTAGCTTGATCTAGTTGGAGTCTACCAAAAGTGTCCAAAGTATAGTCCTGGGGTCAATTTGGCCTCATACTTGGAGGGGGGGGGTTCACAAGATTTACATAGGCTTACATAGGGAAAACTTTTAAATCTTGGTGTACACAGCCATAAGGCTTAGGCTACCAAATTTTGCATATAATTATAGCATTATTTAGTGGACAGTTACAAAGAGGGCCCAAGTTACAGCTCTAGGATCAAGTTTGGCCCTGCACCAGGGATCACAAGTTTTACATGGGTTTATGGAGTGAAAAGTTCAGAAACCATCTTGTTACCAGCCATAAGGCCAAGAACTCCCACATTTGGCATGTTATTCTTCTAATACAATATTCCCCATTTAGTCAGACTGTAGCCATGAGGTCAAAGTTTTATAAGGACTTATATAGTGAAGACTTTTCTTCGTGGTTTATATTTATAAGCCAGTGGAGCGATACAGGGCCATCATGGCCCTCTTGTGTTAAGTTGTTAAAGAAAATCCTCTGAATAACAAACAAGTGGATTTAGTAACAATCATCCTTATCAATACATTCTATGTCAGTGATCAACTGATTAGCAAAGAATATTACGCAGATTGACGAATCTCATCTCCGAAAATCTATAATTGATGATTTAGATTTTTAAACAAAAGTTCAAGCTGTCCGAATTTTACCCTGCGATAACTAACTTGTCTGGGTTTCCCCTCTTTTGTGTCCGTATTTTTCCTATCGCGTCCAAATTTATCCGTTTTGCAATAGGTTGAAAAACTGATCTTTCTTAAAATCTTGCCTCATATTTCACTAGACATTTTGCGAATAAAATGCAAGTAAAATGATAGCCCGAATGAGTAAGGTGGATTTGCGTCCGAGTTTCACCACTATACCGCATAACTGAACCTCCGCAAAGGTGCTGCAAAAACCGTCCGAATTTACCCGGCTTTCTCCTACATGTACGTACATATACCTACATGTAATTATTTAGGCCTGTCTGGATTGACTTTTTGTAAAACGATTATGTTTGAAATATAAACTAAAGGTATAATCTATAGTAAGTACCTATGAGTAGTATAGGAGGGTAGACCTCGGACAGTGTCCGAGGTCTACCCTCCCTGAGTGCCATTTTGTCCGAGGTCTACCCTCCCGGGGAGGCAAAAGACCGGTCAAAATGTCAAACCGGAAGTAGATGTCCGCCATCTTTGACGCGGCTGGGGGTCCTTTTTATCCATGGTCTGTGAAAAGGGGTCTTAATGCATCTGCGCGCACGCGCGCACGGATCGTAATGATATGGTTCGGCAGAGACTATCGTTGGACTTAGTCTTTTTTCTTCATCGGAGATAGATGTTCACCATCTTTGACGCGGCAGGGATCCTTTTTTTAAACCATGGTCTGTGAAAAGGGGTCTTAATGCATCTGCGCGTACGCGCACGGATCGTAATGATATGGTTCGGCAGAGACTATCGTTGGACTTACTCTCAAAAAGACCGGTCAAATTGTCAAAACGGTGGTAGATGTTCACCATTTTGACGCGGCAGGGGTCCTTTTTTTAACCATGGTCTGTGAAAAGGGGACTTAATGCATCTGCACGCACGCGCACGGGTCGTAATGATATGGTTCAGGCAGACACTACCGTTTGACTTAGGCTTTTCTCTGTCATCGTTGGACTTAGTCTTTTTTCTCCGTCTTCGTTCGCCTCAATCTTTCTCTATTACCGTTGGACTTAGTCTTTTTTCCCACGATATGGGTTATTTCCCCCTCCTCAGCTTGGCTCAGGCAGAGAGTATCGTTGGACTTAGTCTTTTTTCTCCGTCTTCGTTCGCCTCAATCTTTCTCTATTACCGTTGGACTTAGTCTTTTTTCCCACGATATGGTTTATTTTCCCCCTCCTCAGCTTGGCTCAGGCAGAGAGTATCGTTGGACTTAGTCTTTTTTCTCCGTCTTCGTTCGCCTCAATCTTTCTCTATTACCGTTGGACTTAGTCTTTTTTCCCACGATATGGGTTATTTTCCCCTTCCTCAGCTTGGCTCAGGCAAATACCATCGTTGGACATAGTCTTTTTTTCCGTCTTTTATTCGCCTCAGCCTTTCTCTATCACCGTTGAACTTAGTCTTTTTTCCGTCTTTTGTTCGTCTCAATCTTTCTCTACAGTCGTTGGACTTAGTCTTTTTTGAGTTGTTCTTTGTCTCTATCACCGTTGGACTTAGTCTTTTTTCCCACGATATGGGTTATTTCCCCCTCCTCAGCTTGGCTCAGGCAGAGAGTATCGTTGGACTTAGTCTTTTTTTCGCCTCAATCTTTCTCTATTACCGTTGGACTTAGTCTTTTTTCCCACGATATGGGTTATTTTCCCCCTCCTCAGCTTGGCTCAGGCAAAGACCATCGTTGGACTTAGTCTTTTTTTCTCCGTCTTCGTTCGCCACAATCTTTCTCTATCACCGTTGGACTTAGTCTTTTTTCCCCCTCCTCAGCTTGGCTCAGGCAGAGAGTATCGTTGGACTTAGTCTTTTTTTCGCCTCAATCTTTCTCTATTACCGTTGGACTTAGTCTTTTTTCCCACGATATGGGTTATTTTCCCCCTCCTCAGCTTGGCTCAGGCAAAGACCATCGTTGGACTTAGTCTTTTTTTCTTCGTCTTCGTTCGCCTCAATCTTTCTCTATTACCGTTGGACTTAGTCTTTTCTTCGGCTCCTAGCAGTATGATCTTTAGACATTGCCTGATTATATGATCTGAGTGTGGGTTTTTTTCCGGCATTTCCCGGAAATCAGTTCGTCTAGACTTACCCGACCTTAGATTTATTCGTCCCTAGTTTTATTCGACCCTAGTTTTTAATCTGCAAAACTTTTTTTAAATTGTAAAAAATTTTTATCCGAAAATTTTTATCCGAAATTTTTAAGCGTAAAAAATTTTCTCTGTCGAAAAAATTTGACTGTAAGATTTTTTATTTGAAAAAATTTTTCTCTGTAAGATTTTTTGAAAAAATTTTTCTATCGATAAAAATGTTTTTTCTCTCTGCAAGATTTTTTTAATCGTAAAAATTTTTTCTATCGCCCAAAAAAAGTTTTTTCTCTCTCTGCAAGATTTTTTTAAAATTGAAAAATTAGCTGCTCCATATTTGATTTTTTCTCGTCTTGGTATACTTTATAATTTATTTGCACTACTCGAGAAACGAGAGATGAATGATTATAGGAAAAGTTCACTGGATTTTTATAGCTTAGTGGAGGGATTGACCTGCTTTTGTCTTTGAATTAAGAGTACGAACGGTAGGTGAGCATGTAGATAGAACATAACGTACTGTAAAAATTCATTCACATAGAATGTTATGATCTATCTACAATTTCCAAGACTCATCTTTTTTGAAGAAATGATTGAATAAAAATGCTTTCATCGTTATTTATGTTGTCATTTTATTATTAATCCTTAAAGAGAAAAGTAAAGAAATCATGGAGGTGGATGTACAAGCTATTTTATTTCAACATCCTTGTAATATTTTCATCACAGGTCCGAGTGGTTGTGGAAAGACAGTCTTTGTTCATAAAATAATTGACTATCGAGAAGATTTGTTCAATATCGTTCCTGAAAGAGTTGTCTGGTGTTACAAAGAATGGCAGTATGCTTACAATCTTATGCAGGAGAAATTCAATTCGCAGTTTGAATTAATAAAATTCGTGGAAGGAATTCCTGACGATGAAAACGAGCTTGTCAGCGATGTATCTATACCGCATTTAATCGTCTTTGATGATATGCTGGGTGAAAAAGATGAGGAAAAAATTAAACTTTGGTTTACAAGAAAAGGACATCACCGTAATGCAACCGTGATTTATATCACACAAAATATGTTTCAACAATCGAAATCGAGTCGAACCATCAGTCTTAATTCAAGATACATGATTTTATTTCGAAATGAGCGAGAT
Source organism: Tridacna gigas (assembly GCA_945859785.2). Classification (NCBI taxonomy): domain Eukaryota; kingdom Metazoa; phylum Mollusca; class Bivalvia; order Cardiida; family Cardiidae; genus Tridacna; species Tridacna gigas. Next base: position 6,141,641 of record OX244038.2, on the reverse strand, counting down.
AAAAATCAGATTAAAACACTAGCTCACCAAATGCAAGCTCCACATTTACTGTCTGCTTATGAAGATGCTACATCGGTGGATCATGGATATCTTGTCATCGATTTCCATTCATGAACAAATAAAGAATTAAGACTGCGAACAGATATATTTCATCGTTATGAAGAAGACGAAAGAGGTCCAACCGTTTATTCCCCTGCTTAATCGTTACAATGTTTTTTTAAAATAAAAATGACTTCATTTTAATTTATATTGTCATTCTATCAATAGGCGACAGTGAGTAAACATGGCTTTACCAACCACACCAACTTCAATTTTAGCTGCTTTGCGAAATTTAAGTCAACAAACCAATAGATATGAAAGAGAATCTGTGTTGAAAGCAGGATTAAAAGAAATTTTAAAATGGTTTACGTTGGCAGCACAAAACATCATTGAAGATAAAATCAAATTACCAAAACAAACCACCACGTATATGACAAAACATAGAGCAGATATCGAGCAGTTAGCAGATCCGAATATTGATGAGGAAATTAAACGTAGAATTATTTTAAAACCTGGAGGTGGTGGATTTCTAGGTGGTGTTATTATCAGAAGTTTACTGAGATGGGATGGAACTAAAACCGTTAGGAAATTTGGGGATGAAAGGCAACCTCGAAAACGTGCTCCGCGAAAGAGGAAATCTCCAAAGAAGAAAAAATCTCCAAGGAAGAAAAAGTCTCCAAAGAAGAAAAAATCTCCAAAGAAGAGAAAGCCCCCGAAAACGCATGCAAGAACTATCACCTCACCACCTATAATTGATGCAAGAACTACCACCTCATCACCTATGATTGATGAAAGAACCACCACCTCACCACCTATAATTGATGCAAGAACTACCACCCCATCACCTATGATTGATGAAAGATTTGTTACTATGCGAAGGCCTGTAGGAAGCAGCATTTCAGAACATCAACGCTATCCGAAATCCAGAAAGGAACTATTAAGTGAAAGAATGCAAAAACTCAGAACAAAGTATTCACAATTTATAGAACCAGGGAAAAAATTGAAGTTTCAATCCATTCCATCCGCCTCATGGTCTCCAAATACATTAGCTAAATATAAAAAAGGTAGAAAGGCAGAAGATCGACTGTTTGGGGATATAATCCAATATAACCTTGACACAGGAAAATATCATGTTGACTATGACAAGCGTCTGATTCATCTTGGTGGTGGAAGAACCATTCCTCTGCCCGACAGAGGGTCAGATGTAGAAGAAAGCGAGGATGAAGAACTCACTGATTCCGATTCGTAGTTTTCTTTTGTAAAAAAAAGACAGTATGATAAAACATCAGGTATAAATGATAGTGACATGGAACTTTTATTTTCATTTGATGTGAAATAGTGATAAAGTCAACATGAAGAAAAGACCTCTGATAAAAAAACACGGATCGATGGTTATGGCCATGATACAGGCTACACCAAAAATACGTAAAAAGCTTGTCAAAGATTCACCCTCAGAAGCGATAAGGTGTATATCGGAATGCTGTCATAATGTTTTAAAAGGCAATGTACATTTATCACCAGATCAGAAGAAGAAGTTGTATTCAAGCCGACAACATCTCAGACGTTTAGCTTCAAAATCGGTCTCTGTAAAAGATAAAAAACAAATTTTAAATCAAAAAGGTGGATTTCTTTCATTGCTTGCACCTGCATTATTACCTTTGTTAGGAAAAGCCGTTATCGGAGGAATAGGAGGAGCTCTAAAAGCCTTGTAGATAAAAAATTTTCAATGAAAAAGATCTTATAGATAAAAATCTTGTAGACAAAAAATCTTGTAGATAAAAAATCTTATAGAGAAGAAATTATGTCTGTTAGAAAAATGGTTATCGTGCCTTTCCAGGTCTTAGAAAATATGAAACGATGGAAAGTTCTTCACATCTTCGACAAGATATGAGTCAGATTTTACAAAGTACCGATCTGTCAGAAACAGAAAAGGCTCAAAGATATGGCGAAACTTTGATTAAGTTACAAAATTCGCTTCAGAAAACAAAACCAACTTCGATCAATTTTCTTCCAAAAACTGATGATAGTGTACAGGGATCAGCATCTGTTGGACTGCAATCTGTTGTCTTATATGATCGAATTTTGCAAAGTGTACCAAAAACCATGAAAAGAAAAGCTGAGTTACTTTTGAGTATGATAAAAGACAACGATAATTTAACTTGGGACGAACAAGGGGTGGTGTCATATAAAGGTACACGCATTCATGGTTCCAATATTATTGATCTTGTCAATGATGCGATACGTCAAAGAAAAGGTATCGAGCCCAGAGGATGGAAAACATTTTCAAAGGCATTACATGAAAGTAATATACCTCAAGAAGTTATTGGTAATTTGAACAGATGGAAATGGATACAAAAAGTCCATGATAAATCACCGAGTAAATCAATGAGCGAAGATGAAGATTCCCATGCAGAATCCTATGGAGATTCCGATAACTTATTTCACACACCAAAAAGTGTACGAAAAAGTACTAAGTTAACTCCTATAAAAAGAAGTATGAAAAGAATAAAAGAAAAATCTCCATACATGAAACCTGAAGAAAGAGAACGATTGAAGCAATTCTATGTTAAAGAACTGCTAACTCCCCCAAAGTCTATAAAAAAGACTCCGAGCCGTAAAACACTTCAGTCATGGGAGGCATGGTAAAGTCAAAACTTGATTACGTGTTAAGAAAGTTGTTTTATGATCCTAAAAGTACTGTTGCATTTAGTGGAGTAAAGCAATTGTATCACGCTGCGAAATCTGTTTTGAAAGGAATAAGGTACAAAGATGTTCAAGAATGGTTACAGGGTGAATCCACCTACACCTTACACAAACCGATTCGTCGTCGTTTCAAAAGACGAAAAACTATTGTAGGTGGTATAGATTATCAATGGCAGGCTGATTTGGCTAACATGCAACATTTAGCAAAACAAAATAATAACAAGAAATATTTACTTTGTGTGATTGATGTGTTTTCGAGATTTTCATGGGTTATCCCTATTCCAGACAAAACGGGTAAAACTTTAATCAAAGCATTTCAATCTATCGTTCAGAAATCAAAACGAAAACCTTTAGCGCTTCAAACAGACAAAGGTTCGGAATTCAAAAACAAATCGTTTCAAGACTACTTGAAAAAGAATCAGATTCATTTTTTCACCACTGAAAACCCAGAGACAAAAGCAAGCATTGTTGAAAGATTTCAACGAACTTTGAAAACGAGAATGTGGAAATACTTTACGTACAAGAAAACAAGACGTTACATTGACGTATTGAATTCTTTAGTTAAGAATTACAACCATACTTTTCACAGAAGTATAAAAACATCTCCTGTAATGGTAACAAAATCCAATGAGGCAGAGATTTCAAGAAATCTGAATCCTCAATTACCGACAAATGTAATGACAAAAAAGCCGAAATTCAAAATTGGAGATCATGTTCGAATCAATAAAACAAAACGTACATTTGATAAGGGTTATTTACCAAATTGGACGCAAGAAATATTTGAAATCAGTCATGTCAACAAAACATTTTCGCCTATTACCTATAAAGTAAAAGATCTACTGGGAGAACAGATTTTGGGAACTTATTATGAATATGAACTTCAATTAATAAAAGATGATGATATTTATGAAATTGACTCAGTTCTTGATAGACGTACAAGACGTAAGGGTAAAAAATTAATCAAAGAAATAAAAGTCAACTGGAAAGGTTATCCAAAAAAATTTCAAAGTTGGATACCAGAATCCTATTTGGTGTAATCCTATTTGGTGTAATCCTATTTTGGTGTTGTGAAAACATCTTTTCTTATTAAAAAAAATCTTATAACTTAAGAAAAAGTTATAAAAAGTCACCACATTCATAATGAATCCACAGTCAAACATTGAGTGTGGAACAGAAAAGTCTGGAATAGAAGAAAAGTTCGGAATAGAAAACTTCGATAGCAGTAGTAGTAGTAGTATCAGTAAGAACTACAATTGTTGTGGAAATCGTGTCCCAAAGAATCAGTTTACCTATGTTTCCCAGATTTTAGTCATTTATGCAATTATTGCAACCTCAATAGTACATTTAAGTATTCAAAGTCAAGATCGTGAATTGTGGCTGATCCTGTTAAGCAGCTCACTTGGATATATTCTTCCATCACCAGGGTTAAAATTCAGCAGATCAGAACAAAAGCAGTCAGGGTGGGTTGATAGTAAAAAATGAATTCGTTTTATCTCACTCTACCCAGTGATAGTTCCATGGACCTTTATCCGAACAACACCCAATGTTGTTTTAAGGTTCATTTACCAAAGACAGTTCATATTGACAAGGAAACTTGGGAAGTCGCACTAGTTCAACTTATTACTCCCTCTCAGTTCTTAAACATAAGTGCAGAAGAAGCAGAGTTCGATCTTACAACAACGGATAACGAATTAGTCAAATTAATATCACAGATAGACAAAAGAGGAGATAATATACAAATAATTCCATTAAGACGAAATAGTGGAAATCATATAATAAAATGGGCAATTCGATTTTCCTTTCCAGCCGGGAGTTACGTTTCACCTGAACATCTTATAGAGACGATCAACTATAGGTCCTGCTCTTCGTAAGGATTCGTCGGGTGTGTTCATTACTTATTCATCTTCAACCAAACGTCCGAAAATTATATTTAATAATATTATAAAAACAGGGATCAAATTACATCCATCCCTGTTTTTAAAACTGGGTGGATCACCAGAATTCAAACATGATACATTTTTTCAGGGTAAAAATATTTTCAAATACTTTAAATATAATCCAAACATTGATGCTGGCTACAATCATCTGTATATTTATTCAGATATTGCTGAACACACTATAGTGGGTGATACACTTGCTCCCATACTTCGTGTTCTGCCTTTCAAAACATCCGATTTGATTGAAAATGGTTATGGTTCTCAACATACCAATCATGAAATTACAATACCGCATTATATTCCCGTTTCGAAATCCGATTTCGATCATATTCACATTCAAATAACAGGGGATTTAGGTATACCGGTTCATTTCATTACTGGTAAGACAATAGTGAAGTTACATTTCAGACAACGTTTAACTGACAATCATTGAAAATCATTTAAAAAATGCTACCAGTTTATCGTGGTGTAAAACATCAGTATGGCTATGGGTTAGGTTCGCTATTTAAATCGGCAATTAAAGTAGTGACTCCATTGCTTAAACCGTTGATTAAATCTGGTTTTAATGCTGTGAAAAAAGAAGGAATCAAACAAGGAATAGGTGTAGTAGAAGATATCCTTTTACGTGGCAAAAACCCCAAAAAAGTTGTAATTTCAAGGGGAAAACAAGCCATTCATGATCTAGCAGAAAAGGTAATACCAGGGATAAATAAAAGAAAATCACGAAAACCACGTCATTCCCCCTACCGCCTTCGCAGTGGTAAGATCATAAGACAAAGAGACAGACGACCTCTTGATATCTTTGATTAATATATTGGATTAATATATTGAATTCATTTACTTGAATTATATAAAAATGATGCAAAACGGTTCTTGTGAATGCAGTAAGTCAGAACTTGATGTTCTTTCTGTACCACCTACAATGACAACGATGCAAGAAAGTCAATGGATTGAACATTTCCCAATATCATCTTTGGCAAACAATGCACCGATAGAATTCATCATACCACCTCAAACTGAACATTGGACAGATCTGTCACAATCGTATTTGTATGTCAAATACAAAGTCGTTCAAGCTGACGGTGCTGATTTAGATGTCAATGCAAATGTGGCCCCTGTAAACAACTTCCTGCACAGTTTGTTTAGCAGTGTCGATTTGTATCTAAATAATAAACTAATCACCAGCAATTCAGATACCTATCCATACAGAGCATATATCGAAAATCTTATGTCATATAATTCTGACAGCAAGACTACGCATTTGAAAGCTGGTGATCTTTGGATTGAAGACACCTCTGCTCATTTCAATTCACTCAACAATGATGGATCTAATGAAGGTTTACAAGCTAGAATGGGTGAAATTGCACGAAGTAGAACCGCCGAACTTTTTGGACGCTTGCATCTTGATCTATTTCAACAAGAAAAATATTTACCTAATGGTATTGAAATCAGACTTAGATTAAACAGATCTTCGCTAAACTTTTGTCTCACAGGAGGTGCAGGTGCACCAGCTCCAAAAATTGAACTGGAAACAGTCAGTCTTCATGTGCGAAATGTCGAATTGTTGCCTGTTGTTGCAAATGATCTAAATCATGTTATTGCTCAGCAAAACATGAAAATCCCTATTCGTAGGGTTGAAGTAAAAACTTTTACCATTTCTACAGGCCTTCAGTCTAAAGTTGAAGATCATCTGTTTCAAGGACAACTTCCAAAACGCATTTTCATTGCAATGGTAGCAAATACTGATTATAATGGGGCTTATAACAGAAATCCATTTTTCTTTCAACATTTTAATCTGTCAAAAATTGATGTATCATGTAATGGTCACAGTATTCATAACAGACCCTTTGAACCTAACTTTGAAGCAGGATTGTATTAGAAATCCTTTCTATCATTGTATCAGGCTAACTCATCTTTAGCACTCAATAAATCATTTAATATTGGTAAAGAAGACTATGTTGGTGGATACTGTTTGTGGGGATACGATTTGACAGCGGATCAAGGCAGTGAAGAAGGACAACTTCATCCTATAAAAACTGGAAATCTTCGAATTGAACTTCAGTTTGCTCAAGCTCTGGCAGCAGCTATCAACGTTATTGTCTTTGCTGAATTTGACAATCAGATTGAAATCAACAGTTTGAGAGAAGTTATCACAGATTATTAATCCTGGAAAAACCAACAGAAACTCTCTGATCAAAAGATAGCTTTCACAAAAACAGTCCTTTTCAGGACTAAGGAATATAATATCGAAAACGATAGTTCTTTTCAGGACTATTGAAAAACAGTCCTTTTCAGGACTATCTACAGGACTAAAGAACTGAAAAAACAATGTTGGGACTCAGATTTGCTATAACACTTAGAGAAGAAGCAGAAAAAGTGAAATATTCCGTATCGAAGTGCATCTCTACTCGGAAAAATGACATTCACAACAGCTTCGAAAAACATATGACTGAAAAATTAAAAAATCTTATTGTCAGTGAAGTTACCAACCAGTGTTACGGATGTCAGGTGGATCATCCCAGTCAAACACAGCATGAACTGTGTTTATTCAAGGATAGACAAGAACATACAGATATGTTCATAGAAAAAGCCATGATGGAATTAAATCCATACGAAATCATGGAAAAATGGTATCCTGAACTCATAGAAATGAAACTCGATGAAAGTGACTATGTGGAAGCCTACAGATTATGGCGAAATATAAAACAAAACATTTTATCTGAATTCACGGAGTCGTGGTTACAATACTGGTGTGACAAAGTAAAACAATCCTGGGAAGAAAGTGATTAGAAAAAATGTATACTTCTGAAATTCAATACATATTGGATCACGGAACGTGGATAAAAAATCTACAGGCAAAAGTCTGTGCAAAAGATCAGTTACCTCGACAAAAACCGGATCATGTGAAAGCCTACATTGTGAACACAGAGAAATCAACCGGTCCAGGAGAACACTGGGTAGCCGTGATATTCAACAATAATGGCGATGTACTATACTTTGATCCCTACGGACTACCACCACTTGAGCCAGAAATCATTAACTTTTTAGACAATCATTCTTATTCGTGGAGATACAATCGACAAACTCTTCAGAGTCCACAGGGGAAAGTTTGCGGATTTTACTGTATCTTCGCATTGGATGCTGCTGCCAGAGGACACAACATACAGAAATATCTTCAACAGAAATTCCTCTCAACGGAACATCGACGAAACGATCGAGATGTAGTGTTATGGTTCAATCAGCAGTATGGAATTCTATTCGATAAAGCTCAGAGACTTTTTCCCCACAAATAGTATATAAATGTATAATGGCTCTTTTTATCTATGTGTTTGTTGTATATATGTTCATTGCTCAGTTCATTGTTCAGTTCTGTTCAAATAAAAGTTATACTGTTTAAATGGTGTTTTTCATTCTTTTTTCCACAAAGATAATTTCTCCACAAAATATCAGTCTTGGAAAAATGTAGATAGATCATATAGTACATTATGTTCTATCTACATGGTCTCGCCCACGTTCGTACTCTTAATTCCAAGACAAAAGTAGGTCAATCCCTCCACCAAGCTATAAAACCAGCAAATTTCTCTATATACCATTTCATTTCCACGATGGGTTTGTTCAGATTCTGCTGTGGACTATTTGGTAAAAGTCGAAGGAATGAGGAGAAGAGAAAACGCCAAAAGACAAAGACGTTGGCTGAGTTCTCTGCAAGACAAGGGTATAACCCCTATACCCAGAACCCAACACCTAATTTCTACCCCGATCTTTGGGTTATGCCAACTGATGATCCAATCTTTGGGGAGTTTGTGATATCAACCAACCAATGAGGTAATGATGAGGAGGTTTAGAATCCTCTATCTTTCTCTGATTTTGGAATTAACTTGCTCGAATGATTAATTTAATTCCAATCCAGAGAATGATAAAAAACAGCTCTTTTCAGAGCTAACATTCATCCCAGAAAGTCCTATCTTCGAGACTTGTCACTTTTACGACTGAGTACCATCCCAAGAGTACCATCCCAAGAGTTACATTCCAAGAGTTACATTCCAAACGATATACTCCAATTCGAATTAACTCAAAAAAAGGTTAAACCCAACACGATGCTTGTATGGTAAGGATTTATACTATAAACCATCTCTGACCAACTCAGAAGATAGCATATAGCATAAAGGTGTCAAATTTTGTCTGACTAATTCAATCAAATCGACAAAATAGTGCTATAAATAAACTCAGCTCTCAGATCTTATAGACAAGTTACAAAACAATACGGTCTTTATCCCCTAAAGCTAGTTTTAAAAAAAAGACTGAGTTCGTCAGACAAATATCTAAAGATCATACAGCTAGGAGCCGAAGAAAAAGACTAAGTCCAATGATGATAGAGAAAGATTGAGGCGGACAAAGTCGGAAAAAAGGACTAAGTCCAACGATACTCTCTGCCTGAACCAGCGTGAGGAGGTGAAATAACCCATATCGTGGAAAAAAGACTAAGTCCAACGGTGGGTGAGGAGGTGAAATAACCCATATCGTGGAAAAAAGTCTAAGTCCAACGGTGATAGAGACAAAGAACAACTCAAAAAAGACTAAGTCCAACGACTGTAGAGAAAGATTGAGACGAACAAAAGACGGAAAAAAGACTAAATTCAACGGTGATAGAGAAAGGCTGAGGCGAATAAAAGACGGAAAAAAAGACTATGTCCAACGATGGTATTTGCCTGAGCCAAGCTGAGGAAGGGGAAAATAACCCATATCGTGGGAAAAAAGACTAAGTCCAACGGTAATAGAGAAAGATTGAGGCGAACGAAGACGGAGAAAAAAGACTAAGTCCAACGATACTCTCTGCCTGAGCCAAGCTGAGGAGGGGGAAATAACCCATATCGTGGAAAAAAGACTAAGTCCAACGGTGATAGAGACAAAGAACAACTCAAAAAAGACTAAGTCCAACGACTGTAGAGAAAGATTGAGACGAACAAAAGACGGAAAAAAGACTAAGTTCAACGGTGATAGAGAAAGGCTAAGGCGAACAAAAGACGGAAAAAAAGACTAAGTCCAACGATGGTATTTGCCTGAGCCAAGCTGAGGAGGGGGAAATAACCCATATCGTGGGAAAAAAGACTAAGTCCAACGGTAATAGAGAAAGATTGAGGCGAACGAAGACGGAGAAAAAAGACTAAGTCCAACGATGACAGAGAAAAGCCTAAGTCAAACGATAGTGTCTGCCTGAACCATATCATTACGACCCGTGCGCGTGCGTGCAGATGCATTAAGTCCCCTTTTCACAGACCATGGTTAAAAAAAGGACCCCTGCCGCGTCAAAATGGTGAACATCTACCACCGTTTTGACAATTTGACCGGTCTTTTTGAGAGTAAGTCCAACGATAGTCTCTGCCGAACCATATCATTACGATCCGTGCGCGTGCGCGCAGATGCATTAAGACCCCTTTTCACAGACCATGGTTTAAAAAAAGGATCCCTGCCGCGTCAAAGATGGTGAACATCTATCTCCGATGAAGAAAAAAGACTAAGTCCAACGATAGTCTCTGCCGAACCATATCATTACGATCCGTGCGCGCGTGCGCGCAGATGCATTAAGACCCCTTTTCACAGACCATGGATAAAAAGGACCCCCAGCCGCGTCAAAGATGGCGGACATCTACTTCCGGTTTGACATTTTGACCGGTCTTTTGCCTCCCCGGGAGGGTAGACCTCGGACAAAATGGCACTCAGGGAGGGTAGACCTCGGACAAAATGGCACTCAGGGAGGGTAGACCTCGGACACTGTCCGAGGTCTACCCTCCTATACTACTCCTATGCGTGTTTTTGTTCATATTTGATCTTGGACAATGCCCAAGTTTTGTTGTTTTTGAAAAAAAAAAAAAAAAAAACAGCAGTGACAATGCGTCAGCATGCCACAACACCTGCTTATGGAAATCGGAAATGCTGTTCAAAACACACTTCAGTTCAAGTCTTTCTCAATTTTAAGTCTATTAAATGCCCAAAGGAATACTTGAGTAAGTGACTGCAACTAAGGTTCATATCAGGGGGGACAGGGTTTTGATAAATAACAACGAAGTTCGGTGAGAAGGAGCTCTATGGTTGGTTAATTGATTTAAATTGTGGAAAATGGATAGAGATACTGCAGAACGGCGTTTATCATATCTTTACCTGGCTTTCATCACCAACACCTGTCTCCAATCACGGAACAAAACCTAATCAATGACAACTTCTTAAAAGTGTGCGGGGGGGGGGGGTTCTAGGAAACATTTAAAAAATGAAATAGTAGAAATAATGATAATGAAGTACTTAAAGTATGCTTAACTTCTATTATTATGTAATTTATTGTTTCACGGAAACCTCAAATTATTTACTATATATATTATTTACATCAAACGTGCCACTTCCCGAACCTATATATCCCATAAATCTTGACAAAGTATGCATAATCATACTTTGGCAACGTAACTGCACCGAATCTTCTCATTTTCGGGCCGAAATTTCAGAATATCTGGGCCGGATATTCTCTAAAACCGTGGTCGGCCAAGAGCCATGGGTCGAATCTTCTTGGGGCCGAATCTGCTGGTACCGGCTATTTTTAGTAGTTTGGTCGCTTACGTTCACGAAGTTTTAAGAGCGTACTGTGCTCAGCTGAGAACGTTCTCAAGCAACGTTTATAAGCAACGTCTGAGTTCAAATCTCCCGTGAGCAAAACTCAAGCCGTTGAGTACGGTTTTGTGCTGAGCATGAGATCGTTCTCAACATTTCTTTATAAGCACGGGGCCAGGTCAGCCTGCGCGGGGAAAAAACGACGTTTCAATACGACGACATTACGTCACTAAACGTCGTTACTATACTGTAACTTGACAACGCGTTTTGAACAAACGTCTGTGTAAACAGCTTCTTTTTTTGCGTTATTTTGATTTGCTTTATTTAAAATCTGATACAGAAAAATGGGTAACTGTCTACCTAAGTTGAGAAAGAAAAACAAAGTCTGTCCAGATACAAGAGTATCGGTTGCCAAAACTAAAGAAACAAATGTCTCTGACATTTTAAGTAGATCGTCTGCTTCACAACGTATATCTAGCAGCAGATCTGTAAGTTGTGAAGAAGAACTAGAGATGGTCAGAGAACTTACAATGTCAGATGTTGATAGTACATCTGTAGAGTCTGTGGCCTTAGATAAGGAGATAAGCGGCCTGGACGAGCTGAAGGAAACTGGTGAGAATTTATCCAGTCTTTCTTGAATTCTTTTGATGAAACCTATATTTTCCTCCTTATCTAACATCTTTGTTATAAGGATTTGTTTTTTTAACGCCGTCATTTATTTTTGTGATCATTTGTTTCGGTCATACTTAAAATTTGAGACTAAGTTTTAAATGTTGATGAATTCAATGTTTTATTTTCCGTTAACTTTGATTGAAATTGTTCCGTTTCAGCCCCACCAGTCGTAATAAAGAAGCCTGTGTTTTTCCAAGTCGACTTTGTACAAGGTATGCCGCATAGAATGCCTTCTAGATTGGCTGAGAGGATGGAACAAAAAGTGGACGTGAAGAAATCTGAACACGTAAATATCAGTTCCGTGTTACTTTCCTTTGAACGTCTTTATATAGTTACATTTAGCTTGGTATGAATTTTTTTCTTCAAAATCAACTGGCTAAATGCCTACTGTATCTCATACGAAGACAAAAGACTCAATATTGACCGTAGTATTGTCTCGCGACTTTAAAAGCATGTTTGTGAAATCGAGTTGATGAACATGAGTAAACATGTAAACACCATGTGACACAGGGACTGTCTGAATTTAGGACCAAAATTGACTTTAAAAAGTTTTGTAATCACGGACCAAGAAATGGCTTGTTCTGGAATATTGACTAAGAAGGAAATCGAAAACAGTCGATAGGAATGAGCACTACATAATTCGATGACTTTTTATTTGTTACTTTCACTGTCGCAGCCGATAAGAAGGCTGGACTAGGTTCAAAATTAGAGCAACATAACAATGAGTTGTTGAATACAGTCCTTTAATGTTTTGATGCTTTCATTTTTACAGCTTGCGTTGACAGAGGAAGACGAAATATTGATGAATGAAATAATGGAAGAAGTGGAGGCTAAAGAGAGATTGGAAAAGTCAGCTGAGCAGCAATTGGCGGCTCAAAACTTGAGAGAACAATATCTACAGGGTATCCGAGAGAAAGCCAGGGGAATGAGATCTCGACCGCAAACAAGGATCGGACAATATGGGGTAGGGGAAAGTGGTATGTTTGGGAGGGAAGAAAAGGGTTAAAGGGTTGGGGTCGGGGTAGGGGATCGGGGTTGAGGGGAGGGGCGACTGAAAGATGCATTTACAGAATGACGGGTGGAAAGCATCCATGAACTCTAATGTATGACGATGAGACTTGCTGAAGAAAAAAGAATAGTGGTGAAAAAGAAGATAAAGACTTTGAAGGAGCAAATAGCTTAATATTAAACTACCGGAGGGGGGTGGGGGTAGGGGGAAAGAAGGGCTTGGGCGGTGGATACGTTAACGTGCGTTCTCAAAGTGATGAAATAGACTTCGCTGAATTTTGAAAAAATATGTTTTTGACACTGTGAACGACATTTATAAGGATGTCTAGATATTAAAACATAGTTACATGCACATATCATTGTTTATGCTTTTGTTTGTGCCTTTTCAACCAACTTCAATCTTGTCAAATATGCACCCTTGTACGCATATCCTTGTTTTGCTCACATGACCTAGGCTATCAGGCTTTCAGCCTGTACAGGTTCATCTTGACCTTCACTCTTCGACACCTATCTTAATTTCAAGCTTCTCTGTAGGCCTGACTGTTGACAACTTAAGTGTTGCTCAAAAATTGAAGTTTGTCTTTATAAGCCTTTACCACACAGACTTTTTTAGATTTGTCCATTTTGAAAGTATTTGCAGATATGTTAGTAACTCACATTATGGAATTTGCCTTTGGAAGGGTAGAAACCTTTGTGGAGAAGGAGAAATTGCTGGTTATCACAAAGTTTTCAAAAGCCTTCTTCTTCAGGGTTGTGAAACACGGGATTGTTGATTGTTTGGTAAAGTTTATAAAAAAGATGTGGGAAAATGTAAAAATGCTGGTTTCCATGGAGCATTTTCTCCTTTTCCCACAAATTGTGACAATGTCCAACCCTTTACCAAACAATTCCTTGTTTTCACGTCCCTAAGGAAGAGGCCTTTTGAAAACATTGTGGGAAAAGGAGAAAATGCTGGTAACCAGCATTTTCTCCTTTTCCCACAATGTTTTCTACCCTGTCAAAAAACCTTAAGTTCAATTGTACCACTTTCAAATTTGTCGTCTGCAGATGCTTTCAGTTTGGAAGGGGCTAAAAATTGTCGTTTGGGAAAGCGTTAAAGACGCCTACGTATCCAGGGAGGTAAAGGGATAAAGTAAATATGGGGGTGCGGACGACGGTGGCCCCCGTGGTGAAGCATCTAGTGGATGCGCAATTTTGGAAGCCCTAGATTCAATCCTTACTCGAGATGCTGAGTTTTTCGTGGGAGTGTTTTCTGAGCTTCATAGCCCTAGCCTAGCTCTGTTGAGTGTGAAACCCAGGATACGCCCGAATAAATGAGCTTACTGTGATATGATTGATATAATGGGACGTAAAACACCATTAAATCCTTTTCTAAACAAATCCGTGTTTTAACAACTCTGAGGAACAACGCTTTTGAAACCAATATAGGAAAAGAAGGAAATGCTGATAACTAGCACTTCTTTTTTTTTTTTCTACAAGGTTTTCCATCTATTCCTAGACAAATCTTAATCGCCTGTTATTGCTTTTAACCAGGACAAGTCTAAAATTTTGCCGTCGGGTAAAAAGTTAAAGGGATAAAACTCGCGTAACTCAAATAAGATTAAAACTTGCAGTTCCTCCTGTTGACCTCCCTTAGATTAGCAAAAAAGCAATCTACGGTTAACCCTTAAACTGCTAAGTGCGACTCACTGACCTTTTGCTGATAGTGTAGATATCAAGACGTGCAGTCTAATCTTAGATCTATACTGTCCGCTAAGGAGCTGTTGTTCTCCAAAGAAGTGAGTTTGAAACATCATTATTCGAGTTTTTACTATCGCCTTGAAAGTTTTATTTAAGTTATTTAGCAGGATAAGGGTTAAAGAACTTTGTGGTCCAACCGCATTTTTAAATGTTGTTAAGATGAATTGAAAATTTTGGAAAAAAAAGTTCCATTTACCGAACAATCCTATGTTTTGATGAAACTGAAGAAGGATGTTGAAATCACTAAATGTTTCCACCATTTCAAAGAAAGGACGGGTAATGCTCTTTGAAAAGGAGGTTTCATGTTTCTGCAAAAGATATCGACCAAGGTTAGCCTGGGCAGTCCGCGGAGGATGACCTCGGTGGAAACTTTTTGCTGTCAGCAAATTTTCTGCGTGTCCATGAAACGATTTACTATATGATTCAGCAGGGTTGTGAGAAAAAAAAAAAAAAACGGATTTTAGGGATTGATATAAATTTGTGT
Organism: Tridacna gigas; assembly: GCA_945859785.2. Lineage (NCBI taxonomy): Eukaryota > Metazoa > Mollusca > Bivalvia > Cardiida > Cardiidae > Tridacna > Tridacna gigas. The sequence continues at coordinate 6,126,461 of OX244038.2, read as the reverse complement.
ACTGCATTACGGATATACATTAAACCCCAGTTTGCCAGAACGTGGCTCGATTTTTTCTTTTCTTTTTTTTTTTTTCAACAAGCAATAGCCCCTTTTCCGAAAGTATCTTTCATTCTACAATCGGATTTTTTCTTTATTTTCGTTCCCTTCAAGTGTTTGTCTTTTTGTGAAAGTTGTACGGATTTTTTGGTATATGTAAATTACGTTTGTCTGCTCTGTCAGAAATTCTAAAGTTCATCCTGGTTTTGAATTCCAAGACTATTAATCTTGATGGCTAAGTCAGAACGCATAAACCAATAAGATTGATAGACTTAGAAGTTAGAACTGGCTTCAGAATGGTTTGTGAATACAACCCCTGGACCCGTATTCACAAACTATTTTTAATAACAGTCTTACAAGTAGATTGATTGATTGATTGATTGATTGGTCGGTGTTTTATCCCGCTTTCAAAATGATTTCAGTCATATCACGGCGTCAGCTCAGATATTTATGTATGTCCTAGGTTTCACCGGTACTAGGCTGGGGTTTTGAAGTGTCTTGCCCAACAATACTCCCACGAAATACCCAGTGCGTCCAGTGAGGCTCGAACCCGGTGCCTCCAGGTCGCGCTCCTATACTTTACCATTGAGCCACGCAGGACCTCTTAAAACAGTCTTAGTCTAACTCTGAAGAATTTTCAAAATTTCAAAGTAAAACATAACGTAAACTAAAAGTACAATTAAGAGTGGATGGTGGTAACAGACCCTGATCTATCGGTTTTCATTTTTTTCCTTTCAGTACCTTGGGCCATCAAGAGTACTCTATTGACCAGCCATTGTAAAACCGAAAATTTCGGAGAAGTGAAAAAATGCCATAAGACTATGTATACCTGAGTGGAGAAATAAAATCCTCATTATTTCTTCCTCAGGGTAAGAAAACACCGGGACCTATATTCACCAACCATTCTTAAGAACATGCTTCGTCATATTCTCAAGAATTTTCTGGATTTGAAAGTAACACAACTTCTGATTGGCTAAAACCATTTCGTTTAGCCAATCAGAAGTTGTGTTACTTTCAAATTCAGAAAATCTTGGAGAATGAAACTAAGAATAAGCTTTTGAGCACGGCAAAGATTGAGATCAGATTGCTCGTCCAGATCAGACTTCATGTAACGTAAAGTCTGTCTATAACGTTTGCTTATGTCGTGAAGCCTATATGATCTCACAAATCCTTCAGATTTTTTTCTGCTCTGTATTTCCAGCCGTCAAAAGATGTCAAGTTTATAATTGAGCCACGCGCTGACAAAAAGGGGCTTAATGCATCTCAGTGATCCATGATACCAATCAAGCCATCACATAATCAAGGATGCATAATAACCATTTTTTTAACAACCGACCTTTATTATGAGATAGACTGGTCCTTGGTCATACAGAAAATTCACGAAAATTAGCGAAAAGTTTCGGCCCAGGTCAGCCTGCGCGGGGAAAAAATGACGTTTCAATACGACGATGTTACGTCACAAAACGTCGTTACTATCCTGTAACCTGACAACGCGTTTTGAACAAACGTCTGCGTAAACAGCTTTGTATTATTTTGATTTGCTTTATTTAAAATCTGATGTAAAAAATGGGTAACTGTCTACCTAAGTTGAGAAAGAAAAACAAAGTCTGTCCTGATACAAGAGTATCGGTTTCCAAAACTAAAGAAACAAATGTCTCTGACATTTTAAGTAGATCGTCTGCTTCACAACGTATGTCTAGCAGCAAATCTGGAAGTTGTGAAGCAGAACTAGAGATGGTCAGAGAACTTACAATGTCAGATGTTGATAGTACATCTGTAGAGTCTGTGGCCTTAGATAAGGATATAAGCTTCCTGGACGAGCTGAAGGAAACTGGTGAGAATTTATAGAGTCTTTCTAGAATTCTTTTTGATGAAAGCTATTTGTTCCTCCTTATCTAACATCTTTGTTATAAGGAATTTTTTTTAGCGTCGTCATTTATTTTTGTGATCATTTGTTTCAGTCATATTTGAAATTTGAGACCAAGTTTTAAATTTTGATGAATTCAATGTTTTATTTTCCTTTAACTTTTATTGAAATCGTTCCATTTCAGCCCCACCAGTCGTGATAAAGAGGCCTGTGTTTTTCCAAGTCGACTTTGTACAAGGTATGCCGCATAGAATGCCTTCTAGGTTGGCCGAGAGGATGGAACAAAAAGTGGACGTGAAGAAATCTGAACACGTAAATATCAGTTCAGCTTTACGTTCCTTTGAACCTCTTTATAAAATTACATTTAGCTTGGTACATTTTTGTTCCCCCCCTTTTTTTTTCAGAAACAACTGGCTGAAAAACCTGTCTGATGAGAAGCTAAAAGACTCAATATTGACCGCAGTATTGATTCGCGATTTTTAAAGCCTGTTTGTGAAATAGGGGCAATGTACATGAGTTAAGGTTAAATGTTCGAAAACTTGTAAACACAATGTGACAAAGAGACTGTCTGAATTTATAGAAAAAAATTAATTTAGAATGTTTGGTAATTACAGACAAAGTAAAGAATTGTCTTCAAATTCTGAGTTCGAAGGAAATCGAAAATAGTCGATAAAATTGAGCGCTGCATAATTCGGTGACTTTTTACTGATTGATTCCCAAGAACGCTAAACTTGGATTCAAAATTAGAACAATATAACGATGAGTTGTTTAATACAGTCTTCTTAGATGTTTATACTTTCATTTTTACAGCTTGCTTTGACAGAGGAAGACGAAATCTTGATGAATGAAATAATGGAAGAAGTGGAGGCTAAAGAAAGATTGGAAAAGCTAGCTGAGCAGCAACTGGCGGCTCAAAACTTGCGGGAACAATATCTACAGGGTATCCGAGAGAAAGCCAGGGGAATGAGATCTCGACCGCAAACAAGGATCGGACATTATGGGGTAGGGGAAAGTAGGATGTCGGGGAGGGAAGAAAAGAGTTAAAGGGGTTGGGGGTCGGGGTGGGGCGGGGGGAGGGGAGGTGTGATTCACATAAAGGCGTGTATTGCAAGGCGGGCTGAAGGTATGCAGGACTTTGCTTGTACGAGTCTGGATGAGAATTAATGAAAAAATGAAAAAATAGTGGTGAATAAAAAGATAAAGACTTTGAAGGAGTAAATAGGTGAATATTAAACTTAAAATACTGGCGGGGGAGGGGCGGGGGATAGGTTATTGGGTCTGCTCATAATAATGAAATAGACTTATCCATTCCTATTTGAATTAAAAAAAAAAAAAACGTTTTTGATACTGTGGATGACATTTAATAGCATATCTAGATATTAAAACATACATGGACATATTCATGCTTTTGTTTGTGTCTTTTCCAACCAATTTTCCTTCTGGACAAAATGTGCACCCTTATTTGCGTATCCGGCTTGTTCTGTTCACGTGACCTAGGGTATCTTTTAGACTGAGGAATCTAGATCAAGATCAGCCTTTGCAGGATCATTTTGATCTTCTCTCTTTGATACCCATGTCTATCTACAGCTTCCTTGGTCATCTTGATCTTCTCTCTTTGACACCCAAGTCAATCTAAAGCTTCCCTGGTCATCTTGATCTTCTCTCTTTGACACCCATGTCAATCTAAAGCTTCTCTGGTCATCTTGATCTTCTCGCTTTGACACCCATGTCAATCTAAAGCTTCCCTGTAGGCCCGATTGTCGACAAATTTAAGTGTTCGTTAAATGATGGAATTTGTCTTAAAGCCTTTACCACACGAAACTTCTTAGATTTGTCCATTTTGAAAGCATTTGCAGACCATGACGGGAGTAAATAAAATGATGAAATTTGCCTGTGAAAGAGTAGAAAACTTTGTGGAGGGGTTAGGAGAAAATGCTGGTATCAAATGATTGGATTTGCCTTGGAAAGAATAGAAAACTTTGTGGGAAAAGGAGAAAATGCTGGTTACCAGCATTTTCTCCTTTTCCCACAATGTTTTCAAAGGCCTCCTTCTTCAGGGTTGTTAAAACGCGAGATTGTTCGGTAAAGAGTTAAAGAGATGAAAAACAATGTAGGAAATGTTAAAATGCTGGTTACTAGCATTTTCTTCTTTTCTCACAATGTTTTAAAAGTCTCCTTCTCCAGGAAGGTAACGGATTAAAGTAAACTAGTTGGGGGTGGGGGTGATCCGGGGTGGGGGTCCGGCTCAGTGGTGAAGCGGCTAGAAGAATCGCAATTTTGGAAGCTCCAAGTTCGATCCTAGAGGTGCTGAGACTCTGAGGAACAACGCTTTTGAAACCAATGTAGGAAAAGAAGGAAATGCTGATAACCAGCAATTTCTTTTTTTCTACAAGGTTTTCCATCTATTCCTAGACAAATCTAAATCGCCTGTTATTGCTTTTAATCAGGAGAAGTCTAAAATTTTGCCTTCGGGTAAAAAGTTAAAGGGATAAAATGTGTAACTCAAATAAGATTATAACTTGCAGTCCCTCCTGTTTACCTCCCTTAGATTAGCAAAAGGCAGTCTACGTTTAACCCTTAAGCTGCTAAGGAGATGTTGTTCTCCAAAGAAGTGAGTTTGAAACATCATTATTTGGGTTTTTACTATCGCGTTGAAAGTTTTATTTCAGTTCTTTAGCAGGATAAGGGTTAAAGAACTTTGTGGTCCAACCGCATTTTCAAATGTTGTTGAGATCAATTGGAAATTTTGGGAAAAAAGTTCCATTTACCGAACAATCCTATGTTTTGATGAACCTGAAAAAGAAGGATGTTGAAATCATTTATGTTTCTACCATTTCAAAGACAGGATGAGCAATGCTCTTTGAAAAGGGAGTTTCATGTTTCTGTAAAAGATATCGACCAAGGTTAGCCTGCGCAGTCCGCGCAGGATGACCTGGGTAGAAACTTTTTGCTGTCAGCAAATTTTCTGCGTGTCCATGAACCAATCTACTATATGATTCAGCAGGGTTGTGAGAAAAAAAAAAAACCGGATTTTAGAGATCGATATAAATTTGTGTACTGCATCACGGAAATACATTAAACCCCAGTTTGCCAGAGCGTGGCTCAATTTTTCCTTTTCTTTTTTCAACAAGCAATAGCCCCTTTTCCAAAAGTATCTTTCATTCTGCAGTCGGATTTTTCTTTTTTTATTTTCGTTCCTTTCAAGTGTTTGTCCTTTTGTGAAAATTGTACGGATTTTTTGGTATACGTAAATTACATTTGTCTGCTTTGTCAAAATTCTAAAGTTAATCCTGGTTTTTGAATTCCAAGACTATTAATCTGGATGGCTAAGTCAGAACGCATAAACCAATAAGATTGACAGACTTAGAAGTTAGAATTGGCTTCAGAATGGTTTGTGAATACGACCCCTGGGCCCCCATTCACAAACTATTATTAATAAATGTCTTACATGGACATTGATTGATTGATTGATTGATTGATTGGATGGCGTTTTACGCCGCTTTCAAAATTATTTCACTCATATCACGGCGTCACCTCAGATACTTATGTATGTCCTAGGTTTCACCAGTACTAGGCTGGGGTTCTGAAGTGTCATGCCCAACAACACTCCCACGAAATACCCAGTGCGTCCAGTGAGGCTCGAATCCGGTGCCTCCAGGTCACGTTCCTACACTTTACCATTGAGCCACGTAGGACCTCTTAAAACTCCTAGTCTATATCTTAATAATTTTCAAAATTTAAAATTAAAACAACGTAAACATAAAATTTAGAGTGGATGGTGGTAACAGACCCTGATCTATAGGTTTTCATTTTTGTGGCATATGTCGAAGACAATGCCACTATGAGTTCAATACGGCATTTTGAAAATCATGTATCGTAGTTTGTGCAAAACCGAAGGAAGTAAACCCAATTAAAATCAATTTTTTTTGAGACAAATAAGTGTTTCGATTGCACTCAGATATGAAATTGAAAATGGCGCATAACAATAAATTGGATTAGGCCATCGATCGTGGAAGCACTTCCTTCTTATTGAAAGTAGCTTGATCCGCTATGGCCTTCTATAGTGGCGTTATGATACACGCCAACCGTGCTTGTTCGTCCTGAAACCAGTTCGTTCCTGGGCTTATTCGTCCCAGGGCTTGTTCGCCCGGACTTGTTCGTCCCACAAGATTGCACCCTTCTCTATCGGATTTTGAATGGCTATATAGTAGGTTGACTTTGTAGCGAATATTTTGAAACTATTTCTGTTGTTTATTTTTCAAATTATTAATTCCACACAATGGCTCCCTTGACAAATGCCACGCCAGTGTTTTCAACGCTTTGATTTCCTTTCAGTACCTTGGGACATCCAGAGTACTCATTTGACGAGCCATTGTAAAATGAAAAAAATTCGGAGAAGTGAAAAAAATGCCATAAGGCTAAGTATATCAGTGAAGAAATAAAATCCTCATTATTTCTTCCTCAGGGTAATAAAACACCGGGACCTATATTAACCACACATTCTTAAGAACATTCTAAGTCTTATTCCCAAGAATTTTCTGAATTTGAAAGTAACACAACTTCTGATCGGCTAAACCGTTTGATTTAGCCAATCAGAAGTTGTGTTACTTTCAAATTCAGAAAATCGTGGAGAATTAGACTAAGAAAGTTCTCAAGAATGGTTGGTGAATACGTACCCCGGTTATCTAGTAAAGAGTTCGGTGCAATAGGGGAAAAAAATGACGCTTTTGCGCAGGGCAAAGATCAAGATCAGACTGCACGTCCGGATCAGACTTCACGTAAATTAAAGTCTGATCTTTTGACCATAACGTCTGCTTATGTCGTGAAGCCTATGTGATCTCACAAAACTATCGGAGTTTTTCTGTTTTGTATTTTCAGCCATCGAGAGAGGTCAAGTTTATAATTGAGCATTGCTCTGACAAAAAAAGGCTTAATGCATATCAGTGATCCATGATACCAATCAAGCCGTCACATAATTAAAGATCCATAATAACCACTTTTTTTTTTTTTTTTAAATTTAACAACCGACCTTTATTATGAGGTAGACTGGTCCTTGGTCATACAGAAAATTGACGTAAAATAGCGAAAAGTTTCGGCCCAGGGTTCGTATTCACCAACCATTCTTAAGAATACTCTTAATCTTATTCTCCAGTATTTTCTACATCTGAAAGTAACACAACTCCTGATTGGCTAAACCAAATGGTTTAGCCAATCCGGAAGTGTGTTACTTTCAGATGTTGCTTTCGGACCCAGGTCAGCTTGCGCGGGGAAAAAATGACGTTTCAATACGACGATGTTACGTCACAAAACGTCGTTACTATATTGTAACTTGACAACGTGTTTTGAACAAACGTCTGCGTAAACAGCTTTGAGTTACTTTAATTTGCTTTATTTAAAATCTGATATAAAAAATGGGTAACTGTCTACCTAAGTTGAGAAAGAAAAACAAAGTCTGTCCAGATACAACAGTATCGGTTGCCAAAACTAAAGAAACAAATGTCTCTGACATTTTAAGTAGATCGTCTGCTTCACAACGTATGTCTAGCAGCGGATCTGGAAGTTGTGAAGCAGAACTAGAGATGGTCAGAGAACTTACAATGTCAGATGTTGATAGTACATCTGTAGAGTCTGTGGCCTTAGATAAGGAGATAAGTGTCCTGGACGAGCTGAAGGAAACTGGTGAGAATTTATACAGTCTTTCTTGAATTCTTTTGATGAAGGCTATCTGTTCCTCCTTATCTAACATCTTTGTTATAAGGATTTTCTTTTAGCGTCGTCATTTATTTTTGTGATCATTTGTTTCAGTCATATTTGAAATTTGAGACCAAGTTTTAAATTTTGATGAATTCAGTGTTTTATTTTCCGTTAACTTTGATTGAAATTGTTCCATTTCAGCCCCACCAGGTGTGATAAAGAAGCCTGTGTTTTTCCAAGTCGACTTTGTACAAGGTATGCCGCATAGAATGCCTTCTAGATTGGCCGAGAGGATGGAACAAAAAGTGGACGTGAAGAGATCTGAACACGTAAATATCAGTGTGGTTTTACTTTCCTTTGAACCTCTTTATATAGTTACATTATGCTTGGTTTTTTTTTTTTTTTTTTCTTCAAAAACAACTGGCTAAATACGTACTGTATCTCATACGAAGACAAAAAACTCAATATTGACCGCAGTATTGTTTCGCGACTTCAAAAGCATGTTTGTGAAATCGAGTTGATGGACATGAGTTAAACAAGTAAACACCATGTGACACAAGGACTGTCTGAGTTTAGGAACAAAATTGACTTTAAAATATTTTGTAATGACGGACCAAGAAATGGCTTGTTCTGGAATTTTGACTAAGAAGGAAATCGAAAACAGTCGATAGAAATTAACACTACATAATTCGGTGACTTTTTACTTGTTACTTTCACTGTCTCAGCCAATTAGAAGGCTAGACGTAGGTTCAAAATTAGAGCAACATAACAATGAGTCGTTGAATACAGTCCTTTAATGTTTTGATGCTTTCATTTTTACAGCTTGCTTTGACAGAGGAAGACGAAATCCTGATGAATGAAATAATGGAAGAAGTGGAGGCTAAAGAGAGATTGGAAAAGTTAGCTGAGCAGCAACTGGCGGCTCAAAACTTGAGGGAACAATATCTACAGGGTATCCGAGAGAAAGCCAGGGGAATGAGATCTCGACCGCAAACAAGGATCGGACAATATGGGGTAGGGGAAAGTGGGATGTCGGGGAGGGAAGAAAAGGGTTGAAGGGGTGGGGGTCGGGGTGGGGGATCGGGGTTGAGGGGAGGGGCGATTGAAAAAGGCATTTATAGAGTTGGTGGGTGGAAAGCATCCATGAATTTGCATGTATGACTGTGGACGAGACTTGTTGAAGAAAAAAGAATAGTGGTCAATAAGAAGATTAAGACTTTGAAGGAGCAAATAGCTGAATAGCTGAATATTAAACTATTGGAGGGTGGGGAGTGGGAAAGAAGGGCTTGGGCGGTGGATAAGTGTGTCTTCTAAAAATAATGAAACAGACTTCGCTAAATTTTGAAAAAAAAAATATGTTTTTGACACTGTGAACGACATTTATAAGGATGTCTAGATATTAAAACATAGTTACATGCACATATCATTGTTTATGCTTTTGTTTGTGCCTTTTCAACCAACTTCCATCTTGTCAAATATGCACCCCTGTACGCATGTCCTTGTTCTGCTCACGTGAACTAGGCTATCAGGCTTTCAGCCTGTACAGGTTCATCTTGATCTTCACTCTTCGACACCTATCTTAATTTCAAGCTTCTCTGTAGGCCTGACTGTCGACAGCGTAAGTGTTGCTCAAAAATTGAAGTTTGTCTTTATAAGCATTTACGACACGAATTTCTTTTCTTTTTTTTTTTTTTTTTTTTTTTGTTAGATTTGTCCATTTTGAAAGCATCTGAAGACATGGGAGTAACTCAAATTATGGACTTTGCCTTTGAAAGGGTAGAAATCTTTGTGGAGAAGGAAAAAATGCTGGTTATCACAATGTTTTCAAAAACCTTCTTCAGGGTTCTTAAACGCGGAATTGTTGATTGTTAGATAAAGTTTTAAAAAAAAGTGGGAAAATGTAAAAATGCTGGTTTCCATGGAGCATATTTTCCTTTTCCAACAAATTGTGACGATGTTTAAAAGCGCCTACGTGCCCAGGGAGGCAACGGGAAAAAGTAAAAGAGGGGGTCCGGCCGACGGTGGCTCAATGGTGAAGCATCTACAGAAAGGGCAATTTTGGAAGCCCCGGGTTCGATCCTCGAGATGCTGAGTTTTTCGTGGGAGTGTTTTGTGAGCTTCATAGCCCTAGCCTAGAGCTGATGAGTGTGAAACCCAGGCCACGCATAACTAAGTGAGCTGTCACCGTGATATAACTGGTAGAATGCGGTTTAAATCACCATTTAATCCTTTTCTACAGAATCCCGTGTTTTAAAGACTCTGAGGAATATCGCTTTTGAAAACATTGTGAGAAAAGAAGGAAATGCTGATAACCAGCATTTCCTTCTTTTTCTACAATGTTTTCCATCCTTTCCCAAACAAATTTCAATCACCTGCTATCGCTTTTAACTTGGACAAGTCTAAAATTTTGGCGTCGGGTAAAAAGTTAAAGGGATAAAACTCATGTAACTCAAATAGGAAAATTTCCTGCAATTCCTCCTGTTGACCTCCCTTTGATTCGCAAAAAGCGATCTTATTTAGAGAACTTAGTGGTCCAAGCGCATTTTCAAATGTTGTGAAGATCAATTGGAAATATTGGAAAAAAAAAAACTAACCATTTACTAAACAATCCCATGTTCTAATGAACCTGAAAAAGAACGATGTTAAAACATTGTGGGAAATGCCTTTTTATCAGTTCTAAGACAGAACGAGCAGTGCTCTGTGAAAAGGGGTTTAAAGTTTCTGCAAAAGATATCGTCAAGGTCAGCCTGCGCATTCCGTGCAGGATGACCTGGGTCGAAACTTTTTGCTGTCATAAATTGCTGTCTGCGTGTCCATGGACCAATCTACTTTATGATTCAGTGGGGTTCAAGATTATTTCAGTCCTATCATGGCGTCAGCTCAGATATTTATGTATGTCCTAGGATTCACCAGTACTAGGTTGGGGTTCTGAAGTGTCTTGCACAGGACTTGAGAACAGGGGGTCGCTGGTTCGATCCCCGGCCTGGCCAATTTCTTTTCGAGGATTGAAGATAGTCATCGCGACAGGATTCATTCCTCTCTCACCGCTGACCATTGTTTCGACGATGGTTATGTGGGAAAGCAGCCAGTGGCTTGGAAAGAATATTGTGCGGAGTACTGGTGAAAGAAACTCCAGGAAAGCATGGATAGGTGCACTGACCGCCGTTATATAACTGAAATAATGTTGAAAACGGCGTTAAACACCATACAATCAATACAATCTGAAGTGTCTTGCCCAACAACACTCCCACGAAATACCCAGTGCGTCCAGTGAGGCTCGAATCCCGTGCCTCCAGGTCGCGCTCCTACACTTTACCATTGAGCCACGTTGGACCTCTTAAAACAGTCCTTGTCTATATCTTAAGAATTTTCAAAATTTAAAATTAAAACATAACGTAAAAATAGAATTTAGAATGGATGGTGGTAACAGACCCTGATCTATAGGTTTTCATTTTTGTGGCATTTGTCGAAGACAATGCCACTAGGAGTTCAATACCGCATTTTGAAAATCATTTATCGTAGTTTGTGCAAAACCGAAGGAAGTAAACCCAATTAAAATCAATTTTTCTGAGACAAATAAGTGTTTCGATTGCATTCAGATATGAAATTGAAAATGGCGTTTAACAATAAATTGGATTAGGCCATCGATCGTGGAAACACTTCCTTCCTATCGAAAGTAGCTAACCGTGCTTGTTCGTCCCAAAACCAGTTCGTTCCCGGGCTTATTCGTCCCAGAGCTTGTTCGCACGGACTTGTTCGTCCCACAAGATTGCACCCTTCTCTATCGGATTTTGCATGACTATATAGTAGGTTGACTTTGAAGGGAATATTTTAAAACTATTTCATGTTACTTTCCTTTGAACCTCTTTATAAAATTACATTTAGCTTGGTACATTTTTGTTTCCTTTTTTTTTCAAAAACAACTGGCTAAATACCTATCTGATACGAAGACAGAAGACTCAATATTGACCGCAGCATTGTTTCGCGATTTTTAAAGCCTGTTTGTGAAATAGGGGCTATGTACATGAGTTAAGGTCAAATGTTTGAAAACCTGTAAATACCACGTGACAAAGAGACTGTCTGAATTTATAAAAAAAAAATAGTTTAGAATGTTTGGTAATTAAAGACAAAGTAAAGGATTGTCTTCAAATTCTGAGTTCTAAGGAAATCGAAAATAGTCGATAAAATTGAGCGCTGCATTATTAGGTGACATTTTACTGATTGATTCCCAAGAACGCTAGACTTGGATTCAAAATTAGAGCAATATAAAGATGAGTTGTTTAATACAGTCTTCTTAGATATTTATACTTTCATTTTTTACAGCTTGCATTGACAGAGGAAGACGAAATCTTGATGAATGAAATAATGGAAGAAGTGGAGGCTAAAGAGAGATTGGAAAAGTTAGCTGAGCAGCAACTGGCGGCTCAAAACTTGAGGGAACAATATCTACAGGGTATCCGAGAGAAAGCCAGGGGAATGAGATCTCGACCACAAACAAGGATCGGACAATATGGGGTAGGGGAAAGTGGGATGTCGGGAGGGGAAGAAAAGGGTTAAAGGGGTGGAGCGGGGGGAGGGGAGGGGTGATTGAAAAAAAAAAAGGTGTGTATTTCATGGCGGGCTGAAGGCTTGCAGGACTTTGCATGTATGAGTCTGGACGAGAATTAATGAATAAAGAAAAAAAGAATAAGAAGATAAAGACTTTGAATGAATAAATAGCTGAATATTAAACTTAATATACTGGAGGGGGAGGGGCGGGGGCTAGGTTATTGGGTCTACTCAAAATAATGAAATAGACTTATCCATTCCTATTTGAATTAAAAAAAAAAAGTTTTTGATACTGTGGATGACATTTAAGAGCATATCTAGATATTAAAACATACATGGACATATTCATGGTTTTGTTTTTGCCTTTTCCAACCAATTTCCATTCTGGACAAAATGTGCATCCTTATACGCGTAACCGGCTTGTTCTGCTCAAGTGACTTTGGCTATCTTTCAAATTGAGGAATCTAGATCAAGATCAGCCTGTGCAGGATCATCTTGATCTTCTCTCTTTGACACCCATGTCAATCTAAAGCTTCCCTGGTCATCTTGATCTGCTCTCTTTGACACCCATGTCAATCTAAAGCTTCTCTGGTCATCTTGATCTTCTCTCTTTGACACCCATGTCAGTCTAAAGCTTCCCTTTAGGCCCATTTGTCGACAAATTAAGTGTTGGTTAAATTATGGAATTTGTCTCTAAGCCTTTACCACACGAAACTTTTTAGGTTTGTCCATTTTGAAAGCATTTGCAGACCATGACGGGAGTAAATAAAATGATGAAATTTGCCTGTGAAAGAGTAGAAAACTTTGTGGAAGGGGAAGGAGAAAATGCTGGTATCAAATGATTGGATTTGCCTTGGAAAGAATAGAAAACTTTGTGGGAAAAGGAGAAAATGCTGGTTACCAGCATTTTCTCCTTTTCCCACAATGTTTTCAAAGGCCTCCTTCTTCAGGGTTGTTAAAACGCGAGATTGTTCGGTAAAGAGTTAAAGGGATGAAAAACAATGTAGGAAAATGTTAAAGTGCTGGTTACTAGCATTTTCTCCTTTTCCCACAATGTTTTAAACGCCTTCTTCTTCTAGGAAGGTAAAGGATTAAAGTAAACAAGTTGTGGTGGGTGTGGTCCGGGCTGGGGGTCCGGCCAACGGTGGTTCAGTGGTGAAGCGTCTAGAGGAATTGAAATTTCGGAAGCTCCAGGTTCGATCCTCGAAGTGCCAAGTTTTTCGTGGGAGTGTTTTCTGGGCTTCATAGCCCTAGCCCAGCTCTGATGAATGTGAAGCCCAGGACACGTATGAATAAGTGCGCTGTTGCCGAGATATGACTGGTAGACTATAATGCGGCCTGAAACACCGTTTAATCCTTTTATTAACAAATCCGTGTTTTAACAACTCTGGGGAGCAACACTTGTGAAAATATTGTAGGAAAAGAAGAAAATGTTAGTAACCAGCATTTTAGTTCTTTTTCTACAATGTTTTCCATCTTTTCCTAGACAAATCTAAATCGCCTGCTATCACTTTTAACCCTTTGGCTGCTAAGCGCGACTCACTGACGTTTTGCGGACAACGTAGATCAAGATCAGACTGCACAGAACGTACAGTCTGATCTTGGACCAACACTGTCCGAATAGGAGATAGTGTAACGCCCCAGCTCTGCACTATGAACTGACATCTAGCGTAAATAAGTAGAACTGCTGCAGTAAGGCATTTTAAGTTTAGCCCTATCTTGTTGGTAGGAAATACAGATGTAGATAGAGAGAGCATTTTTATTGTCTACTTCCACTAGTCGATAGTGTATTATTTGTGCAGTAAAATTCAACGCGGAAAGGATGGATGCAGATCAGCTTGCACATAATGTGCAGTCTGATCTGAATCTTTGGTATTCGCAAAACTTTGATGCTTGACAACTAGCAAGATAGTTTAAAGTGTTAAAATAGTGACATACTTTCAGTCTTTTCCTGTAAGAGTTGGTTCTCGCGCGATGCATCAGGCAAATCACCACTCATAGCATATGCAGACACACATTATTGAAAAGACAGTCGGCCTGCATATAGAACAAACGGTGAAATGCCATTTCATTTCCTTATCCATGTCCGCGTAGCCTGCATGAGTTATTTTTGGGTCAGTTGTTGATCTTATTTCTCAGCCTCATGTCTCCGCAAAAATCACTTGTTATTATCCTTAATCCTTTACGAATCACTATTTTGTTTAAGGATGTGTATTTTGTCACAAGGTAGCTCCTTATTAGCCTAGTATGCGCACGTAATTCCAGTGATGTTGCAGTTTAAAAGTTTGTTCACTGTAAACTTTACACCAGATCGGCCATGTTTAAATTGCATTGTGGGACCGATACGCTTGAGTGTATGCCGAGTCACCGTTCCAGATTGTGATTTAAACCCTTCGCATCAGTTTAATTCCAGTTAGGTGTGTGTGCTAGTCTGGTTTAACTTGTAATTTAACTTAAACTTGAGGTAGGCAAGCCTATCTTGCTGTTTTTTAGCGTCGCCATCTTGCATTTTGGTTCGATGGTCTTTCTACCAAGTTTCGGGTATTTCGACCAGAGTCATGTCGGTAGCTACCAGTTTTAGGTAGTGGCCAGGCTACCAAGCGTCGGTAGTCGCTACCAGACAAGGGATATCTACCGTGTTTCTACCAGTTTTTGGTCAGGGTCGCTATATAAGCAGTGCGTTTTTGGTAGTCGAAAAAATTCGATTTCTGAGAACTGAAAAGAGAAGTCACGGCTATTCGTTTGTCAAAACATTGTAAGAAAGTATTTTAGATCCTTTTAAATTGTGTCGAACTTTGGGAAATAGAGAGAAGTCTCAAGCCGTAGGTTTTTTTTTTTATGGAAGCCGGACGGAATAATTTCCTTTTGATACAGCTTTTATCTTTTCTGACGAGTTTTTTCATTCTGCTTTGACTCTATAGAAATATGCGTACGCCAAGTGTAAATTGGCCGTTTCAGATAGAAGGGAAATTTTACATAGTAGAATGCACGGAGCTCATCTTGTGACGCTGAACGCTTTAGATCAGCCTATCTGTAATGTTAAATGGTGTTATATTAATTTCACCTAATTCGTGAATTATCAACTCATGTAATAAAAGCTCTCTGTATTTTTCCAAGCGTTGTTTTCAAATTCTATCCACCTTGCGTGGGGCTTACCGAAAGACAGACAGGGATCGGCCCCCACTCTACCAAACCCCGATATAGGTCTACACTAGTCTGTCTTTCGTACTAACAGGACCGTAACAATATATCTCCTCCAAAGGTACCTTTGAAATAATACAATTTGGTTTTTTACAATCGGCTTGAAAGTTTTATTTCTTTTATTTAGCCAGATAAGGGTTAACCTGGACATGTTTGTCGGGTAAAATCTTGGAGAATTAGACCAAGAATATTCTCAAGAATGGTTGGTGAATACGTACCCAGCTCATCTGGTAAAGAGCTCGGTGCCATAGGGAAGAAAAAGACGCTTTTGTGCACGGCAAAGATTAAGATCAGACTGCACGTCCAGATCAGACTTCACGTAACGTAAAGTCTGATCTTTTGTCGTTTACAGCTTGTGTCGTGAAGTCTATATGATCTCACAAAACTTTCGGAGTTTTTCTAGTCTGTATTTTCAGCCGTCGAAAGAGGTCAAGTTTATAACTGAGCCACGCGCTGACAAAAATGGGCTTAATGCATCTCGGTGATCCATGATACCAATCAAGCCATCACATAATTATAGATCTATAATAACCACTTTTTAAACAACCGACCTCAATTATGAGGAAGACTGGTCCTTGGTCATACAGAAAATTGACGAAAATTAGTGAAAAGTTTCGGACCCAGGTCAGCCTGCGCGGGGAAAAAATGACGTGTCAATACGACGATGTTACGTCACAAAACGTCGTTACTATACTGTAACTTGACAACGTGTTTTGAACAAACGTCTGCGTAAACAGCTTTGTGTTATTTTGATTTGCTTTATTTAAAATCTGATATAAAAAATGGGTAACTGTCTACCTAAGTTGAGAAAGAAAAACAAAGTCTGTCCAGATACAACAGTATCGGTTGCCAAAACTAAAGAAACAAATGTCTGTGACATTTTAAGTAGATCGTCTGCTTCACAACGTATGTCTAGCAGCAGATCTGGAAGTTGTGAAGAACTAGAGATGATCAGAGAACTTACAATGTCAGATGTTGATAGTACATCTGTAGAGTCTGTGGCCTTAGATAAGGAGATAAGCGTCCTGGACGAGCTGAAGGAAACTGGTGAGAATTTATACAGTCTTTCTTGAATTCTTTTTGATGAAAGCTATCTGTTCTTCCTTATCTAACATCTTTGTTATAAGGATTTGTTTTTAGCGTCGTCGTTTGTTTTTGTGATCATTTGTTTCAGTCATATTTGAAATTTGAGACCAAGTTTTAAATGTTGATGAATTCAATGTTTTATTTTCCGTTAACTTTGATTGAAATTGTTCCATTTCAGCCCCACCAGCCGTAATAAAGAAGCCTGTGTTTTTCCAAGTCGACTTTGTACAAGGTATGCCGCATAGAATGCCTTCTAAATTGGCCGAGAGGATGGAACAAAAAGTGGACGTGAAGAGATCTGAACACGTAAATATCAGTGTGGTTTTACTTTCCTTTGAACCTCTTTATAAAATTACATTTAGCTTGGTACATTTTTGTTTCCTTTTTTTTTTCAAAAACAACTGGCTGAAAAACCTATCTGATGAGAAGCCAAAAGACTCAATATTGACCGCAGTATTGATTCGCAATTTTTAAAGCCTGTTTGTGAAATAGGGGCAATATACATGAGTTAAGGTTAAATGTTTGAAAACTTGTAAACACCATGTGACAAAGGGACTGTCTGAATTTATAGAAAAAAAAATTAGTTTAGAATGTTTGGTAATTACAGACAAAGTAAAGGATTGTCTTCAAATTCTGAGTTCGAAGGAAATCGAAAATAGTCGATAAAATTGAGCCCTGCATGATTCGGTGACTTTTTACTGATTGATTCCAAGAACGCTAGACTTGGATTCAAAATTAGAACAATATAACGATGAGTTGTTTAATACAGTCTTCTTAGATATTTATACTTTCATTTTTACAGCTTGCATTGACAGAGGAAGACGAAATCTTGATGAATGAAATAATGGAAGAAGTGGAGGCTAAAGAGAGACTGGAAAAGTTAGCTGAGCAGCAAGTGGCAGCTCAAAACTTAAGGGAACAATATCTACAGGGTATCCGAGAGAAAGCCAGGGGAATGAGATCTCAACCGCAAACAAGGATTGGACATTATGGGGTAGGGGATAGTGGGATGTCAGGGAGGGAGGAAAAGGGTTAAAGGGGTGGGGGTCGGGGGGGAGGCGTGTATTGCAAGGCGGGCTGAAGGCATGCAGGACTTTGCATGTATGAGTCTGGACGAGGATTAATGAATAAAGAAAAAAAGAATAAGAATATAAAGACTTTGAATGAGTAAATAGCTGAATATCAAACTTAATATACTGGAGGGAGAGGGGCGGGGGATAGGTTATTGGTCTACTCAAAATAATGAAATAGACTTATCCATTCCTATTTGAATTAAAAAAAAAATGTTTTTGACACTGTGGATGACATATAAGAGCATATCTAGATATTAAAACATACATGGACATATTCATGGTTTTGTTTTTGTCTTTTCCAACCAATTTCCTTCTGGACAAAATGTGCACCCTTATACGCGTATCCGGCTTGTTTTGCTCACGTGACCTACGCTATCTTTTAGAGTGAAGAATCTAGATCAAGATCAGCCTGTGCAGGATCATCTTGATCTTCTCTCTTTGATACCCATGTTTATCTAAAGCTTCCCTGGTCATCTTGATCTTCTCTCTTTGACACCCAAGTCAATATAAAGCTTCCCTGGTCATCTTGATCTTCTCTCTTTGACACCCATGTCAATCTAAAGCTTCTCTGGTCATCTTGATCTTCTCTCTTTGACACCCAAGTCAATATAAAGCTTCCCTGGTCATCTTGATCTGCTCTCTTTGACACCCATGTCAATCTAAAGCTTCCCTTTAGGCCCAATTGTCGACAAATTAAGTGTTGGTTAAATTATGGAATTTGTCTCTAAGCCTTTACCACACGAAACTTTTTAGGTTTGTCCATTTTGAAAGCATTTGCAGACCATGACGGGAGTAAATAAAATGATGAACTTTGCCTGTGAAAGAGTAGAAAACTTTGTGGAAGGGGAAGGAGAAAATGCTGGTATCAAATGATTGGATTTGCCTCGGAAAGAATAGAAAACTTTGTGGGAAAAGGAGAAAATGCTGGTTACCAGCATTTTCTCCTTTTCCCACAGTGTTTTCAAAGGCCTCCTTCTTCAGGGTTGTTAAAACGCGAGATTTTTCGGTAAAGAGTTAAAGGGATGGAAAACAATGTAGGAAAATGTTAAAGTGCTGTTTACTAGCATTTTCTCCTTTTCCCACAATATTTTAAACGCCTCCTTCTCCAGGAAGGAAAAGGATTAAAGTAAACAAGTTGGGGTGGGGTGGGGGTCCGGCTCAGTGGTGAAGCGTCCAGAGGAATCGCAATTTTGGAAGCCCCAGGTTCGATCCCCGAGGTTTTTCGTGAGAGTGTTTTCTGAGCTTCATAGCCCTAGCCCAGCTCTGATGAATGTGAAACCCAGGACAAGTATGAATAAGTGCGCTGTTGCCGAGATATGACTGGTAGACTATAATGCGGCCTGAAACACCGTTTAATCCTTTTATTAACAAATCCGTGTTTTAACAGCTCTGAGGAGCAACACTTTTGAAAATATTGTAGGAAAAGAAGAAAATGTTAGTAACCAGCATTTAGTTCTTTTTCTACAATGTTTTCCATCTTTTCCTAGACAAATCTGAATCGCCTGATATCGCTTTTAACCCTTAGGCTGCTGAGAGCGACTCACTGACGTTTTGCGGACAACCTAGATCAAGATCAGACTGCACAGAACGTGCAGTCTGATCTTGGACCAACACTGTCCGAATAGGAGATATATCTCCTCCAAAAGTACCTTTGAAATAACACAATTTGATTTTTTACTATCGGTTTGAAAGTTTCATTTCTTTTATTTAGCCAGATGAGGGTTAACCCTTAAGCTGCTAATCGCGACCCACTGACCTTTTGCGGACAGTGTAGATCAAGATCAGACTGCACAGAACGTGCAGTCTGATCTTTGATCTACACTGTCCGGTACGGTATTTTTGTTCCGGTGAAATCAACTTTGAAACTACCGCGAATGTTTCGGCTTTTAGTATTGAGTAGAAATCTGCGATTCATTTATTCAGCAGCTTAAGGGTTAACCTGGACATGTTTGTCGGGTAAGAAAAGTTAAAGGGATTAAGTTCATGTAATTTAAATAAGAAACTACACACAAATCCTCCTGCCTTAGATTAGCAAAAAAGCGATCCAGCTGGATCTTGCTTGGCTTCAAATTTCTTGGAGTCTGTTTTAAAAATACTGCCTCGGAGAAACTGTCTTGGTTAGACAGACACCTTTAGATCTAGACACAGATCCAGCACAATCCGTAAATTGTGAGATCTAGATCTTAGCATATCATGTAGATCTAACGTTAGTTCTCTATGCCTTATGTTGCAGTAGATCTGTCAAAGTTACTTTGGCATTTCGGAATTTTCCCCTATGTTTTCTGCTGGCATCTCCGCTCTCAAGTTTGGACATGTTTTAACTTGTAAGCCGGTGGCTTGGAAAGAATATTGTGCGTAGTACTGGTAAAAGAAACTCCATAAAAGCATCCTGAGAGGTGCACTGGCCGCCGCGATATAATTGAAACAATGTCGAAAACGGCGTTAAACACCATGCAGTCAATCAATCAACATACCAAACAAGCTTTGCCGGCTCATAATATTGATCAATTTGATCTAAAAGTAAACCCTGGCTGAATCAGATTGGGTAGAATCCAGATCTAGATCTATTTAAACTGTTCCTTTGACAAGAAATCATAATTCGACCTGGATCTAGATTTTGGTCTTGATCAGTCTGTGCAGCGTGTACAAGCCGAAATGGGGCAAAACTTTTTTGCAGTTGCGTCAAAACACCTTTTCACATAGCATCAAAGCTACACTTTCCATCAGCAACTATAGCAGACGAAATCTGTCCGACCTTGACCTGAAGTCACCTCTAATTCATGCTCGGTTCATGGTTCTTTTCCAAAATGACCGAAAAAGTTGAGGTTCCCAAGATTGACAACTTGTTTAATGCAGACGGATATTTAACAACTTTTGAGGGTGAGATCAGACGGAGGTAAGAACTGAATTTATCAAACGATTTAATTTGCAATACTGTAATTAACTTTGCAATTGTTTCAACTGTAGAGATGCGAAGTGACCCTATTACCGGATAGTAGATGATACTGGTCTGCGACGAGTTCGAATTTGTGAAAAACATTATTGTTTCGATTAAGAGAAGAATTTTGATAGATATTATCAAATCACAGACATAATTAATTATCATTTAGATTCACTATTTAGCAATAAATGATGAATCAATTTATGTTTCTATTCCTGTAGATTGTATAGTAAGTAAAGTTGCACTTATTCCAAAATGAACAATTGATTGTGACTTACCTGCTGATGGTCTCGACAGATCTAGATGAAAATTTTGATAGAGATGTAGTAGCTAGAATTTTTTGTGACCTAATGTTTCTTGGAGTTAGAACAACATTTTCATTCTTAGTATTTCTCCCAAAAGTTAATTTTTGCCTTCTTTCATACTATGTGTATTTGAAGAGCGTCAAATACTTCTTTCTTTGTGTTTGGACCCCAACATTTTTTGAATACCTGCAAAAATGTTAACTTGCCTTCTTTATTTGTGGGGGGTTAACTTTGACCCCTGGTACTAGATTGTCCAGGGAAAAACCTGATAGTTGTCCAACCCTTGACCCCTACTCTCTATGAACTTAACTGTATACATTGCGCAAGATCAAGCTATGCCAAGTCTGGCTATCAGTTTTGATCTACCTGAGGAATAGGCATTCTTCCCCTCTATCTAATGTCATTCTAGAGTTCCAGATAGAGGGAGTGATTTTGATTTCAAAATTGAAAATCTTAGTTATTCTCCACCCCATGCTATGGGTACTCATTAGAATTGTCTCATCGAGACGATTCAAATGAGTACCCACAACATAGGGTTTGGAAGAGAAATAATGGATTTAAAATACCGTCACTCCCTCTTATCTGGAGCTCTGTCATTCCTTATCGTTCCTTGAATTGTACTGATTATTACCCACTAGAAATCACTTGTATGATCATGTTTTTTTTTTGAGTTAGGTGCCAAATGAATTTGTTGGAGAAAAGAAGTGAGCTGATTAACCCTTTACCATACAATCCCGGGTTTTAACGACCCTGAGGAAGCAACCAGCATTTTCTCCTTTTCCCACAATGTTTTCTACACATTGAAATGAAAATTTCAGATTTAAAGTAACTGTGAACTTGTAGACTGCTGCTGCTTTCAATTTGAGCAAGTCTCAGATTTTGTCATTTGGTAAAGAGTTAAGAGTCAAACTTGGGAGTTTCTGAGGAGAAAAATAATGAGCTGACCAAGACTTCTACCCTGACTGATCATGAGACTGCTCTACCAAATGAGCTGTCATGCCATGTTTCCTTGTAGACATTCGCTCTTGCCTTGTGGCAGACCAGTGTTGAAACACTGTAGTACAAGGACAAAACTGCTTGTATGGACAATCATTCAATTTACCATAAAGAGCATTAATTTTTCTGCTTTATTTTACGGAAGTTTTCTTCTCGTTAACTCTTTACCTCTTTAACAAATTTTTGGACTGGACTAAATTCAAAGCATTTGCACATGACAAATGTTGCTAAAATGATGATTTCTGCCTTCCATTTGGAAGAAAACATTGTGGGAAAAGGAGAAAATGCTGGTTACCAGCATTTTCTCCTTTTCCCACAATGTTTTCAAAAGCCTTCTCATTCAAGGTCGTTAAAAGTCTGGATTGTGTGGTAAAGAGTTGAGCCTTTATCACAAGTCAAAATTTTAGATTGGTTCATTTTAAAGGAATACAATTAAATGTTTTTCAAATGATAGTGTTTCTCCTTGAATAGGTAGAAAACATTGTGGGAAAAGGAGAAAATGATGGTTACCAGCATTTTCTCCTTTTCTGACAATGTTTTCAAAGACTTCTTCCTCAGGTTCTTTTAAAGTCAGGATTTTATGGTAAAGAATTACAAGACAATTTTCACTGTTTGGGCAACCATTTTCTATTATATTGCTGAACCTGTATTTAATAGCTGATGT
Source organism: Tridacna gigas (assembly GCA_945859785.2). Classification (NCBI taxonomy): domain Eukaryota; kingdom Metazoa; phylum Mollusca; class Bivalvia; order Cardiida; family Cardiidae; genus Tridacna; species Tridacna gigas. Next base: position 6,104,047 of record OX244038.2, on the reverse strand, counting down.
CGACAGTGTATATCAAGATCAGGCTGCACAGAACATTCAGTCTGATCTTGATCTACACTGTTTATTTATTTGCCAGATATTATGACAGAAACGGACTTTAAATAGAAAAAGCATACGGGTACTGTGAATGTCAGTTTTATTTTTGTATGCAATTGCTCCGAATAAGTCGTTGTATTTGACGTTGGGTAGACTCGCACCCAGTTGTCTGGCTAGCTCAGTTGGTAGAGCTGTAGTACTAGTGCTCAAGGGGGTCATGGGTTCAAGTCCCACTCGTGATTTACTATGATGGCAACGAGGTCAATTGGTGAGCGCGGGCAGGCGGTACCAGCTATCAGGGGGGTTGGTGACTCCCAGAAAATCAGGAGGGGGAGAAGTGTCGTAGTTAACGTTGGATAGACTCATGACCAGTTGCACAGCCTGCTTAGTTGGAAGAGCTGCCGTTCTAGTAATCCGGGGGTCATGGGTTTGAGTCCTGCGCATGAGTCCTTGATTATTTACTTCAAAGTAATGTGTTCACACAAATTACGGTAACATTGTACTGGACATCAAAAATTTAGAGTTGTGCAAATTGAAAGCATTTGCAAACGACAACATGTTGTTGAAATTTTGCTTTTTGACTCTGAAAGGGTAGAAAACATTTTGGGAACAGGAGAAAGTGCTGGTTACCAGCATTTTCTCCTTTTCTGACAATGTTTTCAAGAACTTTCTTAATTATCAGACATTTAGAAAGCAGCTTTTAAGAGACTGAGAGAGAACAAATGAGAAGTAAATGGCAGGAAACGTGCAGTATAGCTCATGTGGATTTGCCATTACTCTTAGATGCCCAAATCCAGTGAAGAATTCAAGGACGAGAGATTCTTAATACTATCAGCGCTTGACACATTTGTGACAGAAACAAAAGGTTTTTTCACACAAAATCCAGGACATTAGACTATTAATGTATACGAAATACCAAGAGGGTATACAAATTTAGTTATACTGTGATTAAGAAGATACCTAAGTGGTTATATGGGTGTTTGGCCGTAATCCTTTACTGCACAATGCTACCTTTTATCGACCCTGGGAAAGAAGCCTTTTGAAAACATTGTAGGAAAAGGAGAAACTGCTGGTAACCAGTATTTTCTCCTTTTCCCACAATGTTTTCAACCCTATCAAAGAAAAATTGCACCATTTGAGCCGCATTGAAATTGTCATCAGCATATGCTTTGAATTCGGACAAGGTTAAAATTTTATTGTCTGGTAAAGCATTTGGACAAGGTTAAAATTTTATTGTCTGGTAAAAGGTTAAACAGGAAATACAAGAAATGATAATTATCATGTATGGGAAAAGAAAAAAAAAAAAAAGAGTGGACTAATGGTGGCAGTCGTAAATTGGCAATTCAGATTGAGAATCAACCGCCTTCGGTCCTACTCACGTATTGCATTGGTTAACTTTGAATTAATACAACAACAGTAGTACCTTACTTTTTCAGTGGGTTTTCATATTTACATACATGTTGGAGTACTCTACCGAATTTGTAAAGATTCCTTCATAGACTTACTCGTGATTGATACTGTTGTTTTGCAAAATTAATTTTGGTTTTATCTGGGTCAAACATTTAACCTAATAATTAAAAGTCGATTTTATATTGTTAGTGATTCAACGAAAATTTTGTGGACATCAAAGGGAGGTTTGATTTGAAATGTCTATTTATAGGCACAGGTAATGTGTATTTTTAGATGGTAGTCAAATGTAGTGTCCATATATTTCATTTTCTGGTTTTAGTTTGTAGATCTATTAAGTGTCATGGCTTTTGTGTTTAAAAAAAAGTCTAAATTTTTAATTGAATTAATAAACAGGAAATAAAACAGAGTTCTGAATCTGCGGTAAACTTTATCGATATCGGACAGAGAACATTGTATTTGAAGGGCACTGAAAAGATAAATAACTCTGTCAAATATTTGGTTTGTTTATATAAGAGTTGCTTCCCTTATTGTTCTTTGGTTGCCAGTACTATCATCTTGACTGACACACTTGTTTTACCACATTTTCAGTTTGATAGAAAAAGTGCTTTGATAGTGGACAGTAGAAAACTATTTCTTTAATTCTTAACCCTTAAAGCCCTGGAGCCGAAAGTGTAGATCGAGATCAGACTGCACAGAATGTGCAGTCTTATCAGACTGCAAAGAATGTACAGACTCATCTTTGGTCTTAACTGCCTGCTACCAAGTGACATTGATATAGCAGTATTTTGGGATGTTTTTCCCAATTAAAAGGTCCAAATCATTAATTCAGCACTTTAAGGGTTAACGGTTGTCAAGAAATATAGACCGAGACGTGCAAATAATCTTACGGGTTAACTTAACACTATACCTAACAATCTAGAGGAAGTAGACTTTTGAAAATATGGGAAAAGCAGAACATGTTGGTTACCCGCAATTTCCTCTTTTCCTACAATGTTTTCTTTCACTTCAAGGGTAAAGTTAATGCCAAGCTCCCTATCTCAGTCATTAGTGTGCAGGGCATTAAAGCAAGGAGTGGCAAGTTTGATTCCCAGCTCAGCAAAATTCTTTTTAGGCATTTATGATGGTCATTGCTAGGATTTATTCCCCTGAAATTACTGATTACCGGTATGTTTTTGACCATGTGTATGTGGGAAAGCTGCCAGTGGCTTGGAATGAATGTTGTTTAACCTTTTACCGGACAACAAAATTTTAGCCTTGTCCAAATTGAAAGCATTTGCAGACGACAATTCCAGTGTGGCTCAAACCGTGTCATTTTTCTTTGATAGGGTAGAAAACATTGCAGAAAAAGGAGAAAATGCTGGTTACTAGCATTTTCTCCTTTGCCCACAATGTTTTTGAAAGGCTCCTTTCACCGGGTCGTTAAAAGTTGGGATTGTGCGGTAAAGGAATAACTCTTTAGCACACAGTACTGAGTTTTAACTACCCTGAGCAAGAGGGCTTTTGAAAACAATGTGGGAGAAAGAGAAAATGCTGGTAACCTGCATTTTCTCCTTTTCTCACAATGGTTTCTGTCTTATAATAGACCTTTAGCTCATTTGCACCTGTTTTGAATTTGTTGTCTGCAGATGTTTCTAATTTGGAAGAGTCTAAAATTTGTTGTTTGGGAAAGGGTTAAAGTACTGGTGAAAAAAATCTAGGGAAGTATTCATATGTGCACTAGTCACTGCTGTATACCTGAAATCATTTTGAAAACAATTTCGAACACCAAACAAATGACTGAGCCATGTTCTGTGAAAAGGGGGCTTCATGTTCATGCATCTGCAAAAAGTATCGACCCAGGTCAGCCTGCACTGTCCGTGCAGGCTGACCTGGCCAAAACTTTTTCTTATTGGTCAATTTTCTGTTTGTCAAAGGACCATTCTACGTTTGGATTAACCCATTACCACACAATCCCGAGTTTTAATGAGCCTGTAAGAGAAGGCTTTTGAAGACATTATGGGAAAAGGAGAAAATGCTGGTAACCAGCATTTTCTCCTTTTCCTACAATGTTTTCCACCCAATCAAAAACAGAAATTATCACTTGAGCAACATTTAATTTGTCGTTTGCAAATCCTTTCAATTTGGACCAGTCTAAAATTTTGTCGTTTGGTAAAGAGTTAAGTCAATTTTTATACTAAAAGAATTTTATGGATCCATAACCCTTTACCAGATGACAAAATTATAGCCTTGTCCAAATTGAAAGCATTTGCAGACGACAATTTCAGTGTGGCTCAGATGGTGCAATTTTTCTTTGATCAGGTAGAAAACATTGTGGGAAAAGGAGAAAATGCTGGTTACCAGCATTTTCTCCTTTTCCCACAATCTTTTCAAAAGGCTTCTTTCCAAGGGGCGTCAAAAGGCGTCATTGTGCAGTAAAGGGATAATTATGCCATGACTTGCTTGGTATAATTCATCATGGAGATGCATTAAGCCCCCTTTTGGCAGAGCGTGGCTCATTTTAACTCTTTACCACACGACAGAACTTTAGACAAGTCCAAATTGAAAACATTTGCAGATGACAAATTTAAATGCAACTCAAGAATTGAAATTTGTTTAGGAAAGGGTAGAAAACATTGTGGGAAAAGGAGAAAATGCTGGTTACCAGCATTTTCTCCTTTTCCTACAGTGTTTTCAAAAGGCTTCTTTCCCAGGGGCATTAAAAGTCGGGATTGTGTGGTAAAGAGTTAATTGATTTTTTTTTTATGTTTCTTATCTCAGGTATGGATGCTTTCAGACAGAACTACAGAAGATTGAGAGAGATGGGGGAGGTATAGAGAAGTTCTCCAGGGGATATGAAGAGTTTGGTATCAGAAGAACTTCAGACAATGGAATCTATATGAAGGAATGGGCTCCATGCGCAGAGGGCATATCACTTCGAGGAGATTTTAGTAAGTGCTTAACCCTTTACCAGACAACGATATTTTCAACATGTCTGAGTTAAAAGCCTTTACGGACGACAAATTGAATGCGACTCAGATTATGTAAATTGTTTTTGAAAGGATTGAAGACATTGTTGGAAAAGGAGAAAATGCTGGTTACCAGCATTTTCTCCATTTCCTACAATGTTTTCAAAAGCTGTCTCTTTCAAGTTAACCCTTTCCCAAACAAGCCCTGGTTTTCACGTGTCTGCAGTACAAGTCTTTTGAAAACACTGTGGGAAAAGGAGAAATTGCTCGTAACGAGCAATTTCTCCTTTTCCCACAGTGTTTTCTACCCATTTTGAGACCTTTATGTCATTTTCATCAAATTTAAAATTGTCATCTGCAAACTCTTTCAATTTGGACTAGTCCAAAATTTGTCGTTTGGGAAAGGGTTAAAAGGTACAAGGACCTCCCCATGTCAATGAGGAAAGACATTGTCATGTGACTTGTCATGTGACTTGTTACTTTCAGACAGCTGGAACCAAGTTCAACACAATTTCACAAAGTTAGATTTCGGTAAATGGGAGTTAAAACTGCCGCCCAATCCTGATGGGAGCTGTCCAATACAACATGGATCTAAGATCAAGGTATGATATTTACAGTAACCCTTGTTCTGCATCATAAATTAACCGTTACCATAATATCCCAAGTTTTAACTAATTGGAGGGAGGAGGCTTTAATTAGTCATCTGCAAATGCCTTGAATTCGGACCAGTCTAAAATTTTGTCGTTTCGTAAAGAGTTAAATTTTGTCATTTGGTAAAGAGTTAACTCATTACTTCCAGAAACAAATTTGCAGCAAATAACTTTTATGGTTACCAGCAGTTTCTCTTTTTCCCACAATGTTTTCAAAAGGCTTCTTTCTCAAGGTCGTTAAAACTCAAGATTGTGTGGTAATGGGTTAACCCTTTCCCAGACGACAAATTTTGGACTGGTCCAAATTCAAAGAGTTTGCAGACGACAATTTTAAATTTGATGAAAATGGCAGAAAGTTATCAAGAAGGGTAGAAAACACTGTGGGAAAAGAAGAAATTGCTCGTTACGAGCAATTTCTCCTTTTCCCACAGTGTTTTCAAAAGACTTGTACTGCAGACACGTGAAAACCAGGGCTTGTTTGGGAAAGGGTTAAAACATCCATGTAAATCACTGACAATTAACATACATGTACCAGTACTACATGAAAGTTTTGTGCTTGAAGATAAAAAACGTTAAAAGATGGTTGTCAAAGGAGAAATTTCACATTACAAGCAGTTTTTCCTTTAGCACAATGTTTACAAAATGGTCTGCTGTAGGAAGCACTGAATTAAATTTCATATTTTCTTTTTTTTTAACCCTTTACCAAACAATCCTGTGTTTTCACGTCCCTGAGGAAGAGGCCTTTTGAAAACATGGTGGGAATAGGAGAAAGTGCTGGTGACCACCACTTTGTCCTTTTCCCACAATGTTTTCTACCCTGTCTGAAAACCTTGAGTTCATTTGTACCACTTTCAAATTAGTCGTCCACAGATGCTTTCAATTTGGAAGGGGCTAAAGTTTGTCGTTGGGGAAAGGGTTAAACATACCCTGTTTTCTGAAAAAAATGCAGAATTTATTGAAGAATTACGCTAAAATATTGTTTTATGAAAAGAGTTTTGATTTGGTAATTGCTGTTATATTTAGTTGTTAAATTTAACCCCTTTTCCAAACAATCCGGGTTTTCACGGCCCTGGGAAAGAAGGCTTTTGAAAACATTGTGGGAAAAGGGGAAAATGCTGGTAACCACATATCAAGGACATATCTCCTCATTTGGGCCACCTTTAAAGTAATATCTGCAAATTTGGACCAATCTTTAATTTTGTCACTTGGTAAAGATTTAACTATTCAAATTCTTATATACAATGTACTCTTTTTCATATATATTGTATCTTGAAGCTCCCTCTTATAATTGTTGGCTTGATTTATCAGTTAACCCTTTACCGCACAATGCCGCCTTTTGACACCCCTGGGAAAGAAACCTTTTGAAAACATTGTGGGAAAAGGAGAAAATGCTGGAAACCAGCATTTTCTCCTTTTCCCACAATGTTTTCTACCCTATCAAAGAAAAATTGCACCATTTGAGCCACATAGAAATTGTCATCTGCAAATGCTTTCAATTTGGACAAGGCTAAAATTTTGTCGTCTGGTGAAGAGTTAATTCTATGTTGTGATTCTGCTTATTTTTTCAGTTGGTCATGCATACTAGGGGAGGTAAGCTCGAAGACAGACTTTCACCATGGGCCAAGTATGTAACAAGAGAGGAGAAAATACCAATGTATGATCAGATCTTTTGGGATCCTCCACAGGTTGTTGGCCTGCTCTGTAAAATATGAACATATGAATATCTTCTCATCCCAGTCCCTCTCCCCACTTCTTTCTCTCTCTCTCTTACTCTCTCTCTCAAAACTCACCTAAATACCACAAAGTAGATATTTACAAGGATTCAAAGCTACAACTGTAGAGATCACCCTCCATTGCCTCTCCCAGTTAACCCTTTACCACACAATCCCGACTTTTAACGACCCTCAGAAAGAAGCCTTTTGAAAACATTGTGGGAAAAGGAGAAAATGCTGGTAACCAGCATTTTCTCCTTTTCCCACAATGTTTTCTACCCTATCCAATACATGAATCACCATTTAAGCTACACTTAATTTGTAGTCAGCAAATGCTTTCAATGCTGCAAATGCTTTCAATTTAGACAATTTTGACGTGTGGTAAAGAGTTAAGCTACATGCATATGTTGTTATCTGAGAGTGTTTATAACATGTTCATACTTGGGTGTGCTATAATGGCTTCCCTATGATAACTAGGAAAAGAAATTATGCTGAAAAAATATTGAAAATGGGATGTTTGTTGAATTTTCTGAATATTTTTTGCGGTCAGTGCCTCAGATTAAAAGCCATCTTTGCATGCAAACAGAAATCATAAGAAGCTTTTGTAATGTTTTAAAAACTTTGCTAGAACTAAGTCTGGTTGTGTCCCATTTTGAAGCCTGCTTTCCTCAGTGCAAGACTTTATTCTTTTATTTCAGAGACATGAGTTTAAGAACCCCCACCCTCCAAAGCCCCACAGTCTGAGGATATACGAGGCACATGTGGGTATTGCATCATGGGAGGGGAAAGTAGCCACTTACTCGGAGTTTACCAAAGATGTACTACCCAGGATTGCATATTTAGGTATTGTCTGCAAAGATGGAAGTAGTCTGTTCCCACACTACCTTCTGCCAACAAACTTTTTATGTCTTGCTGGAGACCATGTTTGAAAAAGCAAATTGTCCTTTAGCCATATAGTTTCTGCATTTTTTTTATTTATTAACACTTTAGCAGATGACAAAATTTTAGCCTTGTCCTAATTCAAAATATTTGCAGACGACAATTTCACTGTGGCTCAAGTGGTGCAATTTTTCTTTGATAGGGTAGAAAACATTGTGGGAAAAGGAGAAAATGCAGGTTACCAGCATTTTCTCCTTTTCCCACAATGTGTTCATTAGGCTTCTTTCCCAGGGTCATTAAAAGTCGGCATTGTGCAGTAAAGGGTTAAACCTTAATATGTGTAGATTTTTTTTGTAATTAACCCTTAAAGCGCCTTTCACGACTATAGTTGCCTTTGCTGCCAGTGTAGATCAAACTCAGGCTGCACAAAACGTGCAGCCTGATCTTTGATCTACACTGTCCGCTTTGCTGAGATACTAGACATAAAACGTGACCACAAAATTGCAATTATCTTGGTTTTATTCTAGACTGAAAATGTCCATTGGGTTTATTCGGCGCTTTAAGGGTTAAAGAATGTTTTCAAAATTGTATGCTGCAGATTTGTCTCGGGTAATGGATGAAAAATATGGCCAAGTTTAAACCATTACTGTGTAATGTATGTGTATGAAGTTTTGAAATTCTTGGGATATCTGAGTAAAATCCAAAATATTTTATCTAAAAAATTTCACAGAATAAGGATCAAGTCATTTTTACTTATAATGGAGATTTTTTGCGAGTCTTTATGTACAGTAATTTCTCTGGAATGTTAACCTCATATATTGGTATGCTGTAAAATTGAGAGTCAACAGGATTTTAACCTGTCGTCATCCTGGATATGAAGTGCATAAAATTTGCCATTAGTTTTTATTTTATTTATGAAATCTAAAACAAAAGATACTGTTTCTGTTTTGGAATGTTGAATTTTTCTTTGCAGGTTATAATGCTATACAACTGATGGCCATTATGGAACATGCTTACTATGCAAGCTTTGGTTACCAGATTACCAGTTTCTTTGCTGCTTCAAGGTGTTTATTTTTTTTTCTATTTTGTTTTTCTAACCAGACAAAAAAAGTTTTAGCCTTGTCGAAATTGAAAGCATTTGCAGATGACAATTTCATTGTGGCTCAAATGGTACAATTTTTCTTTGATAGGGTAGGAAACATTGTAGGAAAAAGGAGAAAATACTGGTTACCAGCATTTTCTCCTTTTCCCACAATGTATTCAAAAGCTTCTTTCCCAGGGTCGTCAAATGGCGGCATTGTGCAGTAAAGGGTTAGCCATTTACCAAAGAAATCTGTGTTTTTACATATTTTTAGACTCAACCAAATTGAAAGCATTTGCAAACAACAAATTTAATGGATCTCAGAAGATGATTTCTGTCTCTGAAATGGTTGAAAACATTGTGGAAAAAAGAAAAAGTGCTGAGTTACCAGCATTTTCTTCTTTTCCCACAATTTTTGCAAAAGCCTTTTTTTCAGGGCTGTTTAAACAGGAGATTGTCTGGTAAAGGGTTAACAAGCCTAACGAAGAGGGCTTTTGAAAACAATTCTTTAATAGGGAGAAAATGCTGGTAAACAGCATTTTCTCCTTTTTTTCCTCCACAGTCTTTCTATCCAATCAAAATGCTGTCAGTACGTGGAAATCTAAAGTCTTGATGTTTGGGCCAAGTCCCCATAGCTCAGTGGATAACATAGAGGACTTGAGAACAGGAGGTCGCTGGTTCGATCCCTGGCTTGGCTAATTTCTTTCCGAGGATTGATGATAGTCATCGCGACAGGAATCGTTCCTCTCTCACCACTGACCATTGTTTTGACGATGGTTATGTGGGAAAACAGCCAGTGGCTTGGAAAGAACATTGTGCGGAGTACTGGTAAATGAAACTGCAGGAAAGCATGGGTAGGTGCACTGGCCGCTGTGATGTAACTGAAATAATGTTGAAAACGGTGTTAGACATCATACAGTCAATCAATCAATCTTGATGTTTGGTAAAGAGTTAACCTTTTGGACACCAAGTAAGTTGGTAATTGAGACAGTATAGAAGAAGAGCACGCTTTACAGACTGCAGATTGATAGTGGACCTATACTGTCATATTTTAAATGAAATGTCAAAATAAATTTGAAATAGGAATATCTGTTTCTGTTGCTGACTGATCCATTTCTTTTGATTTTGGCCTAAAGAGTTGAAAAAAATCTGGATGACAGGTAAACAGTGAACAACAGTCTCAAATCATATATTACACATTAATAATTTACTACTGTATTTTGCTTAAATTCTGGGACACCCAAAGAATTGGGACACCTTCAAAAAATGTGAAAATAATTATTTTTCATGACCCAAAGATTTGGGCCATACTAAAAATTGCAAAATAAGACAGTATTTTTTTGTTTCAAAGAATTGGGACAATGAATATCTTCCGGGGAAAAAAAAAAAAATTAACTGCTTGATACCCTGTGTTTACAAGCATTTGCTTCGCAGAGTTTCATTTCTGCATGTAAGCATTGCTTCCAAGCCCTTTCGATATCATCGGGAATCTCCCGTTTCAAGGGTGTGATAAACTTGTACCAAAGGGCAAAGTTACATGTCATGTATACACATACATCCAAAGTTGATAAGTAGTTGACACATGTGTGTGTCTCATGGTCAATCGCGTTCGTTGTTTAAATATAGAAATCAAGATATCCTATATTCTAACTGGGGTTTATCGATCGAAGATTGTGAACCAATCAATTTTGAGAACAGGCTGAGCAGAAATCAAATCGTTGTTCACCTCTCTTTAACTGGTAAAATACGTTGTAAAAGTACTTCTATAAGTGCAAAACACCAATGCTGATTGCTTTCCTGGGACACATACAAAAATGACTGAAAACATTTAGATCATTAGTAATGAAAACAATGAAAAAATACGAAGTTTTAAATCCCTACTACACAAATTGACTACAGGAATTCCAATTTGTCTAAAAATAGACAGACCTGCATTTGATCGTAGTTTTATTGAAATCATAGAGCTAATATTCGACTGGTAAGTGGTCAGTGACAGTTTGACAGCTGGTCTTGTTTGACCATAAGTTTTTGGACATGTCGAAAAAAAATTATTTTTCGTCGACCTAAATATTGGGACATCTAAAAAGTTAATTATTTTTTACTGTCCCAAAACTTTAGCAATTTACGGTAACATTAGTGTGTAATACATGTACATGTATATGATTTTAGACTGTCGCTCGCCGTTCACTTGTGATCTGGATCTGAAAGTATGGTTTCAAGCTAAACTGTTGTGCATATTTCAAGAATTAATTGGTTAACCCTTTACCACACAATCCCGACTTTTAACGACCGTGTAATAGAAGCCTTCTGAAAATATTATGGGAAAAGGAGAAAATGCTGGTAAATGCCTGTGATAGATTAGAAAACATTGTGGGAAAAGGAGAAAATGCTGGTAACCAGCATTTTCTCCTTTTCCCACAATGTTTCCTAATCTATCACAGGCAGAAATCATCATTAATTTGTAGTCTGCAAATGCGTTCAATTTGGTCTATTAAAAAATTTTGTCGTTTGGTAAAGAGTTAAGCAAGTGGACTTGATAATAAATTGATACAAAAAGAAGTGTTCTTTATTGAATATGATCTATGTAGCAGTATTTAAGAATGGGTAACATTATGTCTTAACCTTTTACCAAACATTCCCAAGTTTCAACGACCCTGATGGAGAAGGCTTTTGAAAACATTGTAGGTAAAGGAGAAAATGCTATGAAGCAGGCTTTTAAAAACATTGTAGGTTAAGGAGAAAATGCTGTTAACCAGCAATTTCTCCTTTTCCCACAATGTTTTCTTTTTGAAAAGGTAATCCCATCATTTGGGTCACATTGAATTTTTCATCTAGAACAACTTCTAGTTTGGATGAGTATAAAATTATATAGTTTGGTAACAAGTTAAAACAGGGCATTAGTGGTGATTTGACGCAGTAAACCCAAATTGCATTTTTTCAGTCGTTATGGAACCCCAGAAGAGCTTAAAGCACTGGTTGATGCAGCCCATGGATACGGCCTGACAGTGTTATTGGATATAGTGCATAGCCATGCCTCCAAAAATGTCGTGGATGGACTGAACCAGTTTGATGGTACAGAGTCGTGCTACTTTCATGAAGGGGGTCGAGGCACACATGATCTGTGGGATTCTAGACTGTTTAATTATCAAGCGTAAGTTGTTTTCATCAACAATGGTTGCAAGATTAGTATTGGGAAAACTTTTCTAACTCTTTTTTTATTAAATGGCATAATTTTAGACTTGCTCAAATTGAATGCATTTGCAAATGACAATTGTAGCTGAAATTATAGCATTTATTTTTCAAAGATTACAAAACATTGTGGGAAAAGGAGAAAATGCTGGTTACCAATGTAACCAGCATTTCCTCCTTTTCCAACAATGTTTTCAAAAGCCTTCTTGCTCAGGGTCATTAAAACACAAGACTGTTTGGTAAAGGAATGAAAAGACTTTTCTTTTTGTATTGAAAAGAGCGTGCACTCTTACATTTTTGCACACACACTTAACTCTTTACCAAACGACAAAATTTTCGGCTGGTCCAAATTGAAAGCATTTACAGACGACAAATCAGAGGTGGCTCAAAATTTGAATTTTGTTCTGGGAAGGGTAGAAAACATTGTGGGAAAAGGAGAAAATGCTGGTAACCAGCATTTTCTCCTTTTCTCACAATGTTTTCAAAAGCTTTCTCTCTCAGGGTCATTAAAAGTCGGGATTGTGTGGTAAAGGGTTAAAAATTTTGAAATTTTCTTTGGATTTTTTTTTTTTTGATGCATTATTATTGATAAAGACATGCTATCTGTTCTTGGATCTACACCGTTTGATATTTTTTGAGCCCCTTTCATCAAAACACTCTTTTTGTGAATAATCATTTTTCCGTTAGGAGAGGAATTAACATAAGTTATTCATAGCTTGTTTTCCAATCCTATCTGTCAACCCTTGAAACTTGTTATACCATGTATCATTTTCTTTATTTTACATGTTTATTTGTCTCAGATTTAATAAATAAAGTTTAAACTAATCATTTTTCTTTTTACTGACAGAAAAGTGCTATTTCATTTTTTTGAAAGACTGCTTTAATTGTAGATTCGAGGTGCAGAGATTCTTGCTGTCAAATTTGAGGTGGTGGATTGAAGAATACCAGTTTGATGGATTTAGATTTGATGGAGTTACATCCATGCTCTATCATTCACATGGGATGGGTAAGGTGCTTTACTAAAGCTGTTTTTACAGACAGTGTAGGCAAAGATCAGACTCCTCAAAAGTTACTCTAAAATTGTGCATAATTCTGTCTTCTATGTTGAGATAATTGGTTAAAAGCAATTTTTGAAAGTGCAATATTTAGGGTTTTTTTAGCTCCACTGGCCGAAGGCCAGCGGGCTTATGTCATGGCCCGGTGTCCATCGTGCATCCGTCCGTCTGTGCGTTAACTTTTATTTCAAACATCTTCTTCTCTGAAACTACCCATCCAATTTTCATGAAACTTCACAGAAATGATCCTGCCATGGTCCTCTTCAGAATTTTTTGAAAGAATTTGATTCCTTCAAAAACTCTGGTTGCCATGGCAACAAAACTGAAAAATATTGGAAATCTTTAAAAATCTTCTTGTCTGAAACCATAAGGCATAGGGCTACCAAATTTGACATGTAGCTTTATGTAGTAGACCTCTATCAAGTTTCTTCAAATTATAGCCCTGGGGTCAAAATTGGCTCTGCGCCAGGGGTCACAAGTTTTACATAGGCTTATATAGAGAAAACTTTAAAAATTTTCCTGTACCTAGCTATAAGGCCTAGAGCTACCAAATTTTGCCTGTAGCTATATCTAGTGGGCTTCTACCAAGCGGGCCAGAATTTTAGCCCTGGGGTCAAAATTGGCCCCGCCGCAGGGGTCACAAGTTTTGCATGGGCTTACATAGTGACAACTTAAGAAATCTTCCTGTTTTGATTTTTTTTTTTTTTTTTTTAAATTAGCCTTGCGTCAGGGGTCTTACGTTTTACAGAGGCTTCATATGGACAAAACTTGAAAATCACCTTATTTATAACCATACAGCATAGACTTGTATTATGTTGGCATGTGGCTTTATCTTGTGGACCTCTACCAGGGTTCAAGTAATTATAGCTCTGGGATCAAAAATGGCTTTGCCCTGCGGGTCTCAACTTTCACATGGGCTTTTACAGAGAAAACTTTGTAAGTCTTCATTTTGAAACCATTTGGCTCAGAATTGAAATGTTTAGTATGTATGGTTTATATTTATAAGCCAGTGGAGCGATACAGGGCCATCATGGCCCTCTTGTTTTTCTTGGACTAAAATGTGCTTTTTTCTTTATATGCAATTTAAACCTTGGGTTTAAATTTTATTTCTTCCCTTTTTAGCTTGGCTGTCTGTGAAGAAAACCTTAGGTATTGTTATAGGCCTGTAGTCTGGGTCGTATTGATCGTCTCTGTTTTTCATACACTTTGACATTTTTTCTTGGATCTCTCTTATTACTGAAAATGTTTAGTTTAAACTTGGGCAAGTTGTTAACTGTCTGTAAAGGGGAAGATGTACAGCAAGGGCAGGTACATGTAACCCTGAACTATTTTTGTTTTGACATGGTAATAACCCCGTTTTAGCTCACCAGGATTGAGTCTAGGAGAAGCTATTATGCTACCCGGGCATTGGCACTGGCTTAGGCATTTATGTTGGCGTTTTATTTGGCATGATCTCAAGGTCAAAGTCATAGACATAGTTATTGTACATCAAAGCTTAATGTTAAAGTTTTTTAAGAGCTCACATTTTCCAAATCATGTGATGGATTTGGTTCATATTTGGTATAATGTTAGATATAGGTCCAAAGTTCTTTCTGCAGAACCCCTTTGTTCTTCCTTCCCCTCCTTCCATGATTTTTAGGTCTAGTTTATAGACCATTTACATCAAACTTTTACGTTAAATTGTTTTTAACAAATGTACATTTTCTGAACTATTTGGTATAATTATAGATACAGGTCAAAACTCCCAGCAATACCCATCCCCTGTCCATGACTTTAAGGTAAAGGTTGATAGATATGGGTCCAGACTTTCCTATAGCAATGTCCATACCCATGATCTTAAGGTCAAGGTCACAGATTTTGAAAATTCATGTAAAAGTTATTTTTGAGGTCCTTCTCACCAGACTCAATGATTGATTTGACTGAGATTTAGAGTGAAGATGGCTTTAGGTCTAGCTATACCCCTTCCAGTGCCTCTGGCTGTAAGGTCATTGTCAAGCTGTTGCACTAATCTAGGTGCCAGAGATGATGTTTGGTGTTCTGTCCCAGGCTGGACCCTGTTGCTGTGTCAAGGCTCTGCCACCCGAAAAAATAACTTCTCTAGGCAAGCTTTGCTGTCTGATGAAGTTCTTGTTTGGCTTAGAGTTTTCACTGAATAAGCAACAGCAGTGGAACATTGGTACCTGCGTATGGATACTCTTTCTTTGTTTTGAAATTTTCTGATGAAGAAATGCTTTAGAAGTACATGTATTGTCAGAGTGCTGTTCTGATGGGCATTGTTGTGATCATGCTAAAACTTCGACCTTTTCTGATGTCTCTGTCATTACTTAACCCTTTACCAGACAACAAAACTTTAGCCTTGTCCAAATTGGAAGCATTTGCAGACGACAATTTCAATGTGGCTCAAATGGTGCAACTTTGCTTTGATGGGGTAGAAAACATTGTGGTAACCAGCATTTTCTCCTTTTCCCACAACGTTTTCAAAAGGCTTCTTTCCCAGGGGCGTCAAAAGGTGTCATTGTGCAGTAAAGGGTTAACCCTTTCCCAAACGACAAATTTTGGACTGGTCCAAATTGAAAGAGTTTGCAGACGACAATTTTAAATTTGATGAAAATGGCAGAAAGGTCTCAAAAAGGGTAGAAAACACTGTGGGAAAAGGAGAAATTGCTCGTTATGAGCAATTTCTCCTTTTCCTACAGTGTTTTCAAAAGACTTGTACTGCAGACACGTGAAAACCAGGGCTTGTTTGGGAAAGGGTTAAGATATTTACTTCAAACGTGGGCTACTTGTAACCTATGAAAAGGGGAACTCAGACAATTAGGGCATGTGACCCTCAAGATATTTCTGACACTGTTATGCCCCATGGCTCCCCATGTCTTCTATCTACAACCCTGTCTGTTACCAGTTCATGCCAGCTATATATATGTGTGTGTGTGTGTGTGTGTGTGTGTGTGTGTGTGTGTGTGTGTGTGTGAAAAGTTCAACTGGTACTGGTTCAAGGATAATACATAAAAAACAAGAATAACATCACATGGGAGAATATAAGAATAAGATTTATTGCCGACCGGTTTCTTCCATTAAGGATTGCCCTGATGATTCCTTAATGGAAGAAACCGGTTTTTAAAAAGCTACTGAACAGTATTACTGCATAGTTAAAGTGTTTTTGATTATTACTTCCACCAGGGCATGGTTTCAGTGGGGATTACAACGAGTATTTTGGACTGAACACAGACACAGAATCTCTCACCTACCTCACACTGGCTAACTACATGCTGCACACTCTGTATCCTGACTTTATGATCACTGTGGCGGAGGTACAGAGAAATCTCAATATCTCCTTTTCTTCCGTCTTAACTCTTTACCAGACGACAAAATTTGAGCCTTCTCCAAATTGAAAGCATTTGCAGACGACAGTTTCAGTGTGACTAAAATGGTACAATTTTTCTTTGATAGGGTAGAAAACATTGTGGGAAAAGGAGAAAATGCTGGTTACCAGCATTTTCTCCTTTTCCCACAAATGTTTTCAAAAGGCTTCTTTCCCAGGGGCGTCAAAAGGTGTCATTGTGCGGTAAAGGTTGATTAGTACTTTAAGTGTTCTAGCTACTTTTGTGGACAGTGTAGATCAAGATCAGACTGCACAGAATGTGCAGTCTGATCTTGGATCTACACAGTCCTCTTATTTTGGAACACATTATGGCCTAAACGACCTTGATATTACAAGATTTTTGCTGTTTGTAGCTCTACTAGAGGGCTTATAACATTGCATGGTTTTTGTCATCCATTGTCCTTTTTATGTTTATGCAATAGTGCTTGAAGCTTTTTGTAATAAAAAGTAGCAATTTAACAATAAACACATGTAATGCTAAACAAAAGAAGTCTGATGAAAATTTCCTTTCATGCAATATAGTTTATATTTTTTATCACATAAAACCTCCTCCGGCAGTGTATTAAACCCATGACTTATTTTTGATAATACACTAGTGTATTAGCGTTTTTTGGGTCCCGGTTCAGATCAGTTTTTAGTCATGAGCGCGTGAAGCCGGAGAAACCAACCACAGCACGTGCCGGAATCTGTGCGACTACACCGTTTCACGGAAAAATGACGTCATTGTTGCTAGGACATATACGCGTGGAAAGGCAGCGAAAGTGTTAAATCAACAAAATTGAGGAAATAGGTGGACTAAGCCCCCCTCCCCCCACTCTAGCAACTGTTTCATTCTACTTTCGGAGTAAATGTCAAAGATCTATATACTCATGTACGTACACATTTGAAACGAAACTACAACTGTATACACATGGACCCGTAAATGGTGTATAGGCTAAAGGTGATGATGCAGGATGTTTTTTGACTCTCATTTGTTTTATATGATAAATAGAATCTCACATGGCTGTTTATGTATTATCATTTTTATCAAACTTATTGACTAAAATGTATTTGACACTCTATATATACTTTATGTACATGAAACCCTAAAATGTTACAGAAGGGTTGGCTATTTTGACTCTAGTAGAAGAGAATTTTCATTCAAGGGTTTAGAGCTAAAAGTGCATAGGAAAAATTGTTTAACTGTTTACCAAACGACAAAATTTTGGACTGGTCCAAATTGAAAGCATTTGCAGACGACAAAATAAATGTGACTTCAAAATTAAAACTCGTTTTGGGAAGGGTAGAAAACATTGTGGGAAAAGGAGAAAATGCTGGTTACCAGCATTTTCTCCTTTTCCCACAATGTTTTCAATAGGCTTCTTTCTCAGGGTCGGGATTGTGTGGTAAAGGGTTAACTGTTTTCTAATACTTGTCAGTAGTTGCAAGTAGGGCAGTTCAAGCCTTCATGGATCTCCTGTTTAAACTTTGTATAAAAGCAGCCAGTGGCACAGAAAGAATTTACATGAATGAAAAGGGAGTTTATTGCTTCTGCACAAAGTGTCAACCCAGCTCAGCCTGTGCAGGTTGTGCAGACTGACCTGGGTCTAAAGTTTCTTGCTATTTGTACATTTTCTACTTGTCCAAGGACCCTTCTGCTTCACGATTGAGCTGATTGTTAGACACAATGGATTTTACGGAGTCACATGTATATGATGACTTGCTTGGTATCATGCATTAGGGGATGCACTAAACTGCCTTTTCACAGAGCATGACTCATTTAGACTTAATTTTGGTCTTTCAGGATGTATCTGGTATGCCAGCACTGTGTAGGCCTGTAGAAGAAGGAGGTGGTGGGTTTGATTATAGACTGGCCATGTCTATACCAGACATGTGGATAAAGGTAAGCTAGCTGGGTGTTCGACGTTTTGTCGAAAACCACGTTCATCGAAAATGCTCCCTAGCCCTGACCCTTACCCTAACCCAGACAAATTGTGGCTCAAAATTTCCTCCCAGACTGAGCTTTTTATGAAATAAATCTAGGAATTTAGCAATCAGTATTTTAAAACATAGATTGATTTTGACGAAAACACACTTTCAACGAAATGTCGTGCACCAAAGCTAGTTGTATAGAAAATTATCTGTAAGTCACGGGTGATTTAAGTAATTTTGGATTAAAAACTAGGTCCTAAGATCAATTTTATGAAAAATGCATTGAATACAAAGATATACCTTAAGATTTTCTTTCGAATAAGTGAATGAAGGATTTTGGTCTTTAAATTCGAATAAATCATAATGTCATTGGCAAACCCCAGGCTGGTCAAGTTATCACTTGACAAGATTTTAGCTGATCTATAACTTTTACGGTGAAAAGACCTGAAATGCTACATTGTTTTGTAGATAAACCCTTTACCACACAATCCCGACTTTTAACAACCCTGGGGAAGAAGCCTTTTGAAAACATTGTGGGAAAAGGAGAAAATGCTGGTAACCAGCATTTTCTCCTTTTCCCACAATGTTTTCTACCCCACCCAAAACAAATTTCAATTTTTAACTCGCATTTATTTTGTTGTGTGCAAATTTGGACAGGTCCAAAATTTTGTCTTTGGTAAAGAGTTGACATCTTAGATTTACTTATCTTTGTAGACTCTGAAGGAGAAATCAGATGACGAGTGGGATCTTGCAAATATATGTTTCATATTAACAAATAGAAGATACACAGAGAAATGCATTGCTTATGCAGAGAGTCATGACCAGGCTTTAGTTGGTGATAAAACTTTGGCTTTCTGGCTGATGGACAAAGAGATGTACACCCATATGTCTGATTTATCTCCCCCTAGTTTGATTATAGACCGTGGTATAGCCCTACATAAAATGATAAGGCTGATCACCATTGGTTTAGGTGGAGAGGGATATTTGAACTTTATAGGTAAGATAAACTAAGACACAATACTTCAGCTCATTGGCTAGTGCATAGGTCTTGACCCAGGTATCATTTTGATCTATCCCCGGTGGGCCAAAACGAGGATTCTTCCTCTGGTGAATAATTGTTTTGACTATGACATTGTTCCTGTGGAAAGCAACCACATGCTTTAAAAAAAGAAAAACCCTGCAATGTACGGTTCAAAGAAACAACAGGGTGGTATGGTTAGGTGTGCTGACCAATGTAATAAAATTGAAATACATGTAATATTGTATATGTTATTACACACCAAATAAACAGAATGCTTTGTATATTGTGGTAGATCAATGATTGTTATGTTGTAAGGATTAGATGTATTTCCACTGAACCAACATCATATAGGATTTTTGCCATGCAGTATGTTCATGTTAAAAAAATTGGGGATTTTTAGTCTATAAGTATGTTTCAGTCTCCTTTCTCATTGAGGACAAGGAGGAAAAGGAGAATGATAGTTGGGATGATGTGAAAAATAATGCGGAAAAAGAAGAAATATCTTGAAACTGGTAATTTCTCATATTCCCATGATGTTTTCAGAAACTGTTCTGCAGCCCCATTTAACCCTTTACAACACAATCCCGTATTTAAACAACTCTGAGGAAGAAGCCTTTCTTAAACATTGTGGGAAAAGGAGAAAATGCTGGTAACCAGCATTTTCTCCTTTTCCCAAAATGTTTTCTAACCTTTCAGAGACAAATATCACCTACACAGATGCATTAAGTCCCCTGTTCACAGAGCATGGCTCATTTATATTTATTTCCCTTTCAAAGAGAAGACCCTTCATTCTAAGAACTTTAAAATGTTGTCCTCAATTTCAAATGCTGTCAATCAGATAAATTCTAAAATTTTGTCATCCAGCAAAGAGTGCAATGTAGATCAATCTTTCCTGGAACAGGTAATGAGTGGGGTCACCCGGAGTGGCTGGATTTTCCGAGAATTGGAAACAACGAGAGTTACCACTACTGTAGGCGTCAGTGGAACCTTCTGGACAATCACCTTCTGAAATACAAATATCTGAACAATTTTGATAGAAATATGATGCACGTGGAGAAAAACTATGGTTGGCTTGCGCCGCTGTCACAGGTATGTTTATACAACATGTTGTTTTTTTTTGTAAGGGCATAGTTCCTGGTGTGGCCCATGGCTTTTAGCCATACTAATAATTTGGCAGCTAAAAGACTAGCCATGTAAATATTCTGGCTAGATGCAAATAGCATCAGACAATGGAGCTTGACAGGTACACAGGTGTTCATACTGGACAAGCTCTTTAACGTTTACCACACAATCTGGAGTTGTAACAACCCTGAAAAGGAAGGCTTTTGCATTGTGGGGAAAGGAAAAAATACAGGTAACCAGCATTTTCTCCTTTCCCCACAATGTTTTCTACCTCTTCAAATACAAATTCCATAATTTGAGTCACACTGAATTTGTCGTCTGCAAATGCTTTTAATTTGGACAAGCCAAAAATTTTGTTGTTTGGTAAAGAATTAACTATGATACGCTTACTCTTCACTGGACAACAAAATTTTAGACTTGTCTTATTTCAAAGCATTTGCAGACTATTAATTAAATGTGGGTCAAATGTAGGAACTTGTCTTTGAAAGAGTAGAAAACATTTTGCTGGTTACAAGACAATGCTACCAAAGTGAAGGAACATTTACCTTGTGTGCACTCTTGCGGCCACACTTTCAATTTGGTCACATTGTGTCAAAAAGTAGCCACTTGGCCATGAATCTTAGAAAAACATTGTGTGCATTCTAGAGGCCACATTTTCAGCCTGATGGTCTTGAAACATGGTCAGAATCCTTGTCTTAATAATATCTCGGACAAGTTTGAAATTAGGTCATGTTGGGTCAAAAAGTGGGTTACTGAGCCAAATCTTAGGAAAAGCTTATGTGCACTCTAGCGGCTACATTTTCAGCCTGATGCTTATGAAAGTAGCTCAAATTATTTGTCTTGATAATATCTCAGACAAGTTGGAAATTGGGTAAAAAAGTAGGTCAATGGGCCAAATTTTAGGAAAAGCTTGTGTGCACTCTTGCGGCTACATTTTTAGCCTGATACTCATGAAAGTAGGTCAGATTATTTGTCTTGATGATATCTCAGACATGTTAGAAATTGGGTAATGTCGGATCTAAACGTAGGTCACTGGGCTAAATCTTAGAAAAACCTTGTCTGCACTCTAGAGGCAACATTTTCAGCCTGTTACCAATGAAACTTGGTCAAAATCTTTGTCTTGATAATACCTTAGACATGATTGAAATTGGGTAATGTTGGGTCAAAAAGTAGGTCACTGTGCAAAATCTAAGAAAGACCTTGTGTACATTAAAGAGGCCACAATTTCAGCCTGATACTCAGGAAGGATCAGGAAGGTTGGATAACTATTTAAGTTTATTCAAGATAATTATTTCATATTTCCAGCAATATGTGAGCAGAAAGCATGAAGGAGACAAAGTGCTTGTGTTTGAGCGAGCTGCAAGGCTTGTATTTGTATTTAACTTCCATCCAACACAAAGTTACACAGACTACAAAATTGGTGTAGAGCTTCCAGGAAAGTAAGGACAATAGTTCATGTGCCATTTTCAGCTCGGCTGTTTTCAAAGAAAACATCGAGGTATTGTCATAGCCCTGGCATCATTGTCTGCGTCATTGTCGTCCTAAAACTTTAACCCTTTCCCAAACAAGCCCTGGTTTTCACGTGTCTGTAGTACAAGTCTTTTGAAAAC
This sequence comes from Tridacna gigas, assembly GCA_945859785.2. Lineage (NCBI taxonomy): Eukaryota > Metazoa > Mollusca > Bivalvia > Cardiida > Cardiidae > Tridacna > Tridacna gigas. Next base: position 6,082,044 of record OX244038.2, on the reverse strand, counting down.
ACTGTGGGAAAAGGAGAACTTGCTCTTAACGAGCAATTTCTCCTTTTCCCACAGTGTTTTCTACCCTTTTTGAGAACTTCCTGCCATTTTCATCAAATTTAAAATTGTCGTCTGCAAACTATTTCAATTTGGATCAGTCCAAAATTTGTCGTTTGGGAAAGGGTTAATAATATCTCTGTTATTATTAAAGATATTTTTATACCCCTCAACCTGTAAAGTAGTGTAGGGTAAACTGGTTTCACCATGTCTGTTTCACCATCAATCCGTCTGTCCATCTGCCTGTCCATTTGTCAATCTCTCTGTCTTGTTTTCGTTTCCATGGTCTGAATCAAAAGCTGTTTGACCTAGGACCCTGAAACTTTGTACAAGTTTTTAAGGAGGTGCCCTTTTGTTTTGGGGTCACATGGGTCAAACGTCAAGGTAACAGGTGAACTTCATTTTCTCTGATTGTGCTACTTCAGTGAAAAGGTGCTGGTGGGAGATATTTTTGTCCGTTTTTCGACAGTTCTGTTACTTCAAATGTGAACAAGTTGTTAAGTATCATAAGGGGAACCCATAATACAGAAGCAGGCAACCTTCAATGGACACAGTTAAACATAGACATTTTATAATATCTCTGTTATTACTGAAGATATTTACTTCAGACTTACGGAAGTTGTTAGTGATCTTAAGGGAAACCCATTAAACAAGGGCAGATAACCATCAAAGTATTTTTGACACAGTTATGCCCCTTTTTGATGTAGAATTTTCACTGAAAATCAATCAACTGAAGCCAAGCATTGGCACCCTCATACGGTCCTTTTATTTACTATCTTGAGGTGTACTGGAATCAGGTCATTCTCCTTCCCATTCATTCCTTCAGTGCAATTTGTGTCCTCCTTCCCCTCCAGCCAAGCCCCTGTAGCTCAGTCGGTAGCACACAGGACTTGAGAACAGGAGGTCGCTGGTTCGACCCCCGGCTTGGCCAATTTCTTTACGAGGATTGATCATCGCGACAGGGTTCATTCCTCTCTCACGCAGACCATTGTTTCGACGACGGTTATGTGGGAAAGCAGCCAGTGGCTGGGAAAGAATATTGTGCGGAGTACTGGTAAACGAAACTCCAGGGAAGCATGGATAGGTGCACTGGCTGCCATAATATAACTGAAATAATGTTGAAAACGGTGTTAAAAAACATGCAATCAATCAATCAACCTTCCCCTCCAACACTTTTCTTGCAATTTTAGTAAAATTTTAAAATAAAAAGCATTCCTACTATTGGAAATTAAGCGCCTGCAATTCTTATACTGATTTGTCAACAATTATAGGAGTTAATCGTTTACCAAATGACAAAATTTTAGACTTGTCTTAATTTTTAAGTTGCAGGTGACAAATTAAATGTAGCTCACATGTTGCTATTTGTCTTCAAAAGAGTAGAAAACATTGTGGGAAAAGGAGAAAATGCTGGTTACCAGCACTTTCTCCTTTTCCTACACTGTTTTTGAAAGCCCTCCACCTCAAGCTCTTGAAAACGTTGTTGGGAAAGGAGAATTTTCTGGTAACCATATATAGGTTTTCTTCTCTCCTGGCCATGATTTTACCCTTCTCATAGACAGCCTTGTCATTTGAGCCACTTTTGTCACCTGTAAATGCTTTCAATATGGTAACTTCTAAAATTTTGTCATTGCGTAAAAAACGAGGGTTTTAAAGAAGATGACCAAATTTTGGTTTCATTCATTTTGAAAGCACTTGTAGACAACAAACTAAATGTGGCTGAAATGGTAGGATTTATCTTTGAAATGGTGGAAAACATTGTGGAAAATGGAGAAAATGCTGTATACAAGCAATTTCTACTTTTCTTGCAATGTTTTCAAAAGCCCCCTTCTTCAGGATCATTGTCCTATAAAATATATATTTAATATGAAAATATTAAAGATGTGATTGTTTGGTAATGGGTCAACTCTTTACCACACAATCCAGACTTTTAACTACCCTAAGAAAGAAGTCTTTTGAAAACATTGTGGGAAAAGGAGAAAATGCTGGTAACCAGCATTTTCTCCTTTTCCCAAAATATGTTCTATCCCTCCCAAAACAAATTTCAGTTCTAAAGGCACGACATCTGCAACTGCTTTCAATTTCAACGAGTCTAAACTTTTGTCGTTTGGTAAAGAGTTAAAGTGAAAAGTTATCTCCCTTAGGTACAAGATAGTTCTAGATAGTGATTCTGAGGAATGTGGTGGACACAAAAGACTGGATCATAACACAGAGTTCTTTACTTTCAACGAGCATTGGGACAACAGACAAAACGCTTTAATGGTAAGTTACTTTTCTGATCTGTTTACCATACGACAATTTTTTGGACTGGACGAAATTCAAAGCATTTGTAGATGGCAAATTAAATGTTACAAAAATGATGATTTCTGTCTCAGATAGGGTAGAAAACATTTTGGGAAAAGGAGAAAATGCTGGTTACCAGCATTTTCTCCTTTTCTCAAAATGTTTTCAAAAGCCTTCTCTTTTAAGGTCATTAAAAGTCAGGATTGTGTGGTAAAGTGTTAATTGATAACTTGCAGAGGACAAGGTGGTTGTTGCTCAAATGACTGGGTGTCTTTGAAATTATAGAAAACAAAAGGAGAAATTGTGGTTACCACTATTTTCTCCTTTACCCACAATGTTGTCGGATGCCTTCTTTCTCAGGGTCATTAAAACTTGGGAAAATGGGGTAAAGGGTTAATGTCTTTGCTTGCTGTTTGACTTTAACCCTTTACTACACAATTCAGAGTTTTAACAACCCTGAAAAAAGACAGTTTTTGTGGGAAAAGGAAAGAATGCTGGCACTACTTTTCACACTATTTTTATAACCCCCCCCCCTCCCACACCTTCAAAATAGTGGGGGTATAATGGTTTCACCATGTCTGCCTGTCTGTCCGTCCATCTGTCCCACTCAATCTGTACATCTTTTCATTTCCATGCTCTTATTCAAAAGCCTTTTGACCTAGGACCCTGAAACCTTATACAGGCGTTGCTCATGATTTTAAGGAGGTGACCTGTTGTTTTGGGCTCACATTGGTCAAAGGTCAAGGTCATAAGTGAACTTCGTTTGAAAATCGTTTCCGTGCTCAAACTCAAAAGCTATTTGACCTAGGACCCTGAAACTTTATACAAGTGTTGCTTATGACCCAAGGTGGTGCCCTATTTTTTAGGGGCCACATGGCCAAAGGTCAAGGTCACAGGTGAACTTTGTTTAAATGCTTTCTGTAACTCAAAAGCTGTTTGACCTGGGACCCTGAAATTATATACAAGTGTTGCTCATGACTCAAGGAGGTGCCCTATTGTTTTTGGATCACATGGGTCAAAGGTCAAGGTCACGGATGAACTTTGTTTTGAAAATCATTTCCGTTCTCTAATTGTGTTGATTCAGTTACAAGGTGCTGGTGGGGGGGTATTTGTCCGCTTTGCGACAGTTCTAGTTGTTTACTTCCTCATAGACAAATGTCGTCATTTAACCATTTAATTTGTCCTTTGCAGATGCTTTCTGTTTGGACAGTCAAAATTTTGCCATCTGGTAATGGGCTAATTTGTTCACATGTGGTTTCAGTTGAAAATGTTTCTGCTGTTAAAATGTTAAAAGTTTTGAATGTTTATATCAATTACGCCTATACTGTAAATACATGTGAACTTTGTGTGCCTGTGTCATAGAAAACTGTTTGAAAACACCGGGGGGGGGGGGCTAGCTATTACATCACTTTCCACAATGGTTTCAAGATGTAGTCGAAGTAATTGCTGCATTTTCCACAAGATGTTGTTCATGAGAAAAGACATTTTCTAGCAGATGTGTATTCTTTATATCTTTCATAAAGAACTGATAATGTAAAAAAAAAAAAAGCTGTACAGTAATGGTTTCATTTGTTTGCATATACCACTCAGTATCAGTATATAATGGCAAAGGAGTTTAACCCTTTCCCAAAACGACAAAATTGTAGACTGGTCCGAATTGAAAGCATTTGCAGATGACAAGATAAATGTAATTAAAAAATTAAAAATTGTTTTGGGTAGGGTAGAACATTGTGGGAAAAGGAGAAAATGCTGGTTACCAGCATTTTCTCCTTTTCCCACAAGGTTTTCAAAGGACTTCTTTCACAGAGTCGTTAAAAGTCGGGATTGTGTGGTAAAGAGTTAACCCTTTCCCAAACGAAAAATTTTAGATCCTTCTGAATTGAGAGCATCTGCACCTGACGAATTTGGATGTGGTAAAATGATCTGAAGTTCTTTGACAAAGTACATGTAGAAAACATTGTGGGAAAAGGAGGAAATGCTGGTTACCAGCATTTTCTCTTTTTCCCCACAATGTTTTCAAAAGGCCTCTTCCCGTGGGTCGTGAAAACACGGGATTGTTTGGTAAAGGGTTAAACAAATTATCAAAGGCTGTACAGTTACTGCTGGACTCTAAATTCCAAGACTTGTTCTGTGATTAACTGATACAGAACTTATGTCTTGTCCAGTCTGAATGTAAATCAGGTAAGTTTGAGTGGTAAATTCGAATCTTCAGCCATGATATTTAACAAAGATTCTATATCTGTCCACTAGATCATTATGTGTGTATTTGTTGTCTTAAGAACATGAAAGTTTGTAACAAATGCATAGCTCAAATACAAACCGCTCCAGCTGGGATTCGAACCAGTGCGGCAAAGATCCTCTTTTATTGAGGTTTAAAAGCCAATACACTAACCCCTGAGCTAAAGAGAATTCTCCCTAACGCAGTTGTCAGGTATAGATTTTATACGGGAAGAAGCTATGCTGTAAGGAAGGAGTGATCTCTTTTTCCCCCTCTTAAGAGAAGTCATCATTTTGATGACGGAAAGCCTTATTAGGCAGTAAGTCTATTATTGAGAAAACAAATGGCTCAATGGCCAATAACGGGCAATTTTATAAACAACAAATAGCTCAGTGGCCAGTAACGGGCAGACAACAAAATGGCTCAAAGGCCAATTCCTGACGAGCCCCCATCTTTCAAACATGAAAGATCATAACAAATGCATAGCTCATATACAAACTGTTCAGGCTGGGATTCGAACCCGTGCAGCAAAGATCCTCGTTTATCGAGGTTTAAAAGACCAATACACTAGCCACTGAGCTAAAGAGAATTCTCCCTAACGCAGTTGTCAGGTACTGATTTTATATGGGAAGAAGCTATGCCGTAAGGAAGGAGTGATCTCCTGTAACAGTTATTACATGCATGTGTCAAAGGAAACTGCATGTGTAAATTGAAAGAATATGGTAAGCCAGTGTAGCAGTAGAGATGGGAAAAAAAGAAGAAAATTAGAAAGTCTCCTATCAGAAAGCCATGTTTGTACTCTATCCAATCTCCTAACTTCTTTACTGTGTGAGTTTATGTAATTAAGCTCTTTACCAAACGACAAAATTTTAGAGTAATCCAATTTGAAAGCATTTGCAGACAACAAATTACATGTTGCACAAATTATGAAATTTGTCTTTGAAAGGGTAGAAAACATTGTGGGAAAAGGAGAAAATGCTGGTTACCAGCATTTTCTCCTTTTCCTACAATGTTTTCAAAAGCCTTCTTCTACAGGGTTGTTAAAAGTCGGGATTGTGTGGTAAAGGGTTAAAACCTGTGATTATTCTTTTATTCATGTCCTAGTGTTAAGGTTTTGTGCTATGCTTTGCAGTCATCAGTTTTTTTATCTGGTACAGCGAGGGACACATACCGTCAGGGGCAAAAGTATTTCGTCAACTGCTGAATTCCCATTGATTTACATGCATTTTGCAGTGTGCAAGAAAATTATATTTGTTCTGATTATGTATTTTGAAGGAGAACTATATAATGGTGGAAATGGTCCTTACTTGAGCTATTTACCTTAACCCTTTACCAGATGACAAAATTTTGGCCTTGTCCAAATTGAAAGCATTTGCAGATGACAATTTCAGTGTGGCTCAAATGGTGCAATTTTTCTTTGATAGGGTGGAAAACATTGTGGGAAAAGGAAAAAATGCTGGTTACCAGCATTTTCTCCTTTTCCCACAATGTTTTCACAAGGCTTTTTGCCAGGGTTGTTAAAAGGCTGCTTTGAGCGGTAAAGGGTTAATATGCTATAATTGTTCCTTGCCTGGCATCAAAGTTGTAGCTCTCTTAGAACCTTGTGGTAGTATAATTCCATTGAACTTTGGCATCACCAGCATTGAGGTTAATATTGAAAACATTTTTTTAACATACTTATCGCTTCAGAATAGCTACATTTTCATTAGCTCAGCTGTTTTTGAAGAAAACGTTGAGCTATTGTCATAGCCCTGTTGTCTCTGTCATCATTGTGCAAAATTTTTGACATTTTATAATACGTCTTTCATATCATAACTTGGACTAGTTGTTAACTATCAAAAGGGGAACCCATACAAGAGTGGCAGGTAACCATCTAAGTATTTTTGACACAGTTATGCCCCTTTTTTGACTTAAAATTTTCACTGAGTCATTTAACCATCAAAATATTTTTGACTCATGTATGCCCCTTTTTTGACTCAGAATTTTCACTGAAAATCAATCTATCACTAAAGGCAATTTTCACTGAAAATCAATCTATTACTAAAGGCAATTTTCACTGAAAATCAATCTATTACTAAAGGCAATTTTCACTGAAAATCAAACTATAAGTATAGGCAATTTTCACTGAAAATCAATCTATAAGTAAAGGCAATTTTCACTGAAAATCAATCTATTACTAAAGGCAATTGCAACCGAGGATTGGCACCTGCATGTGGTGCTCTTGTCATATGCATGTGGTGCTCATACGTGTAAGTCAATGGGGTATTCAGGATCTGATGAAATATTTGTGGTCACTGACTGTAGATGTTGCAAAAACAGTCTTTGAAATTGAAATGTACAGGTGTGGCCTTAACCTTTTCAGTGCCACAGGCAAAATAGGGGCTTTTGTATTTGGGTTAGATCAAGATCAGACTCCACAGATCATGCAGTTTTATTTGGATCTATACAGACTGCTTGTTTTGTCAAGCCTACATGATAAAACGCTATCTGAGTTTCAGTGGAGTTGTATTTTAAGCAGTCAAAAGATGTTTAACCCTTTCCCAAACAAACCCTGGTTTTCACGTGTCTGCAGTACAAGTCTTTTGAAAACACTGTGGGAAAAGGAGAAATTGCTCGTAATGAGCAATTTCTCCTTTTCCCACAGTGTTTTCTACCCTTTTTGAGAACTTTCTGCCATTTTCATCAAATTTAAAATTGTCGTCTGCAAACTCTTTCAATTTGGACCAGTCTAAAATTTATCATTTGGGAAAGGGTTAAATTAGTATATTTGGCTCTGAAAAGAGTAGATTATTTTTCATTATCCCTGTCTTTAGGGGATGCATTCAAATTTGTGTGCTGCAAAATTGTTGACATTAGGTAATGATATGATAGCCTGTAAGGCACTGTAGAGGAATATGTTTTAGCAAAACTTATTTTTGTTTTTATTCTTCTCTGGCAGGTGTATATTCCGAGTAGGGTCGCTTTTGTGCTGGCCAAACAAGACGATTGACACAAAACCTGGACTTCTAGGACATAAAATACCCTTATATACCATATTTTATTCTGGTCGAAGACTAGTTGCTAGTGTTTTTAATCTTTTGCTGCCATAAATACAGTACATTTAAGCCATGTAAAACATACATGTAATTCAACCCTTACAGCTCCTTTCACTACTCTAGTTGCCTTTGTAGTCAGTGTAGACCAAGGTCAGACTGCACAAAATATGCAGTCTGATTTTTTATCTACACTGTCCGCTTTGCTGAAATAGTGCATACAAAAGGCAGCCACAAAATTGCAATTATCTGGGTTTTACTCTAGAATGAAAATATGCTTTGGGTTTATTTGGTGCATTAACTCTTTATCACACAATCCAGAGTTTTAACGACCTTGAAAGAAAAGGCTTTTGAAAACATTGTGGGAAAAGGAGAAAATGCTGGTAACCAGCATTTTCTCCTTTTCCCACAATGTTTTCCATCCTATCAAAGACAGAAATCGCCATTTGAGTTACATTTACTATGTTGTCTGCAAATACTTTCAATTTGGTCCAGTCCAAAATTTTGTCGTTTGGTAAAGGGTTAAGGGTCAAACAATACTTGAATATAAATCTTTGCCAGAGGACAAAATTGTAGACTTGTCTGAATAGAAGCATTTGCAGATAATGAAATTAAATATTGTTCAAATGATGGAATTGGTCTCCAAAAAGAGCCTTTCATAATGTAAGTTGCCTTTGTAGCCAGTGTAGATGAAGATCAGATTGCACAAAATGTGAAATCTGATCTTTGATCTATGCTGTTCGCTTTGCCGAGACATTTTGGATAAGAGAAGCCTTGATTACTGCAATTATTTGGGTTTCATATCTGGACTTACAATGTCTTTTGGGTTAATCATTGCTTTAACTCTTTACCAAACAACAAAATTTTAGACTTGTCCAATTTGAAAGCATTTGCAGACGACAAATCAAATGTGGCTCAAAAATTGAAATTTGATTTGGGAATGATAGAAAAAATTGTGGGAAAACATTGTGGGAAAAGGAGAAAATGCTGGTTACCAGCATTTTCTCCTTTCCCCACATTGTTTTCAAAAGGCTTTTTCTTCAGGGTCATTAAAAGTCAGGATTGTGTGGTAAAGGGTTAACTCTTTACCAAACAAAATTTTAGACTTGTCCAATTTGAAAGCATTTGCAGACAACAAAATAAATGTAACTGAAAAATTGAAGTTTGTTTTGGGAAGGGTAGAAAATATTGTCGGAAAAGGAGAAAATGCTGGTTACCAACATTTTCTCCTTTTCCCACAATGTCTTCAAAAGCCTCATTCCTTAGGGTCATATAAACTTGGGATTGTGTAGTAAAGGGTTAAGAGTTAAAAGACTTAAACACAAAATCTCCTTTTCCTGTAATATTTTTGAAAGCTGTCTTCATCAGGGTAGTAGGATTGTTTGGTGAAGTGTTAACAAATGAGTCAAAGAGGCCCCACACCCTGGATGGATCACTGTGTAAACTAATAAGGTACCAGTATTATTTTGTACATAGCAAGCTTTATAGTTTCTTTGTGTATCTAAAGAAACATGGTGTTTAGCTTTTTGTTTTACGCGGGTAAATGGGTTGTTGCTTTGTTTTTACTTTGAAATCATGGTTTATTACTGATATATATTACTGCACTGTCAACTTTGAGTTGATTCTTATTTTATTGAACATTAGAGCCTGACCGGGTAGCTCAGTGGTTAGCGTATCTGACTCGTGACCTGGTGGTTGTGAGTTTGATACCCGGTTGAGGCAAACTTTCTTTCCAGCGATTTTTCGCGTCTCACCTCTGATGCATGTGAGAAAAGTAGTCAGTGGCTTTGGAAAGAAAGTTGTGGCAGTACTGGTGTGAGAAAGCCAGGAAACACATGGGTGTGTCACTGACTGCCATGATATGACCTGACCTGTTAAAATGATGTTAAAATCCAAAACAAACGAAACGAAATTATTGAACATTTACCGTACAATCCCGAATTTTAACGACCTTGAGGAGAAAGCCTTTTGAAAACATAGTGGGAGCAGGAGAAAATGCTGGTAACCAGCATTTTCTCCTTTTCCCACCATGTTTTCTACCATATCAAAGAGAAGTTCCATCATTTGAGTCACATTTAATTTGTCACCTGCAGTTTGCTGTCAGTTTGGACAAGTCTACATTTTTTTGTGTTGGTAAGATTTAAGTCACACGTGTTGTACTCCTTTATTTATAAATTAGTGGAGAGAAAATGTCTAGACTACTGCATAAGTGGATGGCGCCTTTTAAAAAATTTGCGAATTACCGATTACAGACATTTTACATACAGAAGTATTTGCGAATTCAAGACACTTGTTACTTGTTGGTATATTTGTGGTAAAATATCCGAACAGAAAAGTTTTCAAATTTGCGAAAATCGCAAAAATTTCAACGTCACAAAAATTTCCACTTATACAGTATTTAACTCTTTACCACACAACAAAATTTTAGACCAGTCCAAATTGAAAGTGTTTGCAGATGACAGATAAAATGGGACACGAACGACAGTATCTGTCTTTGAGATTGTTGAAGACATTAATTTGCGGGAAAAGAAGAAAATGCTGGTAACCAGCATTTGCTTCTTTTCCCACAATGTTTTCAAAAGCCTTCTTCTGCAGAGTTGTTAAAACTTGGGAGTTTTTGGTAAAAATTTAACCTATTACTGTGTTAATATGACTTTTCACACCCTCACAATGACACATTTCAAAAGTATGTTTAGAAAATAAGCAATTACTTGTAAAAAGCAGAATGCTTCTTTTTTATCTTTGTTTCTTTAATACTATGGAAGCTGATTTTTTTCTCCACTTAACCCTTTTCCAAACAAGCCCTAGTTTTCACGTGTCTGCAGTACAAGTCTTTTGAAAACACTGTGGGAAAAGGAGAAATTGCTCGTAACGAGCAATTTCTCCTTTTCCCACAGTGTTTTCTACCCTTTTGGAGACCTTTCTGCTATTTTCATCAAATTTAAAATTGTCGTGTGCAAACTCTTTCAATTTGGACCAGTTCCAAAATTTGTCGTTTGGGAAAGGGTTAAGTTTATATCTTTTATGAGATTTTTTGTAGGTTTCGGTCTGTCTAAACTTAGCCCATATAGCAATGGGTTATTTGTTTTAACTCTTTACCAAACAACAAAGTTTTAGTGTTGTCCAAATTGGAAGAATTTGCAGACAACAAAATAAATGTGACTGAAAAATTAAAATTTCCTTCGGGAAAGGTAGAAAACATTGTGGGAAAAGGAGAAAATGCTGGTTACCAGCGTTTTCTCCTTTTTCCACAACGTTTTCAAAAAGCTTCTTTCACAGGGTCATTAAAAGTCGGGATTGTGTGGTAAAGGGTTAAAGGGGATATGGTTTATTAGTATAGAGATAATGGTTACAAAAGAAGTTGGTTTTTATTACTCTAAAAAAAAATATTTATTTTAAAGTTTTACTATCTAACTCCTTAGCACAATTCAAAATTTTAGACTTGGTCATAATACAATTATTTGAGCCATGCTCTGGTTAACCCTTTCCCAAACAAGCCATGGTTTTCACGTGTCTGCAGTACAAGTCTTTTGAAAACACTGTGAGAAAAGGAGAAATTGCTCGTAACGAGCAATTTCTCCTTTTCCCACAGTGTTTTCTACCCTTTTTGATAACTTTCTGCCATTTTCATCAAATTTGAAATTGTCGTCTGCAAACTCTTTCAATTTGGACCAGTCCAAAATTTGTCGCTTGGGAAAGGGTTAAAGGGGGCTTAATGCATCTCAATGATGCATTATACCAGCCCGCCTGGGTGGCTCAGTGGTGAGCGTGTCGGACTTATGACCTGGTGGTTGTGAGTTCGATACCCGGTTGTGGCGAACTTTCTTTCCGGCGTATTTTCGCCTCTCACCTCTGCTGAAGCATGTGAGAAAAGTAGTCGGTGGCTTTGGAAAGAAAGTTGTGTTAGTACTGGTGTGAGAAAGCCAGGAAACACATGTGCGTCACCGACCGCCATGATATGACCTTAGCTGTTAAAGTGGCGTTAAACCCCAATACAACCAATACAACCAACATTATACCAAGCAAGTCATCATATAATCATGGATCCATAAAATCCATTCTGCCAGACAATCCACCCTCGTTAACCCAGGTGTGAAGTATTACCCTTCATCACCCCTGGGACATTCAATTGCGAAACCGTCGTTTCTATGAATATTCATAAGATTGCGAATTACTCCCAATAGCCAATCGAATTGTCGATGACATAATGGTACTCTCTTGTAGTGGAGGATAATTACATTTCTTCCGTTGTTATGAATAAACCGGGTAAAACAGCATCATTATCAAAGAATATGGCGGCCGCCGGTGGGCCCTCCTTCTGTGGCATTTGCCTTACGACAATCCAGGGCAGACATTACAAATCCTTGTATACGAAGGCAAGTATTCAGAAATACAGCTTGCTGTTGCAGTCCTTAGGGGTATGTAGCAGGGGTGACGTCATCCTCGTTGATACAGTTCAGATGTGTTCCGTAAACTACATTCATTGACTTGATTGGTTGTACACAAGGTAAAAATAGAAATGATGGCATATGGTTGATAAAAATAGATTAAATTTTCTCACTGAAAAACTGAGATTACCAATCAAAATTCCTGATGAATAATTCATGAGAACGAAAAAACATACGCGAGATAACCCAGGGGCGATGAATGTAGTTTACGGAATACATCGGAACTGGGTCAACGAGGATGCCTAACAACCAGCTAAACCCTGAGGTACTATGGCCCTGTGCAGGCTGACCTGGGTAGATGCTTTTGCAGATACATTAAGCCCCCTTATCACAGAGCATGGCTCATTTATAAGCAACAGACTGATTAAAATGGTACATTTATTTGTCTTTAATAACATTGTGGTAAATGGAAATTGCTGACTAACAGTATTTTTTCCTTTCCCCACAATGTTTTCAGAATCCATCTTCCCTATGTTTGAAAAGCACGGGAATGTTTGGTAAATACAATTAGAGTTTTGCTCTGTTGTATTCAAGAAATTTGAAAAAATATCAAAACTCAGTTGAATAAAACTCAGCTGTGAGCCCAAGCGAAATTAAGATCGTGGTAAAATGGGTAGTTTGCTGTTGTTAATGAGCAGCTACTGCATTTGCGGTGTTGTTGTCTGTAAGACTGAGTGTTGAAAGATAAAATTTGCTGTATAATCAGAGCTAGCGTAATTGTTATTAATACAACATGAGATGTTAACAAGTACCGCCATATTGTGACTGATAAATCAGCTTCATTATAAGTGAAGTGTTGTTAAGTGTGATTTTTTAACACTGAAGCTGCTGAATAAATGAAACACAAATTTCTACTCAATACTAAAAGCCCTAACATTGCGGTTTCAAAGTTGATTTCACCGGAAAGAAAATACCATATTGGACAGTGTGGATCAAAGATCAGACTGCACGTTATGTGCAGTCTGATCTTGATCTACACTGTCCGCGAAAGGTCAGTGGGTCGCGATTAGCAGCTTAAGGGTTAACCTTTACCATACATTGCTGCCTTTTAACGCCCCTGGGAAAGAAGCCTTTTGAAAACATTTTGGGAAAAGGAGAAAATGCTGGTAACAAGCATTTTCTCCTTTTCCCCCAATGTTTTCTAACCAACCAAACTTTAATTTCAATTTTTGAGTTACATCCATTTTGTTGTCTGCAAATACTTTCAGTTTAGACGAGCCCAAAATATTGTCATTTGGTAAAGAGTTAGGTGTGATTTGTTAAAATGCTGGTTATGTTTTTCAAGCCTTAACTCTTTACTAGACAATTTTGGACTAGTCCAGATTAACAGCATTTGCAGACGACAAATCAAAGGTATCTTAACCCTTTCCCAAATGATAAATTTTAGACTGGTCCAAATTGAAAGAGTTTGCAAACAACAAGTTTGAATTTGATGAAAATGGCAGAAAGGTCCCAAAAAGGGTAGAAAACACAGTGGGAAAAGGAGAAATCGCTTGTTACGAGCAATTTCTCCATTTCCCACAGTGTTTTCAAAAGACTTGTGCTGCAGACACGTGAAAACCAGGGCTTGTTTGGGAAAGGGTTAATGGATTGGATCTGTGTTTGAAAGGGTAGAAAATGCTGGTCACCACCATTTTCTTCCTTTTCCCACAATGTTTTCTGAGGCCTTCTTCTTAAGGGTTGTGAAAACATGGAATTGTATGGTAAATGATTAAAATGCCAAGCACTCTATGAAAAGACAGGATGTGGCAACTTAAAACTTGTTTTGGATAGAAACATCTCACAACATAGGGAACCAATATACATTGTATGTAGATCAAAGATCAGGCTTTACTTTCTGTTCAGGCTTATCTAAATCTAAATTGACCACTTTTGCAGCTTAACTCTTTACCACACAATCCTGACTTTTAACGACCCTGAGGAAGAAGGCCTTTGAAAACATTGCGGGAAAAGGAGAAAATGCTGGTAACCAGCATTTTCTCCTTTACCCACAATGTTTTCTAATCTATCAAGGGCAGATTTCATCATTTGGGCTGCCCTTAACTTGTCGTCTGCAAATGCCTTTAACTTGTCGTCTGCAAATGCCTTCAATTTGGACCAGTCTAAATTTTGTTGTTTGGTAAAGGGTTAAGTTTAGATTTGGAATTTAAGGTGTAAGCAAAAAGTGTGTTGTTATACTTACTTCGGGACTGTTTTTATATAATTTATTATAATGGACAGTAAACCTAAAAAAATTGTGCAAAGTGCCATTTTTTTTTTCATAATAAAAGTAAATGGAAGAGGATGCTATGTTGAGTTGAATTATCTACTTTTCTCTACCTTTCTGAAAGACCAATTCATTGTCTGTTCGAATGACAAAATTCTAGGCTAGTCCAAATTGAGAGTATTTGTAGACAACAAAGTAAATTTGACTAAAGACCTGAGATTTGTTCTAAGAATGGTAGAAATGGCAAAGAAATGAAATTTTGAACCCACAGATGGAGAAACAGTTGGAAACCTATTATCTATGCCTCCAAAATTTTTGGGGGGTAGTTTGAAAAAAACAATATTAACCCTTTACCACACGATCCCAACTTTTAACGACCCTGTAAGAGAAGTCCTTGGGAAAACATTGTGGGGACAGGAGAAAATGCTGGTAACCAGCATTTTCTCCTTTGCCCTCAATACTATCTTTCAATGAAATATCCCATCATTTGAGACCGATTTATTTTGTTTTCTGCAAATGCTTTGAATTGGAAATTTCTACAATCTGATTGCCTGGTGAATAGTTAAAGGGCTTAAATTGTATCCCAACACCCCACCCACTTCCATATTAGCAGATACGTGAGATATATGAGAACGAAAATACAGGAAGGGGTGACTCAAGCTAAATATAGAAATGTACTGAATTTCTTTCATAGAAATCATCTCTATGGTCGATTACAGTTTATACAGTTCATACAGTGTACAGTTTAAAAGAGGAAGTTAATACCTGAAGATTGGGTGAGGTATTTTTTACTATTATAATATTATATTTACTTTATTCATCATCCGGAAGAGATGCAGGCAACCGTAAAGCTTCATTGTAAAGTTATTTGAATTAATGTTAAATGAATCATTACACGGGAAAACAATATGGTAAAAGTAGAAAATGCTGGTCACGTGCATTTTCTCCTTTTACTTCATTGTTTTGAAAAGTGATCTGCCACATGTCAGAAAAATTGCCGTTTGCAGGTGGCTAGTCAATTTGAATTGTATCCGTTAGGAAGCTTCTTGGCATTTATATACATAAATATTGACCCTTTACCGCACAATGCCGACTCTTAGCGACCCTGAGAAAGTAGCCTTGGGAAAACATTGTGGGAAAAGGAGAAAATGCAGGTGACCAGCATTTTCTCCTTTTCCCAAAATGTTTTCTACCCGATCAAAAGCAAATTCAGTCATTTGAGTCACATTTGAATTGTCGTCTGCAAATGCTTTGAATTTTGACTAGTCTAAATTTTTTTTTCGTTTGGTGAATAGTTAATGACCAGCCAGAAAAAGCTTAAGTGGTAGAACGTGAGACTTGTTCGAATCCCACGGCAGTCCAACTGAAATTACTCGGTGAATAATCTTTCAGATGAGACGTGAAACCTAGGTCCGGTGTGACAGTGCTATACACCGAGCACGTTAATAAACCAGGCAAAACTTTGGATGGTTTTCGTCCTGTATCTTGCACTATTCCGCTCCCCCTCCTTCCTAACATAGCTAACGGCTTCATAGGGTGTCGACCATAACGGGCAACCAATAGCGACGATAACTCTAGAGTTTTAATGACCCTAAGGGAAAAGGAGAAAATACTGGAAATCAGTGGTTTCTTCTTTTCCCACATTTTTTCTTACCATTTTTGAAAAATACATGTATACTCCCATTATACACCCACCTACAAAGCAGAGGGGTGGTATACTGGTTTCACCGTGTCTGCCTGTCTGTCCGTCCGTCCATCCGTCCATCTTTTCGTTTCCATGCTGTAACTCAAACGCCGTTTGACCTAGGACCTGAAACTTTATACAAGTTTTGCTCATGACCCAAGGAGGTGCCCTATTGTTTTTGGGTCGCATGGGTTAAAGGTCAAGGTCAGAAGTTAACTTTGTATGAAAATAATTTCCATTCTTAAACCAAGTTTGACCTAGGACCCTGAAACTTAATACAAATGTTGCTCATGACCAAATAGGTGCCCTATTGTTTTTTGGGGTGACATGGGTCAAAGGTCAAGGTCACTGGTGAACTTTGTTTCGAAAATCATTTCCGTTCTCTGATTGTGCTGATTCAGTGACGAGGTGCTGCAGGGGGTATTTGTCCGCTTTGCGACAGTTCTAGTTTGAGTCTCCTTTTATATGTCGTCTGCAAATACTTTGTGAATTTGGATATGTTGTGGTCTGGTGAGAAGTTAAACCTTCCTTCTTTTAAAGGGGGATATTCCCATTTTTATAATCTCATAAAACTTCGAAAACGATTCATCACTGTAAAGTCAGGCGATAGCTATCAAACCATCAGGAAAAAAAAATACAAGAAAAACATATTTTCAGTAGTATTCCTTACTTGGTTGGATACGTAGCCTCTTACAGTATTTTAATAATATGCAATCTGATCTATACCTTCTGCTTGTTTCGTCAAGTCCATTAAATAGAAACCTTTGTGATTTTCAGTGGGTTTTATTTTAACCCTTTACCGCACAATGCCGCCTTTAACGACCCTTGGAAAGAAGCCTTTTGAAAACATTACGGGAAAAGGAGAAAATGCTGGTAACCAGCATTTTCTCCTTTTCCCACAATGTTTTCCACCCTGTCAAAGAAAAATCGCACCATTTGAGCCACATTGAAACTGTCGTCTGCAGATGCTTTCAATTTGGACAGGACTAAAATTTTGTCGTCTGGTAAAGGACTAGGTCGTCGAAAGAGGTCGAGTTTACATAGTTAGCGTTGAAAGAAGTAACCCTTTCCAAAACGATGAATTTTAGACTGGTCCAAATTGAAAGAGTTTGCAGACGACAATTTTAAATTTGATGAAAATGGCAGAAAGTTCTCAAAAAGGGTAGAAAACACTGTAGGAAAAGGAGAAATTGCTCGTTACGAGCAATTTCTCCTTTCCCCACAGTGTCTTCAAAAGACTTGTACTGCAGACACGTGAAAACCAGGGCTTGTTTGGGAAAGGGTTAAAGGTTAACCATTAACCTGTTAAATAAATGAAATGCAGCTTTCAGGTAAATAGGTAAAACCCAAAATGTTGCTATATCAAGTTTTTTTGGGGAGGATAAATATCTCATCTGACAGTGTAGATCGAAGATCAGACTGCACGTTTTGTGCAGTCTGATCTTGATCTACACTGTCCGCAAAAGGTCAAGGGTCGTGCTTGTAGCGTAAGGCGTAGATTTGCCAGCAAACAGACAGGGGCCCTTCGGATAACTTGCCTACATTTTTGACCAATCACAAACTTGTATTTATTTATTTGTTATCAGTAGCAAAAAGTAGGTCAAAAGCCAGCACATTCAGCTACGCAGAAAACTCCGAATTTTGCTATTTTAAAGTTTTTTTGGGGAGGATAAATATCTCAATATCGGACAGTGTAGATCCAAGATCAGACTGCACGTTTTGTGCAGTCTGATCTTGATCTACACGGTCCGCAAAAGCTCCTTGGGTCATGCTATTAGCCTATGGCGTAAATTTACCAGCAAACAGACAGGGGCCCTTCGGATAAACTTGCCTACATTTTTTACCAATCACAAACTTGTATTTATTTATTTGTTATCAGTAGCAAAAAATCGATCAAAAGCCAGCACATTCAGCTACGCAGAAAACTCCGAATTTTGCTATTTCAAAGGTTTTTTGGGGAGGATAAATATCTCATTATCGGACAGTGTAGATCCAAGATCAGACTGCACGTTTTGTGCAGTCTGATCTTGATCTACACGGTCCGCAAAAGCTCCTTGGGTCATGCTATTAGCCTATGGCGTAAATTTACCAGCAAACAGACAGGGGCCCTTCGGATAAACTTGCCTACATTTTTGACCATTCACAAACTTGTATTTATTTATTTGTTATCAGTAGCAAAAAGTAGGTCAAAAGCCAGCACATTCAGCTACGCAGAAAACTCCGAATTTTGCTATTTTAAAGTTTTTTTGGGGAGGATAAATATCTCATTATCGGACAGTGTAGATCCAAGATCAGACTGCACGTTTTGTGCAGTCTGATCTTGATCTACACGGTCCGCAAAAGCGCCTTGGGTCATGCTATTAGCCTATGGCGTAAATTTACCAGCAAACAGACAGGGGCCCTTCGGATAAACTTGCCTACATTTTTTACCAATCACAAACTTGTATTTATTTATTTGTTATCAGTAGCAAAAAATCGGTCAAAAGCCAGCACATTCACCGACGCAGAAAACCCCGAATTTTGTTATTTAAAAGTTTTTTTGGGGGGATAAATATCTCATTATCGGACAGTGTAGATCCAAGATCAGACTGCACGTTTTGTGCAGTCTGATCTTGATCTACACTGTCCGCAAAGGTTGCTTAGGTCCTGCTTAGTAGCCTTAGGCTCAATGTATGATTTTTCTGATGGTAAATTGTCTAGATCTACCGTTACCCATAGACATAACGGAAATATGATAGAATATATAGAAACAATAACGTTCGAATAAGTAGTGCCAAGCCTCCGTAGCTCAGTCGGTAGCGTACAGGACTTGAGAACAGGAGGTCGCTGGTTCGATCCCCGGCATGGCCAATTTCTTTCCGAGGATTGATGATAGTCATTTCGACAGGATTCATTCCTCTCTCACTGCTGACCATTGTTTCGACGATGGTTATGTGGGAAAGCAGCCAGTGGCTTGGAAAGAATATTGTGCGGAGTACTGGTAAAAGAAACTCCAGGAAAGCATGGATAGGTGCACTGGCCGCCGTGATATAACTGAAATAATGTTGAAAACGGTTTTAAACACCATACAATCAATCAATCAATCGAATAAGTAGTAGGATGTGATTTCTTTAACTTTAATTATCACCCGCCGTAAGGCAGAACGATATGACGGGCGCTCTGTCGAAAGGGGTTTAATGCATCTCCGTGATACATTATGATAAACAATTCATCACATAATTATGGATCCATAAAAATCAATTTTGTCCAACAGGTAACTGAATTATTGGCTCAAATGGACCTTGGACATGTTGAAAACGTAAACGGACTGCGCAGGTCGACATGGATCGATACCTTTTAGAGGTGAATTAAATCCTTTTTTCACGGAGCATGACCTGTGTTTTTTTTTTTTTGCTTTGTCCGTCCGCCTGACTCCCTGTTTGCCTTTCTGTATGTCCCTCCGTCCGGTTCTGCGTGGGAAATCATTTCAACACAGTGGCTTGTTTTTTTTTTTAATTTTTCTGAAGGTCAGTGTCTTAATCTGTATTTATCGGAGGACATATTGGAAATATGATAGCATATATTTCATTTGTATGAGCAGACGGACTTGATTTCTTTGAATTGAACTGATAATTTGTTTTCGATGAACTAGAGACAACGGAAGTATAGTAGACTTGTCAGAAACTTAATGTTTCCGCAAATCCGATGCCTCTCTTCTGTTTTTCTCGTGTTAACTTGCTGCCTTCCGAAGAAAACGTCACGATATTTTGTCATTGCCCAGTCGCTGTCTGTGTCTGCGTCGTGGTGATGCGAAAACTGGTATGTTCTCATATCTCTGTGATAATTGAAGATACATGTACTTTCTTTAACCCTTTCCCAAACGACAAATTTTGGACTGGTCCAAATTGAAAGAGTTTGCAGACGACAATGTTAAATTTGATGAAAAAGGCAGAAAGGTCTCAAAAAGGGTAGAAAACACTGTGGGAAAAGGAGAAATTGCTCGTTACGAGCAATTTCTCCTTTTCCCACAGTGTTTTCAAAAGACTTGTACTGCAGACACGTGAAAACCAGGGCTTGTTTGGGAAAGGGTTAAACTTGGGCTTGTTGTTAACTATGAAAAGGGAAACTAATGCATTGATTGTATGGTGTTTAACGCCGTTTTCAACATTATTTCAGTTATATCGCGGCGGCCAGTGCACCTATCCATGCTTTCCTGGAGTTTCTTTTACCAGTACTCC
The DNA here is from genome assembly GCA_945859785.2 of Tridacna gigas. Classification (NCBI taxonomy): domain Eukaryota; kingdom Metazoa; phylum Mollusca; class Bivalvia; order Cardiida; family Cardiidae; genus Tridacna; species Tridacna gigas. The sequence goes on along the minus strand of OX244038.2, from coordinate 6,061,923 downwards.
GCACAATATTCTTTCAAAGCCACTGGCTGCTTTCCCACATAACCATCGTCGAAACAATGGTCAGCGGTGAGAGAGGAATGAATCCTGTCGCAATGACTATCATCAATCCTCGGAAAGAAATTGGCCAAGACGGGGATGAAACTAATGCAAGAAGAGCAGTAAACCCATAGAACATTTTGACACATTTATGCCCCTTTATAGTTCGCGTCTTGGCGAAGTTCAGGGTCGGTATTCACCAACCATTCTTAAGAACATTCGTAGGCTTATTCTCCAAGATTTAAGTAACACAGCGTCTGATTGGCTAAACCGAATGGTTTAGCCGATCAGAAGTTGTGTTACTTTCAAATTTAGAAAATTCTGGTGAATAAACCTAGGAATATTCTTAAGAATGGTTGGTGAATACGGACCCAGGAGGAGTTATTGCACTACCGTCGGCTTGGTGTTGGAGTCAGCGTCCGAATTTAACCCGTTACCACACAATCCCAAGTTTTAACGACCCTGAGAAAGAAGCCTTTTGAAAACAATGTGGGAAAAGGAGAAAATGCTGGTAACCAGCATTTTCTCCTTTTCCCACAATGTTTTCTGCCCTATCAAAAACAATTTCCATCATTTGAGTCACATTTAAATTGTCGTCTGCAGATGCTTTCAATTTGGACAAGACGTAAATTTTGTCTCGTTTGGTAAAGAGTTAAGTAATGCATTTTAAGATCTCGCATTCTCCAAACGTTATGATGGATTTGGTTTATTAGCTCACCTTAGCACAACGTGCTAAAGGTGAGCTATTGTGATCGCCCTATGTCCGGCGTCCGTCGTCCGTCGTCCGTCAACAATTTCTTTAAACATCTTCTTCTCCTAAACCACTGGGTCAGTCTTGATGAAACTTGGCAGGGTTGTTCCTTGGGTGAAGCTCTACCAAAATTGTTCAAAGAATTGAATTCCACCCACAACTCTGGTTGCCATGGCAACAAAAAGGAAAAAAAAGCAAAATCTTTGAAAATCTTCTTCTCTGAAACTAAAAGGCGCAGAGCTTTAATATTTGGTATGTAGCATCTCCTAGTGGACCTCTACCAGGTTTGTTCATTTGATGACCCTGGGGTCAAAACTGGCCCCGCCCCAGGGGTCATAAGTTTGAGCATAGTAACAAAGAAGGAAAACTTTAAAAATCTTCTTCTCTGGAACTTGAAGGTGTAGAGCTTTGATATTTGGTATGTAGCATCTCCTAGTGGACCTCTACCAAGTTTGTTCATATGATGCCCCTGGGGTCAAAACTGGCCCCGCCCCGGGGTCACAATTTCCAACATAGGAACAAAGAAGGAGAACTTTAAAAATCTTCTTCTGTAAAACTAGAAGGCATAGAGCTTTGATATTTGGCATGAAGCATCTCCTAGTGGACCTCTACCAAGTTTGTTCATATGATGCCCTTGGGGTCAAAACTGGCCCTGCCCCGGGGGTCACAAGTTCGAACAAAGGAACAAAGAGGGGGAAATTTAAAAATCATCTTCTGTAAAACTAGAAGGCATAGAGCTTTGATATTTGGTATGTAGCATTGCCTAGTGGACCTCTACCAAGATTGTTCATATGATGCCCCTAGGGTCAAAACTGGCCCCACCCCGGGGGTCACAAGTTTGAGCATAGTAACAAAGAAGGAAAACTTTAAAAATCTTCTTCTCTGAAACTGGAAGGCGTAGAGCTTTGATATTTGGCATGTAGCATCTCCTAGTGGACCTCTACCAAGTTTGTTCATATGATGCCCCTGGGATCAAAACTGGCCCCGCCCCGGAGGTCACAATTTCCGACAAAGGAACAAAGAAGGAAAACTTTAAAAATCTTCTTCTGTAAAACTAGAAGGCATAGAGCTTTGATATTTGGTATGTAGCATCGCCTAGTAGACCTCTACTAAGTTTGTTCATATGATGCCCTTGGGGTCAAAATTGGCCCTGCCCCGGGGGTCACAAGTTCAAACATAGGAACAAAGAAGGAAAACTTAATTTTTTTTTTCTCTTAAATGGGAAGGCATAGAGCTTTGATATTTGGTATGTAGCATCTCCTAGTGGACTTCTACCAACTTTGTTCCAAGGATGCTGCTTGGGTCAAAACTGGCCCAGCCCCTGGGGTCACAAGTTCGAACATAGGACCAAAGAAGGAAAACTTTAAAATTCTTCTTTCTGAAACCGAAAGGTGTGGAGCTTTGATATTTGGTATGTTGCATCTCAGAGTGGACCTCTACCAAGTTTGTTCATATGATGCCCCTGGGTCAAAACTGGCCCAGCCCCGGGGGTCACAAGTTTGAAGATAGGAACAAAGAAGGAAAACTTTAAATTTCTTTTTCTCTTAAACGGGAAGGTGTAGAGCTTTGATATTTGGTATGTAGCATTTCCTAGTGGACCTCTACCAAGTTTGTTCATATGATGCCCCTGGGTCAAAACTGGCCCAGCCCCGGGGGTCACAAGTTCGAACATAGGAACAAAAAAGGGAAACTTTAAAATTCTTCTTTAAAACTGGAAGGCGTAGAGCTTTGATATTTGGTATGTAGTGATTCTCTTCTAAGTTTGTTTGCCCATCTAAGCGCAACAAGTTCATTGAGTTCAAAATTGGGTCATCTTGGGTCATAAACTAGGTCACTAGGTCAAATTAAAGAAATTGTTGGCACTCTCGAGGCCACATTATTTGCTCAATTGTCTTGAAAATTAGTTAGAAAGTTTGTCTTTATAAAGTCTCACATAAGATTAATTTGGGTCAACTTGGGTCATAAACTAGTTCACTGGGTCAAATTAAAGAAATACCTTGTTTGCACTCTGGAGGCCACATTTATTGCTCAATGACCTGAAATTTGGCCAGAATGTTTGTGTTGATGAAATACCAGATGAGTTTGGATTCGGGTCACCTGGAACCATAAACTAGGTCACTAGGTCAAAATAAAGAAATACCTTGTGAGCACTCTAGAGGCCATATTCTTTGCTTAATTGCCTTGAAAATTGGTCAGAATGTTTGTCTTTGTAAAATCTCACACGAGTCTGAATTTGGGTCAACTGGGGTCATAAATTAGGTCACTTGGTCAAATTAAAGAAATAGCTAGTGGGCACTCTAGAGGCCACATTTATTATTCATTTGATTTGAAAATTGGTTAAAATGTTTCTTTTGATATAGTCAAAGACCAATTCAAATTTGGGTCATCTGGGGTCATAATCTAGATCACTAGGTCAAATTAAAGAAATATCTTTAGGGCACTCGAGGCCACATTTTTTGCTCAATTGACTTGAAAATTGGTCAGAATGTTTGTCTTCATGAAATCTGAGTTTGAAATTGGGTCACCTGCGGTCAAAAACTAGGTCACATGGTCAAATTAAAGAAAAATCTTAAAGGCACTCTACTAAGGTGAGCGACCCAGGGCCATCATGGCCCTCTTGTGTTTAGTGTGGTGATAGATAATAGGTCCGAAGTTCCTTTCAGCTATACTCCCGCCCAAGCCTATGATTTTAATTAAGGTCAAGGTCATAGACTTTGATATTTTTACATTAAAGTTTTGCGTCAAAGATTTTTAAGAGCTCATATTTTCGAACCCAAATATTGGTTTTGATCCTGATTGGGCTTGACGGAATATACAGTTCCAAAGTCTTTCAGCAGTGGCTTCGCCCCCGGTCAAGGTCGTAGACTTTCATATATTACAGTTGTATATCAAAGTTATACGTTATTTTCTTTTTTTTAAAGCTCATATTTTCCAATCTAGATGATGGATTTGACTTATGTTTGGCTTGATGATAGATATAAGTCCAAAGTTTTTTTTTAAGCAGGACCTTTGCCTACGCCCATGATCTCAAGGTCAAGGTCACAAATATTGAAATTTCTTACCAAATTTCTCTAGAGCCCCTATTTTCCCGACCGTGTATTTGATTTGGTTCATATTAAGTATGATGATGGTTATTAGTTGATTGCTCAGTTGCCAGCGGTTCATCGGTTTATCCTTTTCTGCTTCACGTTCACTTTCTGCATACGTGTAAAATGGCCTGTTAAGTCTCTTTTGCGGGGATTTCATATAGTTTTCGGAAGTTAAAACTGATATGAAAAGATCTATTGTACGGCGGCACCGATCGATCGCACGGTCTAATGGCAAAGTACATTAAGGTCGCAGTGGTTTCATGGCTGAGGTCGCATCACTCTTTAGTACTCGTGGGGTCCTACGTGGCTCAGTGGTAAAGTGTAGGACTCATGACCTGGAGGCCCCGGGTTTGAGCCGCACTGGATCCACTTGATTTTTTCGTGAGAGTGTCCTTGGGCAAGACACTTCAGAGCCCTAGCCCAGATACTAGTAAAACCCAGGAAATACATGAATATGTGAGCTGTCGTCGTGATATGACTGAAATAATGTTGAAAGCGGCGTAAAATGCCACTCAATCAATCAATCAATCAATCAATCGATCCTGAGTACTCGTGAAACAATCGCATGAGTAAACGCGACCTTATCGTGCAACGAGCGCCGTTGTTGAATGACGTTCCGTTGCATTTGTAAAAGGTTTTTCGATCCATTGCGACATGAACTTTTTGGGGGCGATCGTAGGACCAAACTGTCGCAATCAGTCGGACTCTAATTGTAAAAGGGGCATAACGAAATCATGATTGAAAATTCGACGTATTTTATATGCTGTTCGAGGAAGGTGATTTACTATCCTGACAATGTTTATCCTCATATCACACGGGTTTTTTTTGTTCTACAAGTTTTTGCTGAATACAAAATAAGCCCCTGCGGCAATGGGTGAATGTTTTTTATAGTTTGCGGTATGTGTAAAGATCATTCTGACCTAAACCGACATTGAAGTGTGCTCTGTGAAAAGGGGGCTTAATGCATCTGCAAAAAAAACAAAAAAGTATCGACCCAGGACCGAGCCTGCGCAGACCGCGTAGGCTGACCTGTATCGAAACTGTTTGCTTTGACAGTGAATTTTCTACATGTCCAAGGACCCCTCTACCTTAGGGTTCAGTCTGTTGTTGGACAAAAGGGATATTATGGATCCATATTTATGTGATGACTTGCCTGGTACGACGCATAACGGAGATGCATTTAACCCCCTTTTGCCAGAGCGTGCCACACACACCCCCCACACACACACACATATATATGGCAAAAGGGGGTTAAATGCATCTCCGTTATGCGTCGTACCAGTCATCACATAAATATGGATACGTAATATATATATATATATATATATATATATATATATATATATATATGTGTGTGTGTGTGTGTGTGTGTGTGTGTGTGTGTGTGTGTGTGTGTGTGTGGCACATACACACACATATATACATATAAGCCATGCTCTGCGAAAAGGGGACCTAATGCAATGAGCAAAAAGCATCGACCCAGGTCAGCCTGCGCAGTCGCGCAGGCTGACCTGGGTCGATACTTTTTGCTGCTGTGTCAGTTTTCTGCACGTCACAGGACCAGTGTACATCATAATTCAATCGGCTTTATGGATTCTATGAACCCAAAATTATATGATGGCTTGCTTGGTACGATGCGTCATGGAGATGCATTAACCCCCTTTACCGCACAATGACGCCTTTTAACGACCCTGGGAAAGAAACCTTTTTGAAAGCATTGTGGGAAAAGGAGAAAATGCTGGTAACCAGCATTTTCTCCTTTTCCCACAACGTTTTCTGCCCTATCAAAGAAAAATTGCACCATTTGACCACTATTGAAATTGTCGTCTGCAAATGCTTTCAATTTGGACACGGCTAAAATTTTGTCGTCTGGTAATGGGTTAAATCCCTTTCCGCCAGAGCGTGGCTCATACTATATATAGAGGATCTTACATGAGTGTTTATGTATTATCATTTTTATCAAACGAGTTGACTAAAAATGTATGACGCGAGCCTTGGCGGGCGTCAAATACATTTTAGTCAACGAGTTCGATAAAAATGATAATACATAAACACGAATGTGAGATTCTGTTTATCACATAAAACGAAGGACAGGCAGAAAATATCCTGCATCATCACCTTTAGCCTACACACCATTCAGGGGTCCATGTTTACAGTTGTGGTTTGGTTTCAAATGTGTACATACGCAAGTAGATAGTTCTTTAATATTTACACCGAAAGTAGGATGAAACAGTTTCTAGAAGGGGTAAGTCCACCTGTTTACGCAATTTAGTTGATTTAAAAGACTTTTGCTGCATTTCTTGGTTTTTTTTATTAAACTTGACAATCAAAAACTTTCCTTGCGTATACGTCTTATTAACAATGACGTCATTTTTCCCCGAAACGGCGTATTCGTACAAATTCCTGCATGTGCTGTGGTTGGTTTCTCCGGCTGTCTAATCAAAGCGTTGAAAGCACTGGTGTGGCTCTTGTCAAGAGAGCCATTGTAATGAATTAATAATTTGAAAAATAAACAATAGAAATAGTGTCAAAATGTTAGCTTGAAAGTCATCCAACTATATAGTCATGCATAATCCAATAGAGTGGTCTGCAATCTTTTGGGACGAACAAGTCCAGGCGAACAAGCCCAGAGACGAATAATTCTAGGAACGAACTGGTTTTTGGACGAATAAGCAAGGAATCGGGTGTATCTTTACGCCAATAGAAGGCCATAGCGGATCAAACTGTTTTTGATAAAAAAAGAAATATTTCCATGATCGATTGCCTGATCCAATTTATTTCAATACGCCATTTTCAATTTCATATTTAAGTGCAATCGAAATACTCATTTGTCGTAGAAAAATTGACTTTAAATTGGGTTTACTTCCTTCGGTTTTGCACAAACTACGATACATGATTTTCAAAATGCCGTATTGAACTCATAGTGGCATTGTATTCGACAAACGCCACAAAAACTGATCAGATCCGGGACCCGTAAAACGCTAATACACTAGTGTATTATCAAAGATAAATCATGGGTTTAATACACTGCCAGAGGAGGTTTTATGTGATAAATGTAAATCTGCCAAAATATGAAATGTGTCATGGCGTAGAAATTATGACCAAATGATGTAAAGAAAAGTAGAGCAGGTGAGCCCGGTAGCTCAGTCGATAACTTAACCATTTCCCAAACAAGCCCTGGTTTTCACGTGTCTGCAGTACAAGTCTTTTGAAAACACTGTGGGAAAAGGAGAAATTGCTCGTAACGAGCAATTCCTGCTTTTCTCACAGTGTTTTCTACCCTTTTGGAGACCTTTCTGCCATTTTCATCAAATTTAACATTGTCGTCTGCAAACTCTTTCAATTTGGACCAGTCTAAAATTTGTAGTTTGGGAAAGGGTTAACTGTTTACCAGACGACAAAATTTTGTATTCGACCAAACTGAAAGCATTTGCAGACGACAAATAAAATGGACCATACTCTGGCAAAGGGGGGTTTAATGCATTCCCTTGATGCATTATACCACGCAAGTCATTTTATAATTATGGATCCATAAAATCCATTTTGTCTGACTACTGACTGATTGATTGATTGATTGATTGATTGATTGTATGGTGTTTAACGCCGTTTTCAACATTATTTCAGTTATAGCGAGGCGGCCAGCGCACCTATCCCTGCTTTCCTGGAGTTTCTTTTACCAGTACTCTTAATACTCACAATATTCTTTCCAAGCCACTGGCTGCTTTCCCACATAACCATCGACGAAACAATAGTCAGCGGTGAGAGAGGAATGAATTCTGTCGCAGTGACTATCATCAATCCTCGGAAAGAAATTGGCCAAGCCGGGGATCGAACCAGCGACCTCCTGTTCTCAAGTCCTGTACGCTACCGACCGAGCTACGGGGGCTTGGCACTGACTGATTCAAGAGGTAGAGTGGTCCCTAGTACACGCCGAAAATTGACTAATGGCATAAGGTTCAGGCCAGTCCGCGCAGGCTTACCTCAGTCGATACTTTTTGCAGATGCATTGAATCCCCTTTTCACAGAGCATGGCTCGAATATAGTTTAAATGATCATTTCTGTCTTCGATATGGTAGAAAACATTGTGGGAAAAGGAGAAAATGCTGGTTACTACCAGCATTTTCTTCTTTTCCCACAATGTTTTCAAAAACATTTTCTTTCAGGATCGCTAAAACTCGGGCTTGTGTTTTTAAGAGTTGAAGGAAACTGGGCTGTCCAGGGGTTTAGTTTAAACTGTTCCAGGTGTCATTCGTTCGAAACCCAACGCAGCCAAACTCTCGTTGATTGATCAATGTCATTGCGAGAGGATTCCAAGTGATTCCTTTCTCACCCCAGAACATATGCTTAGTTTAAAAGCAGCCAATGGCTTCGAAGGAGTGTAACATTAAAAACTGGAAAATGATTTTCTAGGTGCGCAAGGATAGGTACACAGAGAGCTGTATTATTACTGAAATAATTCTGAAAAAGTAAAAAAACGAACTACAGAAGATCGGGAATAGCGTGACACACGAAAAAAATTCAATTTTAATTTATGATAAGTCTTCTATGGGAAGGGTGAATTATTTATCTGAAGACAAAACTTTAGACACGTAAACGCTAACCCTTGGGCTACAAAAGCCTGACTTAGTGATCTTTTGCAGACAGTGTAGCTCAAGATCAGACTGCATAGAACGTGCAGTCTGATCTTGGATCTGCACAGGCTCATAAGGAGATTTTTTTTTTTCTCCAAAGAATAAGTTTAAAGTAGCATTATTCGGGTTTTTACTATCGACTGTAAATTTTAATTTAACTTATTTAGCAAGATGATTGTTAAAATTATTTGCAGGTGATAAATTATCTGTCTCAAGAGATAGGATTTGGCCTTGGGAATGTAAAAAAAAAAACATCGTGGCAAAAGGAGAAAATGCTGTTTACCAGCATTTTCTCCTTTTCCCACACGATGTTTTCAGACGCAATCTCTACATGTAACGTCGTGAATTCGGACTGGTTTGGCAAAGGGTTGTAAGGGGGGTCATTTTGCCGTACCGTCGCCAGAGTGACAGACGACAAAGTAATGATATGTCGCTCGACCAGGAAGTCACAACAATCAACGAGCATCGAGCGCGCTGATTGGCTGAAATTTTCTGACCTCTTTCCGGGTCTAGTGTAATTTTCTCAACTGATTGTATTTTCTTACAGGGCGGTGAACAATAAATAAATGTGGTGTATATGTACGGAAAGCACTTCGTGCCACGTTTAATTGCGGTTATATTTGTGGTGTCGACTTTCCAGTATCCAGCGAGTAATTAAGTGGTTGATTGACTTAATGATGTTTTACTCCGCTTTCAATATTATTTCAGTTATCTCACGGCGACGGCTGCCATATTCATGCGTAACCTTATTTTCACCAGTACTAGGCTAGGGCTCTGAAATGTCTTGCCCAATGACACCCCTGCGAAAAACCCAGTTGCGAGGGATTAAAAGATGTTCCACAGATGCACCCTTTTTTTCTGTCACAAACCTTGCCCTTAATAACCTGTATGTTAAGCTGTCTGACTATATTACCTGCCGGACACAAGCTCCAGTCATTTCACAGTATTTTTTTCTCATAGTTCTGACCCGAAGAGCAAAACAAATCTTTCCAAGTTTTATCGCGCACTGTGGCAATTTATTTTCGGTCTATAACCGAGAACGGAACAGTAGGATAAATATCAAGAGAGTTATGACGGTCGAAACTTTGAAGACAGTCATTTTTTTCCACACCACCGTAAAATGGAAATTTTAATGCCACAGTGAATATATTGAATGAATCTGATTGGCCAGGAAGTTTTCCTGTGGGATTTCGAAATAATTGCGTGCTGCTTTAAATTAGCCATGCTCTGCCAAAAGGGGGCTTAATGCATCTCCGCTCCGCGATGCATGATACCAAGCAAGTCATCACATAATTATTGATCCGTAAAAACCACTTTGTCTAACAACCGACTGTATCATAAGGTAGACTGGTCCTTAGACATACAGAAAATTGACAAGTCACGAAAAGTTTCGGCCAAGGTTAGCGCAGGCTGACCTGGGTGGATACCTTTCGCAGATGCACTAAGTCCCCTTTTCACAGAGCATGGCTCAGATACGTAATATTGACCAACCAGAATCGTCAGTTTAGTCACTTCGGTTTACAGAATTTCAATTTCCATTTCACGCTAGGAATAGAAAGATTTGTCTGCCGCAGAGGGTTCTAAACATCCTGGGAAATGGAGAAAATACAGGTTACGAGCATTTTCGCCTTTTGCCACAATGTTTTCAAATGCTTTAAACGTCAGGGTAGTTAAAACAGGGGATAGCCTGGAAAACAATCATTAAACAAATCTTCGAGATGTCCCGTGGATAGTTTGAAAAACGAATGCATACAGTTAAGTCTTTACCAGACAAGAGAATTTAAAACTCATTCAAAGTGAAAGCATTTCGAAGGGTGAATACGAAACTATTCCATCTGCGTTTCGAACAATTTTACAGGAGAGGGAAAAAACGCTTCTCATTTCTGTGAAAAGAATAGTTAGACCATCTTGTTTAGATATGTTGTGTTGAGCTGAAATTCAGCACAACATAATTAAACAAGACGATCTAACAACGCTTTTCACGGAACTGACTTTTTTTCCCCTCTCCTGTAATATTTTCCAAAATGCAGATGGAATAGTTTCGCATTCACCCCTCGATTTGCATATGATATATAAATGAGCCTTGCTATGGCAAAAGGGGGCTTAATTCATCTCCGTGATGCATTATACCAGTCAAGCCATAAAATAATTATGGATCCATAATCGCCTCTTTTTTCAACAGCCGACTTAATCATGAGGTAGAATGGTCCATGCACATACAGAAAATTGACCAATAGCGTAAAGTTTCGGCCCAGGTCAGCCTGCGCGGACTGCGCAGGCTGACCTGGGTCGATACTTTTCGCAGATGCATTAAGCCCCCTTTTCACAGAACATGGCTAAAATATAAAATGTGGCTCAACTAATGACATTCATTTCTGAATCGGTAAGAAAAATCATGATGAAAGGTAAACAGGTAAAGTACCGGTTACCAATCATGGAACATTCGGCATACTTCGGGTGATCCGGTGATCAAATCCCTCGGCTGTATCACGTAGCTTGATATGCACCTACACGGTACATTTCGCACATCTCCGGAAGCACACCGATTTACCGTTATTGAGATTGTAAGGCTCCTTTCAAAAAAGAAAACATGACTCAATTTTCTATCGTCATCTTTCTAAGAATATTTCAGTCGGCAAACAGTTTGTACACTTAATTTTTGGCGTGGTTTATCAATTCCGTCGGGAGATTTCATCGACAGATCGATAGATGTGAATAACTTCACCGTGGTTGTTTATCTCGTTGCTAAGCGATCTACAGGGGCGCCGCCATATTTAAGATCATGTGATTGGCAGTTCAAAATGGAAGCCTCCTTTATACGGACGAGGTTAGATGTAGGTACGGAATCGGCCGAGTTGTGACGAGTGAATCATGGAAATCACGGATAAAAGCACCGGTGTCCGCGATATATCTTCAACAGTGTTGAAAATAGCGTTAAATACCGAATGAATGTAATAGACCTATGAAGCCTGCAAGATACCAATGAAGGGTGGGATAAGAAGTGGCAAAAGTTGGATTCCGTAGAGGTGTGTGTGCGCACAAATAAGTTTTTTCTTTTTATTTCCCCGGGCAGTCACTGTGGAATGTCCCAATCTGAGAAGACACATGCATGAAAAAAAAAAAAATAAAGAACTGAAGATTAAGACATTGATATTGTTGATATTTGAAATTTTGATAGTTGTCAACCAATTGATTGGAAAGTGGGAAAAATTTGGATTGGGGGTGGGGAAGGAAGGGGAAGGGAATGTTGCAACGGATACTGACAGTTGGGAGCACATACCGTAATTAATGAGCCATGCTCTGGCAAAAGGGGGCTTAATGCATCTCCGTGATGCATGATACCAAGCAAGTCATCACATGCGGATCCATCGAATCCATTTTTTTGTCGAAAAACCAGCTGGATCATGGCGGAGTATGGTCCTTGGACATGCAAAAAAAATTGATCAATAGAAAAAAAAAGTTTCGGCCCATGTCAGCCTGCGCGGACTGCGCAGGCTGACATGGGCCGATACTTTTTTTTTTTTGCAGACGCATTAAGCCCCCTTTTCATAGAGCATGGCTCATATATAAAGTCATTTGTCATTCAGAGTTTTTTTTTTTTCCTGTTTCTCGCCTGAATGTAACCTTTATTCGTGCCTCGTGACCCTAAAAGTAAATCGACTTTTTTTTTTTGAAAACATCATGGTTTATGGAACAAAAAATGCTGGGCACCAGCATTTTCCTCCCGTTCCCCTTAATTTTTTTTTTGACCATTTCAAGGACAAATTTCGTCATTTAAACCACGTTTTTTTTTTGTCTGCCATTGTTTACAATACGGACGTGTCTAAAATATTTTGTCGTCTGTCTGGAAAAGAGGTAAGCGGAAACATTTCCTTCTTTTGTACATGCACTTGTTTTTATCAGTTTCTCCTTATCTTCACCCTTTGCCTCACAATCCCGCAGTTTTAACGACCCTGAGAAACATGTTTTTGAAAACCTGGTGGGGGAAAAAGGAGAAAATGCTGGTAACCAGCATTTTCTCCTTTTTCCACCATGTTTTCTACTCTTTCACAGCCAGATCTCATAATTTCAGCCACATTAATTTTAACCTTTACGCTGCTAAGTACGACTTGAAGACCTCTTGAGGACAGTGTAGACAAGATCTACACGTTCTGTGCAGTCTGATCTTGATCTACACTGTCCCGCAAAAGGTCAGTGAGTCGTGCTTAGCAGCCTAAGCGTTAACTCAACCACTTTCAACGGCTGGGGAAAAAAAAAGAACCACAATCTACTGTAACATAGACTACTGACTGCACGGACGGACGGTATAGATCGAAGATCAGACTGCACGTTCTGTGCAGTCTTATCTTTTATCTATGCCGTATGCAAAAGCCCCTATTTTCGCATTTGGCGATTAAAGGGTAAATCTTCACCAAACGACAAAATTATGACTCGTCCAAATTGAAAGGACTTTGCAGACGACAAATCAACTGTAGCTCAAATATTGGAGTTTGTCTATGAAAGAGTAGAGATATTGTGGAAAAAGGAGAGAATGCTGGTTTTCCCCTGGTTACCACAATATTATGGAAAAAGGAGAGAATGCTGATTACCAGCATTCTCTTTTCTCTATGTATGATGAAAACGAATAAGCCATGCTCTGTGAAAAGGGGGCCTAATGCATCTGCGAAGAGTATCGACCCAGGACAGCCTGCGCAGTCCGCCCAGGCTGACCTGGGCCGAAACTTTTCGCTATTGGTCATTTTCCTGTATGGTCAAGGACAAGTCTACCTTATGATTCAGTCTGTTGTTAACCCTTTACCGGACGACAAAATTTTGGACTGGTCCAAATTGAAAGAGTTTGCAGACGACAATTTTAAATTCGATGAAAATGGCAGAAAGGTTTCAAAAAAAAGGGTAGAAAACACTGTGGGAAAAGGAGAAATTGCTCGTCACGAGCAATTTCTCCTTTTCCCACAGTGTTTTCAAAAGACTTGTACTGCAGACACGTGAAAACCAGGGCTTGTTTGGGAAAGGGTGAAAATAAGTGGCTATTATCGATCCATAGGTATGCGATGGGTTATTTGCATACCTCACGGAGATGCATTAAGCCCCCTTTTGCCAGAGCATGGCTCATTTATGATTTCGCATTATGTATATGACAAAATTTCATAGAATTTTAGTATTATACGCTTGTCAAGAAATCATTTAATTTTGTATTTTATGTATGATGAAAATTGTATAATTTCGTGTTTTATGGCAAAAAAAAAAAAACCGAAAACGAGATTCTTTTTTCTAAGATGCGAAAAAGGATGACACGACTGGCGAAGATTTTTTTGTCGGTATGCCTATTTACGTGTCTGTAATAAAAATTAAAAAGAAAATAATTCTAAGGAAAATGACAAAAAAGAAAAAAATCCAATGGCGACTAAAAATCACTTTTACGGACAGCATAGATCGAGATCAGACTGCACAGAACGTGCAGTCCGATCTTGGGTCTACATCGTCCTTTATCTTATACTAATTTACAATCATAATCAGTTAAATGTACTTTGACGTAAAACTTACGTATAGACATCGTAAAAGTTGAATCTTTAGTTTGGCAGCAAAATTTATTAAAGATGAGGGTTTTTTCCCCCCCAATTCTTAATAGTATTGCTTGTAAAGTATGGAGAAAATATGGTTCGTAATCTCCCACAATCTGGTTTTTATATGTTTTCTGGTGTTATACCTAATACTTATTTGAGCCATGCTCTGTGAAAGGGTGGCTTAATGCATCTGCAAAAAGTATCGACCCATGTCAGCCTGCGCAGTCCGCGCAGGCTGACATGGGTCGAAACGTTTTTGCTTTTGGTAAATTTTCTGCATGTGACAGGACCACGCCGCCTCATGATTCGGTTTTTATTCGGCGTAATGGATTTCATGGTTACATAATTATGTGACGATTTCTTTTGTATAATGCGTTGCAGAGATGCATCAAGCCCCCTTTTGCCAGAGCATGGCTCATTCATTATCCTTATATTGCAATCACGTCCTGTTTTTTTTTTAACCGTTACTATACAGCCCCCAGATTTGACTACCATGAGGAAGAAAGACTTTAGAAAACATCGTTGGAAAAAAGAAAAAAAAAAACCTGACAACCAGTATTCTTTCCTTTTTCTACGATGTTTTCTACCATTTCAAAGACGAATCCCATCATTTGATTCAAATTTGATTTGTCGTAAGAAAATGCTGTCAGTTTTGGACTGGTCTAACATTTTAGGAGAAGAGAAGTTTGATTGTTTGATTTGGGACAGGCCGCAAAAACAATTAAAGCATTATTTCAGAGAGAGAGAGAGAGAGAGAGAGAGACTCGGAGAGAAAGAAAGCGACTAGGGGAGGCGGATGGGAGGTATATACATGTACATATGTACATAAGATTATGGATCAAGCTTTACATTACGCACAGTCCGATCTTGATTTACATTTTTCCGCTAACGCAACTAACTTAGAGTCGGGCGAGCGAAGGATTAAAATTTGATTTGTCGTAAGAAAATGCTCTCACTTTGGACTGGTCTAAAATTTTAGGAGAAGAGAAGTTTGATTGTTTGATTTGGGACAGGCCGCAAAAAACGATTAAAGCATTATTTCAGAGAGAGAGAGAGAGCGAGAGAGACTGACTAGCGACTAGGAAAGGTGGTGGGAGGTATATGCATAAGATAACATTATGCACAGTCCGATCTTAATTTACACTTCCAGCTAACGCAAGTAACTTCGAGTCGGGCAAGCGAAGGGTTAACACTTAAGCTGCTGAATAAATGAAATCCAAAATTTCTACTCAATACTAAAAGCCGAAACATTGCGGTTTTTCCAAGTTGATTTCACTAGAAAAAAAATACCGTATTGGACAGTGTGGATCAAAGATCAGACTGCACGTTCTGTGCAGTCTGATCTTGATCTACACTGTCCTCAAAAGGTCAGTGAGTCGCGATTTGCAGCTTAAGGGTTAACCTGACGCAATATTCACGATTGTAAATACACCTTCCGTTTTCTTTTTCCTCGCTTGAATTTTTTTGTTCAACTTTCTTTAATTTCTTGTAAAGATTTTTTTTTGGTCACGTTTCACACTCAGGTTAAGTTAAATTTTACAAAATATTATGCAACATATAATTCATTTTATTCAGAGGAAAAAAAATAAAATAGATGTCTGTAGTTTTTATTCTAAACCTTACTAAGAAATTGCGTGTTTTGTAAGGTCTTTGAAAACAATGTGGGAAAAGGAAAAAAAAAAATGCTGGTAACTAGTATTTTTTTCCTGTCCCCCACATGTTGTCTACCCTTTTAAAGACACAACCAATTTAGGGCCCTTCAGAGGAGGGCTTTTGAAAACAGTGTGGGAATCGGGAGTAAGCATTTGATCTTTTTTCTCCCACAATGTTTTCTGCCATATTGAAAACAGATTGCATCATTTAACCCTTTCCCAAACAAGCCCTGGTTTTCACGTGTCTGCAGTACAAGTCTGTTGAAAACACTGTGGGAAAAGGAGAAATTGCTCATAACGAGCAATTTCTCCTTTTCTCACAGTGTTTTCTACCCTTTTTGAGACCTTTCTGCCATTTTCATCAAATTTAAAATTGTCGTCTGCAAACTCTTTCAATTTCGATGAAAATGACAGAAAGTTCTCCAAAAGGGTAGAAAACACTGTGGGAAAAGGAGAAATTGCTCGTTACGAGCAATTTCTCCTTTTCCCACAGTGTTTTCAAAAGACTTGTACTGCAGACACGTGAAAACCAGGGCTTGTTTGGGAAAGGGTTAATGTATTGGGGGTAAAAACTGAGACTGTAGTTATGCTTATATGAAAATAAAGCAGTTTGAATTTTACAGTGAACTGTATATTTTCAGACTCGATACAGTGTAGTGTTATACATATATACAGCTGTTTTAAAAGTGATCACTATTTTCGAAAAACGTTTTTCCAGCAATGACGTCAATGGCGACGTCGCCAAAATGTAGCGGAAAAAAATAACACCACTCTGTGTTAGCTGCAACTTTCGTGTCAGGTTAGGAACACTAATGGCATATTAAATGCCCAATAGCTGCCAAAAACAGAATGCGGATGTAACAATGCATTTAAATAATACCATTTAACCCTTTCCCAAACAAGCCCTGGTTTTCACGTGTCTGCAGTACAAGTCTTTCGAAAACACCGTGGGAAAAGGAGAAATTGCTCATAATGATCAATTTCTCCTTTTCCCACAGTGTTTTCTACCCTTTTGGAGAACTTTCCACCATTTTCATCAAATTTAAAATTGTTGTCTGCAAACTCTTTCAGTTTGGACGGGTCGTTTGGGAAAGGGTTAAATGCCCAATAGCTGCCAAAAACAGGATGCGGATGTAACAGTGCATTGAAATAATATCATTTAAAAGCATGAAAATTAAAGAATTATTCTGAAGATGACAATCTGTTACTGTACGATCAGTCCAAGAGGTAGTCGCTGGCAGCAAAATGAATTATAAAAGTAGGGCTAAAATTGCCAGGTCGCTCTATCTTTTGTTTACTTTTTACCTGATTTGACAGCTCATTTTTCTGCCAGCGACTAACACTGGAACGACCGTACAGAAACCGATTGTCATCTTCACAGTAATTTCCATACTTTTAAATGGTATGTTTTAAATCTAAACGAGTCATGCTCTGCGAAAAGGGGGCTTAATGCATCTGCGAAAAGTATCGACCCAGGTCAGCCTGCGCAGTCCGCGCAGGCTGACCTGGGCCGAAACTTTCCGCTGTTGGTCAATTTTCTGTTTGTCCAGGGACCAGTCTACATCCCGATTAAGTCGGTTATTTAAAAAAAGTGGCTATTATGGATCCATAATTATGTGATGGCTTGATAGGTAACTTGCATCACGGATATGCATTAAGCCCCCTTTTGCCAGAACATGGCTCATATGTAAGTCAATGGGAATTCGGAATGGGATGAAATATTTATAACCACTTACCGTGCTGTAGAATTTTGTAGATTAGTAATAAGTTAACCTATAGATGTTTTTAAGGTCTACAAAAGGTAAAAATAGTTATCCACAAAGATTGGCCAAACTTTGTAGATAAAGATCGGACAACACAATTTCGACGTCTGATCGGAGTCTACTATATTTGCCGAAGAAATACATGTATGAACTTTGCACGGTAGACTAGATAAATATGCGGTAAAAAGCCGGAAAAGCTGATGTCCCCATTATTGTATGAATTGATTGACTGATTTATTGTATAGGGTCTAACGCCGTTTTCACCATTATTTCAGTTATGCTGCTGCGACCAGTGCACCTATCCATGCTTTCATGGAGTTTCTTTTTACCGCTACTTCATACAATATTCTTCCAAAGCCACTGGCTGCTTTCCCACATAGCCATCGTTGCAACAATGATAAGCGGTGAGAGAGGAATGAATGCTGCCGCAATCACTATCATCAATTACCGGAAAGAATTTGTCCGAGCTGTGGATTCAAACCAGCGACCCTCAGATCTCAAGTCCTGCACGCTACCTAATGTGCTATCGAATGTAAAGCATCTGATCCCACGGAACACTATTGGACGTCTCATTGTGACCATGAGACGTCGATCTGTTGCATACTATGACACGCGAGGACGTCCTACCGGGTAATGACTTCCTGTAAAAATTGACGTTGACGTAACGTGTTCGTAAGTGGTGACTTACGTCAAACAGCACTACACGTTAAGAATCTTTTCAAAGTTTGCCCACCGGAATGCGCTATCCCCTACTTTTTATGAACAGTATAAATGAAATGTGGTGATCACTGAGTGGAAAAACCTGGCCCCGGATTCACCAACCCTTCTTTAGAACGTTCTTAGTCAATAATAATAGTCTTATTCGCCAGTATTTTCTAAATTTCAAAGTAACACAACTCTTGATTGGCTGAACCATTTGGTTTAGCCAATCAGAAGTTGAGTTACTTTCAATATTCTGAAGAACGGTTGGTGAATACGGACCCTACTGTTCTGGCAGTATGCGAGTATTTCAGAACTAATCGGACACTGATTTATAATGTCCGCTAAGGCACAACGATATACGAGTGTTGAGTCTTGTAATATACTAAACTCGGATTTAAAGGCTAGTGCGGACAGTGCAGATAAAGATCAGACTGCACAGAGCGAGCAATGAAAAACAAACAAAAAATACAAGGATGATATATATTTTTAAATTTTAAAACTACGTAAAAAGTTGCCAAGTCGCTGTATCTTCTGTTTACTCTTTACATGGGTATAAAAATCAATTCTCTGCCAGCGGCTAGGAGGGGCTTAATGCAACTGCCCAAATATCGACACGAGTCAGCCTGCGTAGCCCGCGCAGGCTGACCTCGGTCGAAACATTTTGCAAGTGGTCAAATTTCCTGCATGTCAAAAAGACCATTTTAAATCATCATTCAATCGGTTGTTTGACAAGACGGACTTTAAGGATCCATAATTGAGTCGTGCTGTGTGAAAAAAGGGGGCTTAATGCATCTGCGAAAAAGTATCGACCAAGGTCAGCCTGCGCAGTCCACGCAGGCTGACCTGGGCCGAAACTTTTCGCCATTAGCCAATTTTCGGTAGGTCAAAAGACCAGCCTACCTCATAGTTCAGCCAGTTCGTCGATAGAATGGAATCTGGGATCCATGATCATGTAATGACTTGCTTGGTGGCATGCGCCACGGAGATGCATTAAGTCCCTTTTTGCCAGAGAATGGTTCAATTATGTAATGACTTGCTTGGTAAAAAAATGCATCATTAAACCCCCTTTTGTCAGGGCAACGCTCATTTAAACCGGCCACTTTTGAAGATTGAAAACGCAATCCAATGAAACTCAAGGTTTTTTTTATTACCATATAGGCTTGATTTCCCGGACAAGTATAAACTTATATCCAAGATCAGATGGCTGAGAACGCGTAGCCTGATCTTGATCTTTGCTGTCTACATTTGCTCATGTTTTCGCCGATAGCATTGGAAGGATTTAAGGCCAACCTTAAGTCGATGTTTTAACGACCCTAAACTTGAAGAAAATAGGTTTTTGAAAACGTTGCGGTAAAAGGAGAAATCTCCATTTCCCGCAATGTTTTCTATCAAGTCACGGAATTTTGGCTTGGTTATATCAATTTCTAAATTGTCGTCTGCGGATGCCTTCAATTTCGAAAGGTCAGAAATTTGGCATTTTGAGAAGAGTTAACCCTTAAACTGCAAAGTAGGGACTCGCTGACCTATTGCGGACAATGTAGATTAAGATCAGACTGCACAGAACACGCAGTATGATCTTTGACCTACTCTGTCCGATAAGGAGGTATTTTTCTTGAAAAAATAAGTTTAAAATAACATTATTTGGATTTTCACTGTCGACTTGAATGCTTTGTTTAACTTACTTAGCAAGATAAGGGTAAACCCGTTACCACACAATCCCGACTTTTAACGACCCTGAGAAAGAAGCCTTTTGAAAACATTGTGGGAAAAAGAGAAAATGCTGGTAACCAGCATTTTCTCCTTTTCCCACAATGTTTTCTAACCTTTCAGAAACAAATGCAACCATTTTAGCTACATTTAATTTATCGTCTGCAAATGCTTTCAATTTGGACCAGTCCGAAATATTGTCGTTTGGTAAAGAGTTAAGGCGTTTCCACTTGCAGACGACCTTCACGATATTGTCTTGAAGCAGACAACTTTTACTTTTTCTAAAAAAAAACTTTGATTAACTTTTTTTTGTGTGTGTTTTGGCGCGTGTATAATCAATCTTTCTGAAATTATTGAAGTTATAAAATCTGTTGCAGACTTTGATTGAAATTTATTTCGTTCAGCTAAATGGGTTCGTTCACCTGAGAGTTATACCAGTAATTGCTTTGTCTCTATGTCCCCGAAAACATTTCCGGGGGCACATAGTTTTTGTTTGGTCTGTCCGTCCTTGCGTTCGTCACTGCTTCCTTCCGTCTGTCTGTCACTGACGTTTTTGTGTTGTTGCCGTAACATCTTTTCCTTGATACTTAATTTCAGAATAACTTTACACGATGCTAACCACATGGAAACCATGTATCATTAGCAAGTGTCATGTTGGTAGGTCAAAGGTCAAGGTCAGAGCAAAGTTGAATGTGTTTTGGGGAGGTGGTGTTCATGTCCGGCATGTCACATTTTAATTATGAATGAATTTCACTATACCTTGGCAGAATTGTCAACCACATGCAGACAATGTGTCGCGTGCAAGAACCATATCCTTAGGCCAAATTTGAAGGTCACAGCACGGTCAAATATGTTTAAAAAGGGAAATTTTGGGGAGATACCTTTGTGTCCAGCGGCGTGCAAGAACTATGCCCGTAAGTCAAAGGTCAAGGCAAGGTCAAATGTGTAAAAATTGATTTTTAGGTACGGGGTGGGGGTGGGGAGTTTAAGTTCGTGTACGGCCTGTAACTTTTTTAATTAGGAAATAATTTCAGCATAACTGTTCAGAGATGTCAACCATTTATATACAATGTGTTGCGTGTCCGGCCTTTAACTTTTTCATAAAAAAAATCTGTAACTGTACAGGAATGTCAAAAACAATTGTATTGTGCCAGAATCGTGTCTGGAGGTCAGTGGTCAAGGTCACAGTAAGGTCAAATGTTTTCAAAGAATTTTGAGGAATATGTCCATGTTTGGCCTGTCACTTGTTTCATTCTAAATGAATTTCAGCACCACTATGCAGAAATATCAACCACATAACCACATACAGACGATGTATCACGTGCAAGAATCATATCCGTAGGTCAGTGGTCAAGGTCATGGCAAGGTCAGAATTTTATATGACTTCTGTCCATAATCAACGTTCATGTATACGGCTCACAGGAAAGAATTATATTAACTCCGGAGGCGTCAGTCACACGTCTTGTTTATTTGTTTGTGTAATGTTTAACGTCGTTTTCAGTATTATTTCAGTTATTTCGCGGCGGCCAGTGGATATGTCCGTCATGCTTTTCGCTGGAGTTTCTTTTACCTGTGCTTTTCGCACAATATTCTTCCTGAGCCATTGGCTGCTTTCACAAATAACCAATCCTTAAAAAATGATCAGCGGAGGGAGAAATCTATCCCTTTCTTATTCTTTTGTGGGAAATTATGTTTCAAGCAGACGAAACTCGTCGTTATGAGGGAGTTAAAATGGTCTTGTCTGCTTATCTATACTCCGCCATGTCGAATTTCGCACCAGTTAGTTAAGTTGAAATGATTACGGGAGATTTTGCTTTGAGTATTGTCATCCTATTGTCATAATACTGTCAAAAGTGGTGTTTAACCTTCTCCCAAACAAGCCCTGGTTTTCACGTGTCTGCAGTACAAGTCTTTTAAAAACACTGTGGGAAAAGGAGAAATTGCTCATAACGAGCAATTTCTCCTTTTCCCACAGTGTTTTCTACCCTTTTTGAGAACTTCCTGCCATTTTCATCAAATTTAAAATTGTCGTCTGCAAACTCTTTGAATTTGGACCAGTCCAAAATTTGTCGTTTGGGAAAGGGTTAAGCAGATGAAACCAGTCGTCTTGAGGGTGGATAACCTTTCACAACTTTAACTGCCTTTGCGGACAGTGTAGATTAAGATAAGACTGCACAGAGCGTGCAGTCTGATCTTTGATCTACACTGTCCGCTTTACTGATTTTTTTTCTCGACAAGGGCAACCACGGAATTGATTGCAATTATTTGGGGCTTATTTCTAAACTGAAAATGTCTGTAAACCCTTCACCAGACGACAAAATTTTAGCCGTGTCCAAATTGAAAGCACTTGCAGACGACAATTTCAGTGTGGCTCCCATGGTGCAATTTTCCTTTCATTTGGTAGAAAACATTGTGGGGAAAGGAGAAAATGCTGGTTACCTTTTTCCCGCAGTGTTTTCGAAAGGATTCTTTCCCAGGGTCGTAAAAAGGCGGCATTGTGCGGTAAAGGGTTAAGTTTATTCTTCGTTCCATGGATTAACCATCTAGCTGCTAAACAAACTAAT
This sequence comes from Tridacna gigas, assembly GCA_945859785.2. Lineage (NCBI taxonomy): Eukaryota > Metazoa > Mollusca > Bivalvia > Cardiida > Cardiidae > Tridacna > Tridacna gigas. The sequence continues at coordinate 6,039,464 of OX244038.2, read as the reverse complement.
AATTTCAAGCCAGTAGTGAAAACCCATAGTTTACGATACAGAAATTTTGCTCGTCGGAGAAATCTCACCATATCGGAAAGTGTAGATCCAAGATCAGACTGCACTCTCTGTGTTGTCTGATCTTGATCTACACAGTCCGGGAAAAAAAAAGACCACAAAGTCGCGCTCAGCAGCCCATGTGCTAAAAACGTCCCGTCTGGCTTATCTACGTATACCAAGTCAGGACGAATTTCGTAAGCGCAAGTAAAGTTAGTCTTACACCATTGTCTCTGGCCAGGTAGAGGGGACGGTTTTGTTATCAAGGTAGTGTTTGTGCGTTAGATACGTCAGTTTAGGTAAAAATCGGAAATACGGAGGAAGTTTAATAAGAGGTATTTCGGTTTGTGTTACTCAACATTTTTACCTGGCAGACGACTTTTTCGTCTCGCAGCAGATTACATTTTAAAACGTCGTGGCAAAAGGAAAAAAAAGAAAGTGCTAGTTACGAATATTTTTCTTTCGTTTTACAGTTCTGTATTGATTCCTGTTAATTATATTTAGTTTACCAGGATTTTTTTTTTTTCAAAGCTTTGTGCAACGTTTATTTCAACGCTGTTTATATTGGAAAGCAGCCAGTGGTTTGGAAAGCGTGAAATGCGAAGTAACTGTATCGATACACTGGCCGCTGCGATTGGACTGAAATTTGTTGAAAACGGCCTTTGACAAAAAGACAAAAAGAAAAATAGTAAGTAGAAAACATCAATTTCAATTTCAAGATTTTTTGCCAGAATTACAAATATCACTTGATCTCGCCAATATAGACCCAAAATCAGACAGAAGGTAGAGTGCAGTCTGATCTTGGTCTGCATTGTCCTTAAAGACATTCAATGACGTATTCAATGTTTAACACTTTACCTCACAACCCTGAGATCTTAAGGTCCTGACAAAGCGGGCCATTTGAAAACATTGCGGGAAAAACTAGCGAATGCTGGAGACTAGCATTTTCTCCTTTTCCACAACGTTTTCTAGCCATTTCAGAACAAATCCCATTATTTGAACCAGTTTTTGTTTGTCGTCTGCAAATGCTTTCAATTTGGACAAGTCGAAATTTTGTCATCTGATAGTGTGAAAGCTATGTTTCAATTTTGAATAATAGGTAACTTTTGGACTGGCTTTATTGCGGTAGCATGGACTGTACATGAGAGAAAGGATAACCTATGTCGGGTTAACCCTCAAGCTGCTAGGCGCGACTCACTGACCTTTTGCGGACAGTGTAGATCAAGATCAGACTGCACAGAATGTGCAGTCTGATCTTGCATCTACACTGTCCGATAAGGAAATAACTTTCTACAAAAATAACTTTGAAATCGGAAAAGGTAGGTTGCTGCTATGAATTTGAAAGTTTCATTTTTATTTTTGTTCAGCAGGATGACGATTAATATCTCGTAGCCTTGGCTTATTTTTTTTTATCTCGTGACCACGACTTAGTATCTCATAGCTTAGACTTAATATCTCATGGCCATGACTTAATATCTCTTGGACACAATTTAATATCTCGTAACATTGACTTGATATCTCACAACATTTTGATCCTCATGACCACGACTTAATATCTCATGATCACAACTTAATGCCTCGAAGCCACGACTTGGTACATTGTGTCTCGTAGCCATGTCTTAATATCTAGTAGCCATGGCTTATTATCTCGGAGCTACGACCTTATAACTTGTAGCCATGTCTTAGTATCTCAAAGCCATCACTTGATATCTCAAAGCCATGATTTTATATCTGTAGCCGTGACTTAATATCTCGAACCTATGACCTTATATATAGTAGCGTTGTATGCGAATCTCAAAGCCATGACTTAATATATCCACTCGTCACAACTCAGCCGATTTCGTACCTACATCTAACCTTGAATGTACAAACTGTTTGCTGATGGAAATGTTCTTTGAAAGATATCGATAGAAAATTGTGACTCATGTTTCACTTTTATAGAGGAGCCTTACAATTTTAATAACTGTAAAACGGTGTACTTCCGGCGAAGAAATATACCGCGTAGGTGCATATCAAGCTACGTGATACAACCTAGGGACTTGATCATCGGATCACCCGAAGTTTGCCGAATGTTGATATGTCATGGCCATGACTTTAGTCTCGTAGCTCGTACTTGATAACTCGTATAATGATCTAGTATCTCGTAGCCATGACGTAATATATTACGGCCACCACTTAATTTCTCGTGACCACAACTTAACCCTTAAAGCGCCTTTCACTAATGTAGTTGCCTTTGCGGCCAGTGTAGATCAAGATCAGGCTGCACAAAACGTGCAGCCTGATCTTTGATCTACACTGTCTGCTATGTTAAAACACTACAGGCAAAATGTAGCCATGAATTTGCAATTATACTGGTTTTATTCTAGAATGAAAATGACCATTGGGTTTATTCGGCGCTTTAAGTGTTAACATATCTCGTACCCAAGACTTAATATCTCCTAGTCACTTCTTGATATCTCTTAGCCACGACTTTAGGTCTCGTAGCTACGACTTGATATCTCACAGCCAAGATTTAATATCTCGTGGCTGGTACTTAATATCTCATAGTCACGACTTAATGTCTTGTAGCCATGACTTTACCAAATGAGACTTTTAACACTTGTCCAATTTGAAAGCACATCCGGTAAAAGGAGAAACATAACTAACGATTCTTAACATGGACACGAATCAAAACATTGTCGCGAAAGGGAAAATTGCGCGTAACGAGTTATTTCTCCTTTTGCAACGGTTAAAAAGAATAGTTTACTCGTACATCGAAAAAAAGGTTTACATGTGGTAACAACAAATGTACAATAAAACTTGCTTCTCGTAGTTACTTGTACATGAACCGTGCTCTGTGAAAAGAAGGCTTAATGCATCTGCAAAAAGTATCGACCCAGGTCAGCCTGCGCGGACTGCGCAGGCTGACCTGGGCCGAAACCTTTTGCTTTGGTCTACCTCATAATTCAGGTGATTGTTAGACAAAGTGGATCCTTGATTAGGTGATGACTTGCTAGTTGAAATGCATTGCGGAGATGCATTAAATCTCCTTTTGCCAGAGTATGGCTCATATGTATATGGTTGCAAGTCGAGCCCGGTAGCTCTTTCAGTAGTGCATCATGGCTTGAGACCAGGACGTCACGGGCTCGAAGCCCCAGCTCGGCCATTTTCTTTCCGAGGATTGATGATAGTCACTGCGACTGGATTCATTTCTCTCTTACCGTTAATTCTTTTTTATTCAACTATGGTTATATGGAAAAGCAGGCAGTGGCTTTGCAAGATCATGTTGTGAAGCACCGGTAAAAGAAACTCAAAGAAAAAGAATAGATAGATACACTGGCCCGCCGCGATATAACTGAACGAATGTTGAAAACGGCGTTAAACACTATTCAGACTAACAAATATCAGTCAAACAAACAATTATCTACTTGCAAAAAGACGACTGAGTGGTGTTTTACAAGGCTTTCAGCGTTATATCAGCCATATCACGGCAACAGCCTATTCATGTGTAACCTGAGTTTATCAGTGCGAGGCCAGAGCTCTGAAGTGCCTCGCCAAAGAGCACTTCCACTGAAAACAGCCAATGTCTCAAGTGAGGAACGAACCCGGCCCATCCGACTAAGAACCTTGCACTTTTCACCTCTGAGCCACGCAGGATTTTTTGTTGAAATTTCATAGACAAGGATACAATAAAGGGGCCTTTCTAGGATTTATGCTACTAGATATGACCCATGCTGTGTTAAAAGGGGGCTTAATGCATCTCCCTGACGTATTATACCAAGCAAGGCATCACATAATTATGGAGTTCATTTTGTTAAACAACCGACTGAATCATTCATGAGGTAGCCTGGTCCTTTGATATGAAGAAAATTTAAAGATCGCAAAAAGTTTCAACTCATGTCAGCCTGCGCAGACTGCGCAGGCTGACATGAGTCGATACTTTTTGCAGATCCATTAAGCCACCTTTTTCATAGAGCATGGCTCAGTCATATATTTCTGCAATCATGTAGAAACCGCACAGTTACATTCAGTAAAAATGTGTAATTTCGGGTGTTAAAATAAAGGGTTGTTTGTTTTCAATCGATAACTCCCCCTACTTTTATAAGATCAGATATGACGTCATTGTGCTAATTTGAATATGAATCTCGCATTCGGCATACTTCGGGTGATTCGGTGATCAAATCCTCAGTCTTGATGACCTGCCCCTACCACTATGTTATCGGGTCAGGCAAAGCGCAATAAAGGCGGCCTCCTGGGTGTCCCGAAGCGTACCTCTACATGCTATCCTCTTTTCCCCAATTTCATGTGATCCAGTTTGATCAGTTAATAAAATGAGACCAATTTTGTACAGAAAATACATTTCCGAATCTAAAACATGCTGCTGGGGTATGGTTTAAATATAAAGTCGACTATGAATCATTTTAAAAAAAAGCCCTGTTTTCGGACTTACATCGGTCCATTGACATTTCGGATACTTAAGGCATTTTTGATTTGTAGTTTTTCTCGCTAAATAAGAACGACATGTAGAAAAACTCACTGCCATGACTTTATTGCAAGCGATCTGTTTTGAATTCAGAATATGATCCGATTTGATCATGTGAAAAAACAATATCCAGTCTCCTCTTCATATTATCAACGGGGGGCCGTCATTATTGCGCTTTGCCTGACGTACTCTTGTAGTACGGCGGGGTACCAGACTATCAAATCCTTAGATGTTGGTACGGAATCGGCCGAGTTGTGACGAGTGTAATCATTGTACTCAACGCGTGTTATTTACTGATCATGTGAAATACCAAGACGTCTGTACGAAACTCTAGCGCGAAATCTAAAATTACCTTAAGAGTCTAAGTAGCCCATTAAGGAGGCACCATTAAAAAGGTGCTTTTTCCTTACTTTTGTTTGTCTGTTTTCCTCCTGATTTACCAGCCGAATCGCCGTACTTAATTCAGTGATGAATAATTTTTAAAGTTTGGCGAGATTTTTTAAAAATTTGAATTGCTCCCTTTAAAAGAACAAAATACTTGTGGTGAAATTTGAGGAACTAAATGCTGGAAATTTCACGCTGGTAACAGGAAAAGGGTGCCTAGAGAAATGGTAAAAACAAAATGACGCGTGTATACCTCAACCAATGGCGGGGCTTTATCTCTGGCCCCTCGGCTTTTAAACGCGACTCAATGCGCTTTTGCGGCAAGTGGAAATCAAGATCAAGCTCCACAAAACGTGCACTCTGATCCTGAATCTACACTGTCCGATACAATCGGGCTTTTTCTTCCGATCGCAATATTTGGAACTTTTGGTATTTCTCGAAAAGGGTAGTAAACATTGTGGGAAAAGGGCAAAAGGCTGGTTTCCGGCTTTTTTTTTTTTTTTTTTTTCTACAATCTTTTCCAACGCTTTCTGCCTCGGGGTCGTTAAAACACTGTATTATTTGGCTACGGGTCAACCCTTTACCACATAATGCCGACTATTAAAGGCCATGAGGAAGAAGCCTTTAGAATACACTGTGGGAAAAGAAGAAAATGCTGGTAGCCAGCATTTTCTCCTTTTCCCACACTGTTTTCTACAATATGAAAGACAACTTTAATGTTTTGAGAAACATTTAAATTGTTGTCTGCAAATGCTTTGAATTTGGACAAGGCTAAAATCTTGTCGTCTGGTAAAGGGTTAAGGGGTAGTTATACGGATAAGGATGAATTGTCAGTATCACAGTTTGTGTTTATAAGGACTTTTGAGGAACTAAACGTCTCAAGTTCCGTGAAGAAAGCAGGAAAAAGGGACTTAACCCTTTACAACGCAATCCCGACTCTCAACAACCTTGAAAGAGAAGGCTTTTGAAAACATTGTTGAAAAAGAGAAAATTCTGGTAGTAACCAGCATTTTCTCCTTTTCCCACAATGTTTTCTACCCAGTCAAACGAATTTCACATCATTTGAGCCACACTGAAATTGTCCTCTGCCAATGCTTTCAATTTGGACGGGTATAAATTTTGTCGTTTGGTAAAGCATTAACTCTTTACCAGACAAAATTTTAGACTCGTCCAATGTCTAAGCATTTGAAGACGGTGTTTGTTGATTTGCAAATAGATTTACAAGAATGTTTTCAAAAACGTTTGCTGCAAAATTAATTCAGCAGTTGCTCCTTAACCTTTCACCAAAAACAATCCCGTCTTTTAACGACCCTCAGAAAGACGGCTTCTGAAAACATTACGGGAAAAGGAGAAAATGCTGGTAACCAGCATTTTCTCCTTTTCCCATAATGTTTTTCATCCTTTCTAAGCCATATTTTATGTTTTTTCTTACATTTAATTTGTCGTCTGTACTGAGGTGAAAGATATATGCACTTTGTTCGAGAAAATGCGGAATAGGATCCTCTACATGTGACATTTCTGTTCTTTTTTAGCGCAATCACTACTCGTATAGCCGTAATAAGAAGCGAGCGGTGTAGATCAAAGATCAGATTGCAGGTTTTGTGCAGTCTGATATTGATCTTCACTGGCTGCAAAGGCAACTATAGTTGTGAAAGTCCTCGTATGAGTTAAGGCTCTAAAAACCTGAGTTCCTTAGAAAGTAGTAAGAAACACGTACTCACTGCTTAAACTACTACTACTGCCAAAAATAAACAAAGCGCGTATTAAAATACATTTGAGTCATGCTCTGGCAAAAGGGGGCTTAATGCATCCCCGTGATACATGATACCCAGCAAGTCATCACGTGATCATGGATCCATAAAGTCCATTTTGTCTAACAACCAACTGAATCATGAGGTAGACTGGGTCCTTTGACACAGAAAATTGACCAATAGCGAAAAGTTTCGGCCCAGGTCAGCCTGCGCGGACTGCGCAGGCTGACCTGGGTCGATACTTTTCCCCAGATGCATTAAGCCCCCTTTTCACAGAGCACGGCTCATTTGAATTTAAATCAAATTATTTAAAAGTATGGAAAACTATTGTGCAGATGACAATCTCTTATTGAAAAGTCGGTCCAAATGTTAGTCGCTGGCAGAGAAATTTATTTCAATAGCGCGTTAAAAGTTGCCACGTTATCTTTTGTTTACTTTTTGCCTGATTTTGAAATTGAGGTTTCTGCGAGCGACTAACATTTAGACCGACCACACGATAACTGATTGTCATCTTCACAAATTTTCCATACTTTTAAATGGTATGATTTAAATTTAAATGCATTTTAACACCTGTATTTTTTTGGTCGCTATTGGGCCTTTAAACTACTTCTACTGCAACGATTTTCCCCTCTCTTTCAAGTATTTTGATTTAAAGGAAGTTGTGATAACGTTTTAAATAGAAGTTGTAGATTTTTATCGCTTGCTTGCAAAAGGAAGTTCTTTACACTTCTTTTTTTTTTTCAATATTTTAAACATAACTTCAATTACTTCATGCGGATGACTGTGTTTTTTTTTTTTCCCGTCATTTAGCATTCGGCATACCTCGGGTGATTCGGTGATCAAATCCCTCGGCTGTATCACGTAGCTTGATACGCACCTACACGGTACATTTCGCACGTTTCCGGAAGGACACCGTTTTACCGTTATTGGTGTCACACCACTGGTTTTTTGCCATATTGAAAATAGAGTGAAATTGACCATCTTTGAAGCTTCACAAATCGCTTAATGGCGAAACTTTGGCTTTACCGTCTCTTGCTCTCAAAAGTACAGTCATAGTCCTTCAAAAAAATGCATAAAAAACAATATGTCAACCGATTGCGTTTTTCGCTAAATCCCAATCAATACAGGCACCCTAGAAATTGTCCTCTCAAAAATGCCTGTTCACCGCCATGACCCCAGGTTTTTGGCCCTCCACTGACATAAAATAGTCCAATCAATATATGATAAAATCACATCTAAATGGTCCCCCACTACCTAAATTTGAAGCAAATCTAAATTATATACCCCCAAGCCCTCTCAGCTCCACGAAACAGTGCGACAAAAGTGCTACTGCAAAATTTCACATCGGACTACTTTTGACTACTACGACCCGGAAGCAAACTCGCAGTGGTGCGACACCTATTGAAATTGTAAGGCTCCTCTTAAAAAGAAAACATGAGTCAATTTTCATATCGTTATCTTTCTAACAATATTTCAGTCGGCAAACAGTTTGTACATTCAATTCTTAGCTTGGTTTATCAATTTCCGTTGGGAGCTTTCATCGACCGATCGATAGATGTGAATAACTCCATCGTGGTTGTTCATGTCGTTGCTAAGCGATTTACAGGGGCGCCGCCATGTTTAAGATCATGTGATGGGTAGTTCAAAATGGAAGCCGCCTTAATACGGACGAGGTTAGATGTAGGTACGGAATCGGCCGAGTTGTGACGAGTGGTCATTTAGCAGACTTTCGAAAACATGCAGGCTAAGGAAGAAACTGTTTGTCAGGAATGATTCCTCTTTCTTTTACAATGTTTTCACATGTGATTGTGGACGAAGCTTCAGTTCATCTGATTAGTCCTATTTTACATAGATGTTTTTGGATTGGTTGAATAGTGTTTTCGCCGCTTTTAACACTATTTCAGTCATATTGCAGTGACAGTTCACATATACATGTATGTCCTGGGTTTCACCAGTACTAGGCTAGGGCTCTGAAGTGTCTTACCAAAGGCCAATCCCAAGAAAGATCAAGTGCCTCCACCGGAGCTCGAACGCGAGGCCTCCGTGGTTAGGGTCCTACACTTTATCACTGAGCAACGCAGGACCCCACATGTTTTTTGAAGTCCTCTGCTTAATTTAAGCCTTGCTCTGTGAAAAGGGGGCTTAACGCATCTGCGAACAGTATCGACCCAGGTCAGCCTGTGCAGTCCGACCTGAGCCGAAACTATTCGCTATGCGTCAATTTTCTATATGTCCATGGACCAGTCTACCTCATGATTCAGTCGGTTGTTGAAAAAGTGGCAATTATGTAATGGCTTGCTTGGTACAATGCATCACGGAGATGCATTAAGCTACCTTTTACGAGAGTATTGCTCATTTGTTTGTTTGTTTGGGTTTTTTGGGGGGAGGGGGGGGGGAAGGGAGTAGAGGGTTGGAGGCGTTAAGTTAACCCTTTACCAAACTATCCGTACTTTTAACGACCCTGGGAACAAAAAGGGATTTTAAAAACATTTTTTGAAAAGTGAGAAAATGCTGGCATTTCTCCTGTTCCCACAATGTTTTCTATTCTGTCAATGGCAAACCTTACCATGTGAGCAATATTTAATTTGTCGTCTGATAACCCTTTCAATTTCGACCAGTCTAAAAGAGCTGCCCTCTGGCAAAAGGGGGCTTAACCCTTTCCCAAACGACAAATTTTGGACTAGTCCAAATTGAAAGAGTTTGCAGACGACAATTTTAAATTTGATGAAAATGGCAAAAAGGTCTCAAAAAGGGTAGAAAACACTGTAGGAAAAGGAGAAATTGCTTGGGAAGGGTTAAATAACAACGGACTGAATCATGAGGTAGAGTGGTCCTTTGAAAGGCAGAAAATTGACCAATAGCCAAAAGTTTCGATTCAGGTCAGCCTGTTCGGACTGCGCAGGCTGACTTAGATCGATACTTTTTCGCAGATGCATTAAGCCCCCTTTTCACAGAGCATGGCTCAACTACTGTGCGGATTGCACAGGCTGACCTGGGCCGATACCTTTTTTGAAGATGCATTAAGCCCCCTTTTCACAGGGCATGGCTCAACTACTGTGCGGATTGCACAGGCTGACCTGGGTCGATACTTTTTAGCTCCACTGGCCGAAGGCCAGCGAGCTATTGTCATGGCGTTGTGTCCGTCGTGCGTCCGTCCGTCCGTCCGTCCGTTCGTCCGTGCGTGCGTCCGTAAACTTTTTCTTTAAAAAACTTCTCCTCAGAAACTATTGACTGGATTTTTACCAAATTTCACAGGAATGTTCCTTTGGTGGTCCTCTTTCAAATTCCTTCAAATAATTGTGTTCCATGAAGAATTCTGGTTGCCATGGCAACCAAAGTAAAAAACCTTTAAAAATCTTCTCCTCCCAAACCGCTATTTGGATAGCATTATTATTTTGCAGGAATGTTCCTTAGATACAGGTTTACAGAATTCCTTTAAAAAAAAATGATCTGTCAAAAAACATGGCTTTTATGGGAGACTCATTTTCCTTTTATGGTATAAAGTAAAATCTTTGTAAAATTTCTTCTCTAAAACTATTCATTGGATTTCATTGTTGTTTTGCAGGTAAGTTCCTATGGTGGTTGTCTGCCAAATTGTTTCTATGGTGGTTGTATACCAAATTCCTTTTAAAAAAAAATGATACACCTAAAAACACATTTTTTTATAGACAAGGCTTATATTTCAAAAAAATGTTCTTCTCCAAAACTATTTATTGTGTTAGTTTTATCGACTAACAAAGAAAAAGGAAGAAAATTGGATTGACTTGACCTAGTCAGGGCTGTCCTATTTAAGCCCACACATTTTCCTTGGTATTAAGATCACAATTTACTCCAATGATACGCTATTAGTTAGTACTAGTAATAAAATATCACTGGCCATAAATAAGATAAAAGCTTGAGCACCTTTCACAACTTGAGCTTTTCAATTTTGCCTTATTACTAAGCCTGAGTAACCATGCCAAGATCAAAAAGAAAAAGTATTTTAATAACAAAACCCCCATGTTGTAGGTACTTTATAGTCCTTTTGATATAGAACAAGAGAACCTCTGCACTTTTATTAGTTCTGGTAAAGGTTTGTTGACCTACTAATGAGTAAATGCAGAGTGGACAGAAGGGGTGTAAATCCTGGTATTGATGTAAGTTGATCTATATTGCTATAACATTCATTCATTTGCCCTCCTAGCTGTTCTTTTAGATTACCCCTTTACCACACAATCACAACTTTTAACGACCCTGAGAAAGACATATTTTCTATATTTTGATGTTTCCCCACCCAAAATGCTTTGTGAAGGGACCTGTTGCAGACAACATATCTTCAAATTAGTAAGACATATATAAAAAAGGATAGAAATTATTGTGGGAAACTAAGAAAATGCTGGTTACCATTTTTTTCTTCTTTTCTCACAAGTTTTTTCCATACCTTTTTTCTTCAGTGAGCTAAAATGCAGGATTGAATGGTAATTGTTAAAAACTTCTTTTCGCCATTATAGAAATATCAGGCCTGTGGAGCGATACAGGCGCTCAAGCGCCTCTAGTTTTGCAGATGCATTAAGCCCCCTTTTCACGTAGCATGGCTCAACTATTTTTGTCGTTTGAGAAAGAATGAGGTTTGAAGATTTGTCTTGTATTTAATTTGTGATTTTCGTGACCTGGGTCGATACCTTTTGAAGACGCATTAAGCCCCCTTTTCACAGAGCATGGCTTACATATTTTGTCGTTTGGGAAAGAGGTAGGTTTGAAGATTTATTTGTGTTGTATTGAATTTGTGATTTTCGTGTTTCATCGATATTATCGATACCCTGTAAAATTAAAAGATTGACAGGTTTTCAAAATGGTATTGTACTCCTCAGATTTCATGAGACTTACAAATTTAAACATACTTGGTTTGACGTAGTACTTTTTATCTATATATTTCTTACGAAGACTGTTATAAAAAGGACATTCAATGATGAAATGATATTCATCTTCTATGCAATTCATATTAACGTAAGTTTATTAAGTTTGCATTCTATAAAAGGAATGCTAACCAAAATTAATAGTGGAAAGTACAGTTCCAAGATCAGACTGCACGTGTTGTGCGGTCTGATCTGACTCTTCACTGACCCCACAAGTAAGTAAAGTTCTGAAAGACGCTCTTCTGGTTTCAATGTTATTTTTTTAACATCTTTCTATAAGTACCTTATGCCTTATGATATATGAATCTAGTAAATATTTCCCTCTCTCCCTCTCTCTCTCTCCCTCTACTCCCCCCATATGTATGTCACTGTTGACTATCGTTAATCTGAAAAACATAGGATGCTGTAACATGATGTACACTATCATGTACAAGTGAAATAAAAATATCTCTCTATCTATCATAATTATGTGATAGTAAAATCTATTCTATGTAACAACCGGCTGAATTATAGGGTAGAATGCTTTCTTGGACACACAGAAAAGTGACCCAAAGCAAAAAAGTCTCGACCCATGTCAGCCTGCATGCAGGCTGACATGGGTCGATACTTTCTTCTTCTTCTTTTTTTTCCCCCAGCAGACGCATTAAACCCCGTTTTCAAAGAGCATGGCTTTAATGTTATTAATTTTTTTTCCAGCAAAAATATTGCAACAGAGCTACTAGTATACTACTTCCCCAAAGCATGTACATTCTACCAAACATTCTATGTTTTATCAAACATATGGTGAAATCCCCATTTAGACCGAATATATAAGTCAATGATAGTAATAATAATAATTAAAAATAAACAAATAACATTAAGCATATAAAACAAAGACTAAAAACAAAACTACTACTTCTACTGCTAATGATAATAGCTAGAAATAGAAATAAACAAAAGAAATTAGACATATAAACAAAACAAAAGACTTGCAAGAAAGTGCTCCATCTTTTTACCAAGGTCATCATTTCTATGTATCTTTCAAAAAGGACATTTCCTGTTACTTAAGAAAGAAAAAAAAAAGGGGGGTCCAATTTTTGTCCCATGCCAAAATGTTGGCACATGTTTGTCTGAAAATATCGCTAGTGATTTAATACTTTTCTGTCGCCGACAATGTTCGATAGCACCTGCATATTTAATTCTGTCATAAATTTGCAGGCAAAAAAAAGGAAATGTGAAAGAAAATTTATATATTAAAAATGGAATGCATTCTTCGCGTGGTAAGCATCATTTATACCTAGTGCACACCTGCTCTAAATACATATTAGTGAACTGTTAACCAAAGGACAAAAAAAAATAGACTTGTCCAAATTGAAAGCACTTGCATTTAATGTTGCTTAACTCTTTACCAAACGAGAGAATTTTACGCTTGTCCAAATTGAAAGCATTTGCAGACGAGAAAATTAAATCAGAATTCACATTTCAAAGATTAGAAAAGATTGTAGGAAAAGGAGAAAATGCTGCCTACCAGCATTTTCTCCTTTTTTCACAATATTTTCAAAAGCTTCTTCGTCAGGGTCGTTAAAAGTCGTGATTGTCTGGTAAAGGGTTAAATCGTGACATTTGTCCTCGACAAGGTAGAAAACATTGTGGGAGTTTCTCCTTTTCCCACTCTGTTTTCAAAAGTACATGTACTTTTTCTCAGAGTCATTAACACACAGGGTTGTAGTACCTAGGACGAATTGACTGTATAGTTTCACATGCGCCGCATTTAAAAGTATCCTTTGCAGAGCTAAGCGGGAGCTTTTTTGCTGCGATTACCATTAATTATTTTGTTACACACTGATAATAAACTAAAACGTACTTTTCCCTGTCAACTTTGAGAAAGATGACCGTTACGTGCTGTAAAAAGGTGCACATTTTGCGTTCAGATAACGATTTGCTCGCTTTACAATCAGTTAAGTTCTCCGTTTATTTTTATTAGATCAAATATGACGTCATCGTACTTCTTTGAATACGGCCTTGTAAACATATCTGTCACGTGTTATCGATCACATGGCATTCCCACAGATATTTTCGAAATCTTGTAGCGAAATCTAAAAAATACCTTCAGAGGCTACGCAACCCATTAAGAAAATACTACTAATATTTTCTTTCTTAAATTTGATTTGCGTACAACTACCGACAAGCCACCGCTATACAACTCATAATAAAGCGGGGTATCCCGCCAATTCCGCCGTCTATTATCTGTTGTATATAAGACAATGTGTCCAACTGTTTTACCTGCAGAGCACTACTCCCAGTTACTTTTCAGTATTTTTCACATATTTTTCACATATTTCTCAACTGGACTAAAAGGTGTCACTTTTATCTTGTTGTATCGTCTTCGATCTGTTACATCGAACGGAACAAATAAATGATATTAGGAAAAATAATTAAGGTCTTAACTTTGGAAGAGGCGGCGATTTTCTCACCCCACCTTGCAAAGGAAACTTAATACCACGGTGACTACATTGATCGATTGTGATTGGTCAACAATCGGATTCTGAAAATAAAGGCAAGCTGCTATAGATAATATAGATCAATCAAATATGTTCAATATATTCAGCGGGGTATTAAAGTTTCCATTTCATGGTGGAATAGAATAATTCAGAGTTTCTGCCAATATTACCCTCTTAATATATGTCCATTTGTTTTGCTAGATGTACCAGGTCGAAGATAAATTACCACAGAAAAAGTCACGATAAAAGTCACGACTTTTTCCATTCCAATTTAGAGACAAAGAGAAAAATACCGACAAACAACTGGAAATCGATTTCTGCAGATAATAGTTAGACAGATTGTCTTCTATAAAAGTTTATTGAGAGTGAAGTTTGTCAAAAAACAAAGTGCCGTTGGTAACACGCTTGTATTATGATATGTATATAGTGGTAGCTTGTCGGTAGTTGTACGCATTTCCCATTTGTTGTCTCGATTTTGTATTTCCTGCTTTGTGGATGAGGATAATGTATGACAGTCCAGCTGGTATGTGTTCGTATTTTATTTTCGAATGATAACAATAAGATAAGGATTGTGGTAATTAAAATAGCTATTAGCGATATGCTTACTTTTGATTTTAATTAATTTGTTGCCAATTTTGTTAATAATGCTTCAATTCGTGCCGTTGTTGTCAGTGTTAGTTATCCCTTAACTCTTTACCATACGACAAAATTTTGGACTGGACCAAAGTGAAACCATTTGCAGACGACAAATTAAATGCAGATCAAATGATGATTTTTTTTTTTTTTTTTTGTCTTTGAAAGCGGATAAAAAAGGTTGTTGGAATAGGAGAAAATGCTGGTAACCAGCATTCTCTCCTTTTCTCACAATGTTTTCAAGAAGTTTCTTTCTGATGGTCGAGAAAACTCGGGATTTTGTGGTAAAGGGTTACAGAGCTTGATAAATATACTGAAAATCTAAGCCGATTGTAAAAACCGATGACAATGCAATATTAAAACTTCTTGCCGGACAAAACTCTCACCGTATCGGACACTGTAGATCCAAGATCAGAGTGTAAGTTCTTTGCAGAGTGATCTTGATCTAAACTGTCCGTAAAAACGTGCTGAATCGCAATTAGCAGCTTTGAAATTGCCAAGTTGTTGCGGTTGTTGCTAATATTTGTATTGTTCTGTTCTGGAAGTTATTGATTCTTTAATTTCAATCACAATTAGCGTGTCCTTGTTGATAATAAATAAGCACCTAAAAAGCCTGTTATTTGACAAGCAAGAATTGCTCCCACAATAATCAACCAATATCTTCACTTTTAATAAAGAGTGACAAATATTAACGTGCTAGACTGCGCCTTGATTAAAGTTTGTGTTAACACGATCTTCGTAGTTCTCTTGAAGATCTTTGGCCGGTTCACCATTTTTATGCTCCCAGAAACAAATTCGGCGGAGCAAAGACCGCTGCGTCGCGTTGTCCGTCCTTCTGTGCGTGCACTATTTCTTTACACGTGGGGGAAGATGGAACAGAGAGAGAGAGAGAGAGATCGATTAAAATACCGTTAGTCTCGTTGTTTAAGTCGAATCAGTTAATCCCAATTCTTTCACTGCTTCCTTGTAGTCACTGCCTGCAGCTGTCAGGAGGTCTACATCTTCTCTAATGTGCCATTGTCCACGTAGCGATTTTCTTACAAACCTCTGCTGACAAAACTTTTTATACTAGCAAACAAAGAGGCACATTTGGTGCCGTCTGGCTCTTTCGTTACTTGAAGCGATGGATTCAAAATCAGGAAACCGTGGTACGATTCCCCTACAGACAACACCGGTCACTAAAGTCTGTCCTTGGTTAAGATACCGTAGGACCCTAGCACAGTAACTGGCCAAACATAAGAAGAAATGACACAATGAGCAGTTGCTTTGATACGATTAAAGTGCTGTGGAATCGTGGCGTATAAGGACATATGCTAGTTTTCCCGATTGATTGAATTTGCGTTTGTTTAATCGTCGCCACCGGTTGCCAGTATGGGCGAAGCCCCCGAAGACTGTTACTTGGGATAGTTCAAGATACAGGACTACAACCATCCTAAAACTAAAACTAAACCCATCATAAGTTACGCCTGGTTCCTTAATGTGCTCGGTGTATAATACCGTGACACGGGACCTCAGTGTAGCGTCTCGTCCGGAAGACCTTTAGTAATTTTAGATGGCCAGCCGTGGGCCTCAAGCAACCCAGGACTTGATGTTTACAAGTCCTACGCTTCACCACCTGAGCTATGCGGGCTGGTCAACTGTTCCCCGATTTGCGCATGTGTTTTTTTTTTTATGTACACTCTTATTATATTCCAACGGGTTAATTTGACAGAGAAAAACGTATATTTTCATCTGTAATATGTCGGTTTTGAACATCTTGAAATCACGGACATGGCAGAAAAATAGGAGATTTATAAAAGATCGGGATGCCAAATCACGCCAAAATTGATTAATATAAAGGGAGGTAATTCGTCATGTCAACAACTTTTAAAAATGCACCGTATTTCTTACAAATGCCCCACTTAATATACTTCTTTTTTTTTTTTATTATTTTTACAAGATATAAGAAAGCGCTATTTGTGTGCAAAATAGAAAAAAAAAATGTCCACTAATTTTTTTAATTACAGATAATTGATTAGAAAATAAGTCTGCTGACAAGTAAGAACATTTTTAATTGCTACTGTGATCGGTCTAGTGCCTTAATTCCTTCGATTAATCCTTTTCACTATTGGCAAACATCGCAATTTTAAGAATAATAATTTATTTAAGCAGTTTTTTTTACTTTAGGAAACATTCTTTTTCGTTTGAAATTAAAGCCTTTTTCCCTGTTATTTTGACAAGAGTTATCCCCTTGGAAGAACTGTATCTTCCTATTTCGCTGCGCAACATATGAGTATCTTTTCATTTTTTACTCCGCATACGTTGTTGTTATCATCTGAGCGAAAATAGATATAATAAAAAAATCTGTCCTTAGGAAAAACTTGTGACACATGTTCTTCAAACTATTGAAACAAATATTTAAAAATGTTGCTTTTAGACTAAAGGGTAAGTGTTCGTCAAAGTCCCTGTCCGTCAGCTCTGCGGTAGGGAAACAAAACCACATCTCATAAATTTTTCAATTTGTTATCTTCTAGACTAGTTTTTCTCTTGGTGTTTTTAGGTCTTTAAATAGCCAAACGTGAGTATTCCTCACATGGATTTTGTTAGTTGTTTACAGTGTACTTTCTGGAGAGGAATTTAAATAAGCTCTTTTCCTTTTCCAAGTAACATTAATAAACATAATAAGTAGAAAAGACAGACGACGTAGAAAAGAAGAAGAATCTTCGTTGGCGAAAACAACCGTTATTTGGTTTTCAGCATCTATTTAAAACAACAGCGCAACGAAACACGTGATGAGAGACCTACGAAATGAGAAACACGCACAAAAACGCTTTTTTACTGGCGCGTTCTCCGTCAGTATCAACAATTCAGTTAATAGTAAATGTTGCCTTTGGATTTTTTGCTTTTAACGTCAGAGCGCTTGCAAGCACCCTTCTAAGAATTTATTTATTGGCATCAAGTAAGTTTACTTTCGAATCAGGGGATCTAGTGCTGATACGCCCGTTATGAGTCGAAACTGAAGTTCAATACTGAATTTATACCTAAAAAAGAAATACTGTTTTGCACCCTCTGTCTTTGAAGTATATTTGTTGGAAATTTTAGCAACTGATGCTGATCTTATGTTGTAAACTTATTTGATTACAATATAATATATGTAAAGGGAGACTAGAACCATACATAGTTATAAATTCAGGAGAAAAGTGAACTATTTGATACGATTTGTTGAATCATTTTAATGATACAACATTTTCCGTAAAACTAGATCTTCTGGACTTATGCGAATTTGTTCATGCATCCTTCTTTGGGGTATTGTTATTTTTCTTTATATAGAGGTCGTCGACTCCAGAGAACACGCCCATTGCCGAAATATCGAGTAATTTATGAGCTGTAAAACATTTGTTACGTGTCAGAAGTGAGAAAATATTTATCGTCTTAGGCAGATGTAATTTAATATTTTTTCACATGATTTGTCTGCAAAGACCTTCGAAAACAATATATTTTCCTAATGCGTTTAATGTTTATTACATGATACTTTCGCATGAAGCTTGGAAGAGTTTTACGATTTTTTTTTATCGATAGAAGACACTTACTTGTATATTTAGTCCTAGTATCAATGAATGGTTTAAATTATTAAGACACATTCAACAAATGTATAAATCTAGCCTAGGTTTAGAAGTATTCGAAACCCAAGAAAAAATTGTTTCGTGTCAGACTAATTATATGCTTTTGAACGTTTGATACATACCATTCTTATTTGAAAAAATATTTTGCAAACCTAATATGAGAAATTAATTAAGGTCATTTCAATCAATATAATCAAGTGTCATAAAATCTGATTTTTCGTGGGAGTGTCCTTGGGCAATACACCTCAGAGCTTTAGCCTAGTACTGGTGGAACCCAGGAAATACATGAATAATGTGAGCTGTCACCGTGATATGACTGAAATAATATTGGAGCGGCGTAAAACACCATTTAATCAATCAATCAATCAATCAATCATAGAATATAAGATAAGGCATCTATCTAAACGTCCAGGAATATAGACCCAATGACTTGAACATTACTGTTATCTGTTTTCATTAGAGGTATTCTAAAAGAATTATTTTCCCTTAACCCTTAGGCTGCTAAACGCGACTCACTGACCCTTTGCGGATAGTGTAGATCAATATCAGACTGCACAGAACGTTCAGTCTGATCTTGAATCTACACTGTCCGATAAGGAGATATTTTTCTCATATATATATATAGTTTGAAATAGCATTATTCTCATTTTTTACTGTGAAAGTTTCGCTTAACTTATTTAGCAGGATAAGGGTTAAATGGGATTAGTCATGAAATACCGAATGGCATCTGTTTTCTTTTGTAAATGTTTTAATCTGATTTATGGTATCATTTAACACGTACATGTATTTGGCATGAGACTGTTCAATAATAAAGTTCGATCCTTTTTGCAATACTTTTATTAGGGGTAAAATTTTTGCTTTTTCAAATTTTGTTCTGAAAAATGATATTTTGAATAAATTTAGAATTTAGACATCATATTTAATAATTGCCTTGAATACAATGATGACTTATCTTTGACAAATGTAAATGCCTATGACAAAAACGCATTTGAAAGAAAATGAGAATGAAACATGTATAATGACTAGTTATACTGCAATGCAATTTCGTCCGGTCGAATTGTAACTGTCCAATTTATCCATATATACATGCATATAGTTTGTTTTTTTTTTTAAACTCCAAGTGGCATTATGTTCATGACAATGTAGACATTCCTTTAACAAATTCTGCAGAAAACCAAAATAATGGTCCATACAGCCGAATTATTATTAGATGGGTTATGGTAAATTTACGAATATGGAATCTTTGTGTTTAAAATTCAGCTCTATCCATCATTATACTTTTGATATCACGATTGACTTGTCCATTACGTCTCTCATAAGTTATGTAATTAGCTAAATAAACAAGTTAAAATTGGCATTTTCCAACCCGTGCATTTCTGTCTGATTTTTCAAATTAATAGCCATGTGTCATGATATGATTTTTTTTTTTTAGAAATTCTTAAATATTAAACAAAATATTAAAAAAAGAAACCCAGGACTCAGTTTTAAAAATAAAAATTGTATACTGGAATACCCTACATGTAATCCTTTTGATTTGAAATTAAAAGATACATTTTCTTTAGTCAGAAAGGTTTTTTTTGTAAAATGGATGGTTCTTTTTACGTAACGGAGCATTATGCTTATTTTATTCGATTTCGTTTCAGGTTTTATGCGTAGATTCCTTCGAACGAGCGCGCGTGTGTGTGTGTGTGTGGTTTTTTTGTTAGTTTGTTTGTTTGTTTGTTTCCAATATTATTGTAAAATGTAGTGCATGTATATGGCGTATTTCGAGCTATCGCATACAGAAAATACTACTTTAGTAAACAGGTAGACAGCATTGTTTCTATAGCAAACAATTGTAAATGTCTGGTATTTCCTGCCTTATCCGGTGGCTGCGCCAGGATATGGTTCTGGTTGGACCGTCAAGGGTTCCATCACCTCTTTATCGTGTCAGTTCATAGACAAAACCATTTAGTTTCGCCATCAGAAATTTATGTACTTTGGAATCAGAAAACTCTCGAGAATTAGACTAAGAAAGGTATTAAGAATAGTTGGTGACTGCGGTCCCAGGTCTTTGTGCTCCAGTGGTAATGCGATTGTGTCTAGGTCACGACGTGCGTGCATCTGTCTGTAGATATAGATTTTGCTGAATCATTGTTTTTTTCTGAAACACGTGTCTTAATAATAGAAATGTTGTTTCGAAGTACATATACTATTAAGGATATGCATGATTTTTATCATAGATATATAGTGTGTCGATGATGTTAATCATTTTTTCCCATTTCGAAACTCAAACGATAGCTAGAAGTCAATTAATGAAGCAATTTTTGTTCACACACCTGCCGTACAGTGTTGTTCACAGGTGAAAACTCATGTATGCTCCCAAGGTCATACTGTGCAGAC
Source organism: Tridacna gigas (assembly GCA_945859785.2). Lineage (NCBI taxonomy): Eukaryota > Metazoa > Mollusca > Bivalvia > Cardiida > Cardiidae > Tridacna > Tridacna gigas. The sequence continues at coordinate 6,018,839 of OX244038.2, read as the reverse complement.
GTAAATCTTTCCTCTTTATGAATCGTATTGGTTTACAAGTTTTTTTGTTAATCGCATCTTTGGGTTTCCCGTTGGAAGAAGCGATTGTTTGGAAGCTTTAGATATTCGCTTCTAATTTTCCTTAAAATGTTAAACCTTGCAAACGACTTGGTGCCTATACAGGCTGCCCCCTTCCAATAAAAGAAACTGCGGTAAAATGGTTGTTTATTATGCTGTCAACCTTTAGATACAACAAGCCATTATCTGACTTATGATACCTTCTATCTTACACATTTTTTCCCGTGTTATAGTCTTTTATGCCAGAGAACAAGGCGGGAAGGCATTCGAAAACCTTTTTGCAACGAGCTGGCGGCTCACCTACCGGGAATCGACCGCGTTTCGTAGATGGATGGTAATGGAGGGCTGGATGGGACGTGTCTTTTTTTTTGACTGGCTGATTAGAACTATTTTTGACAAGAGAAAGCTTTTTTATGTAAAGTCTTTTTATAAAATTGATTTTCAGGTTTTTACAGATGGCATTAATTATTATGATTTCTTATTTCTTTGACACCATGAAGGTATGGTTTTTTTTTTTTTTTTTTCTGTTTTGCAAAACAGTGCGACTCGTAAGTGCCGGACAAGTACATGTATGATAAGTGTATGATTTATCGAGGAATTATACAATTAACATATTCGCCACCACGTCCATTCTTTTTTGTATATAGTCTATATCTGATGGCAATCATTTATTCCTTTAATCCTGTAAATGTCATGAAGTTTACAGGCTTTTTCAATAGATTTAACGTAGTTTTCTGTGAAAACTGACTGTATGACCATTGTTACTTTTAAATTGCCTTTTTATTAATCTTACATCAATTTGTTGATTTAATGTGAAATTGGAATTTAAAAAAAAAAAAACTGTTAACTTTTTTATGAATTGTACAATCGTTTTTTTTTGTAACCCAACAAATATTACATACCATAAGTCGCAATGGTAGGCTTTCCTGTTTTGCATACGTTCATCTCTTCTTCACAAATATATATCACTATTTACTTGTTAGTCTCTTTTTTTTTTCTGGGTCGATATACTCGTTATTTCTTTCATTTCAGTAAATTTTCGCGTCTTCTTCTTTGCAGATAAAAGAGGCCCTTTTATACACGTCTTGTTATCTCCCTTTGTTTTACGCACAGTAGTGTTTTCTTTTTGTTTGTCTAATAATACAAAGAACAGTTTGCTTTTTTAATTTGTTAATTCCAAGGTGATATTGATATATTGTGGTCTTGTACTTCTTATTTGGCTTACAACGGAAGCTAGTAAGTAAGTGCTAATCTTTAACTTTGTATCATACGAGAATTTTCTGGCACCTAATTTGTAGCTCAAGGGCTGGGCAAGAAAGGTCCGCACAGTATGTAAGAAAATCATACATGCAAGACTTTAAAAAAGCTCATATTCCCTCCTGTGTTGGTAACGGATCTTGCATTCGTTTTCTGTATTTCTGACCTTGTACAAAATGCATTAAATTTCTTCTTCACTCTCTGTTAGCCCAAACAACGTTTTTTTTTTTTTCCTTTATTTTCCATTTTTCCCCATGTTTTGATGATATCAAGCGTCCAGTATAATCTATACTTCGAAACTTCAAGTTGTTTCTTTTGTATTTTATACCGTACGTAAGATATATCAAAAATTGCATTTGTAAATTAGGATTGATTTCATTAAATAAGTTTTATCAGTTTTAGAAAGTTTGAGTGATAATTCCGAAAGCGGTTTGTTTTTGAGAAGTTAAACTAGTTTAATGGTGTCAAAATAGTCGGTTTTGTATTGCTGTCGATGTTGATACAATTACTATACGTGTTGTACCGCTCCAGATGAAGTTGAATTGTTTATTGCTGCACTTATCGTTGAAATTGGCTGGCATATTTTTTTTAGCTCACCTGAGCACATAGTGCTCAGGGTGAGCTATTGTGATCGATCGTTGTCCGGCGTCCGTCCGTCCGTCCGTGTGTCCGTCCGTCCGTCCATCCGTCCGTCTGTCCGTCCGTCCGTCCGTGAACAATTACTTAAAAAATCTTCTCCTCTGAAACCGCCCAACAGATTTCAGTGAAACTTCACAGAAATAATCCTTAGGTGATGCACTTTCAAAATACTTCAAAGATTTGAATTCCATGAAGAACTCTGGTTGCCATGGCAACCGAGAGAAAAAACTTTAAAAATCTTCTTGTCCCAAACCGTAAGGGCTAGAGCTCTCATATTTGGCATGTAGCATCAACTAGTGGCCCTCTACCAAAATACTTCAAATAATGGCCCTAGTGATGAAAATGGCCCTATGTTGTGGGTTCTCGGATTTCACATAGAGATAAAGAAGGAAATCTTTAAAAATCTTCTTGTCCCAAACCATAAGGGCTAGAGTTCTCATATATGGCATGTAGTATGATCTAGTGGCCCTCTACCAAAATACTTCAAATAATGGCCCTAATGTGGAAATTGGCCCTATGTTGTGGGTTCTCGGATTTCACATAGAGATAAAGAAGGAAATCTGTAAAAATCTTCTTGTCCCAAACCGTAATTGCCAGAGCTTTCATATTTGGCATGTAGCATCATCTAGTAGCCCTCTACCAAAATACTTCAAATTACGGCCCTAGTGTTGAAAATGGCCCTATGTTGTGGGTTCTCGGATTTCACATAGAGATAAAGAAGGAAATCTTTAAAAATCTTCTTGTCCCAAACCATAAGGGCTAGAGCTCTCATATATGGCATGTAGTATCATCTAGTGGCCCTCTACCAAAATACTTCAAATTATGGCCGTAGTGTTGAAAATGGCCCTATGTTGTGGGTTCTCTGATTTCACATAGAGATAAAGAAGGAAATCTGTAAAAATCTTCTTGTCCCAAACCTTAAGGGCTAGAGCGTTCATATTTGGCATGTAGCATCATCTAGTGACCCTCTACCAAAATACTTCAAATTATGGCCCTAGTCTTGAAAATGGCCCTATGTTGTGGCTTCTTGGATTTCACATAGAGATAAAGAAGGAAATCTTTAAAAATCTTCTTGTCCCAAACCATAAGGGCTAGAGCTCTCATATATGGCATGTAGTATCATCTAGTGGCCCTCTACCAAAATACTTCAAATTATGGCCCTAGTGTGGAAATTGGCCCTATGTTGTGAGTTCTCGGATTTCACATAGAGATAAAGAAGGAAATCTGTAAAAATCTTCTTGTCCCAAACCTTAAGGGCTAGAGCTTTCATATTTGGCATGTAGCATCATCTAGTGGCCCTCTACCAAAGTACTTCAAATTATGGCCCTAGTTTGAAAATGGCCCTATGTTGTGGGTTCTCGGATTTTACAAAGAGATAAAGAAGGAAATCTGTAAAAATCTTCTTGTCCCAAACCTTAAGGGCTAGAGCTTTCATATTTGGCATGTAGCATCATCTAGTGACCCTCTACCAAAATACTTCAAATAATGGCCCTAGTGTTGAAAATGGCCCTATGTTGTGTGTTCTCGGATTTCACATAGAGATAAAGAAGGAAATCTTTAAAAATCTTCTTGTCCCAAACCATAAGGGTTAGAGCTCTCATATGTGGCATGTAGTATCATCTAGTGGCCCTCTACCAAAATACTTCAAATAATGGCTCTAGTGTGGAAAATGGCCCTATGTTGTGGGTTCTCGGATTTCACATAGAGATAAAGAAGGAAATCTGTAAAAATCTTCTTGTCCCAAACCATAAGGGCTAGAGCTCTCATATATGGCATGTAGTATCATCTAGTGGCCCTCTACCAAAATACTTCAAATTATGGCCCTAGTGTTGAAAATGGCCCTATGTTGTGGGTTCTCGGATTTCACATAGAGATAAAGAAGGAAATCTTTAAGAATCTTCTTGTCCCAAATCATAAGGGCTAGAGCTCTCATATATGGCATGTAGTATCATGTAGTGGCCCTCTACCAAAATACTTCAAATTATGGCCCTAGTGTTGAAAATGGCCCTATGTTGTGGGTTCTCGGATTTCACATAGAGATAAAGAAGGAAATCTTTAAAAATCTTCTTGTCCCAAACCTTAAGGGCTAGAGCTTTCATATTTGGCATGTAGCATCATCTAGTGACCCTCTACCAAAATACTTCAAATAATGGCCCTAGTGTTGAAAATGGCCCTATGTTGTGGGTTCTCGGATTTCACATAGAGATAAAGAAGGAAATCTTTAAAAATCTTCTTGTCCCAAACCATAAGGGCTAGAGCTCTCATATATGGCATGTAGTATCATCTAGTGGCCCTCTACCAAAATACTTCAAATAATGGCCCTAGTGTTGAAAATGGCCCTATGTTGTGGGTTCTCGGATTTCACATAGACATAAAGAAGGAAATCTTCAGAAATCTTCTTGTTCCAAACCGTAAGGGCTAGAGCTTTCATATATGGCATGTAGCATCATCTAGTGACCCTCTACCAAAATCCTTTAAATTATGGCCCTGGTGTTAAAAGTTGACCCTATGTTGTGGGTTCTCGGATTTCACACAGAGATAAAGAAGGAAATGTTTAAAAATCTTCTTGTCCCAAACCATAAGGGCTAGAGCTCTCATATATGGCGTGTAGTATCATCTGGTGGCCCTCTACCAAAGTACTTCAAATAATGGCCCTAGTGTGGAAATTGGCCCTATGTTGTGGGTTCTCGGATTTCACATAGAGATAAAGAAGGAAATCTGTAAAAATCTTCTTGTCCCAAACCGTAAGGGCTAGAGCTTTCATATTTGGCATGTAGCATCATCTAGTGGCCCTCTACCAAAATCCTTCAAATTATGGCCCTAGTGTTGAAAATGGCCCTATGTTGTGGGTTCTCGGATTTCACATAGAGATAAAGAAGGAAATCTTTAAAAATCTTCTTGTCCCAAACCATAAGGGCTAGAGCTCTCATAATTGGCATGTAGTATTATCTAGTGGCCCTCTACCAAAGTACTTCAAATAATGGCCCTAGTGTGGAAATTGGCCCTTTGTTGTGGGTTCTCGGATTTCACATAGAGATAAAGAAGGAAATCTGTAAAAATCTTCTTGTCCCAAACCGTAAGGGCTAGAGCTTTCATATTTGGCATGTAGCATCATCTAGTGGCCCTCTACCAAAATACTTCAAATTATGGCCCTAGTGTTGAAAATGGCCCTATGTTGTGGGTTCTCGGATTTCACATAGAGATAAAGAAGGAAATCTTTAAAAATCTTCTTGTCCCAAACCATAAGGGCTAGAGCTCTCATATATGGCATGTAGTATCATCTAGTGGCCCTCTACCAAAATACTTCAAATTATGGCCGTAGTGTGGAAATTGGCCCTATGTTGTGGGTTCTCGGATTTCACATAGAGATAAAGAAGGAAATCTGTAAAGATCTTCTTGTCCCAAACCTTAAGGGCTAGAGCGTTCATATTTGACATGTAGCATCATCTAGTGACCCTCTACCAAAATCCTTCAAATTATGGCCCTAGTCTTGAAAATGGCCCTATGTTGTGGGTTCTCGGATTTCACATAGAGATAAAGAAGGGAATCTTTAAAAATCTTCTTGTCCCCAACCGTAAGGGCTAGAGCTTTCACATATGGCATGTAGCATCATCTAGTGACCCTCTACCAAAATACTTCAAATTATGGCCCTGGTGTTAAAAGTTGACCCTATGTTGCGGGTTCTCGGATTTCACACAGAGATAAAGAAGGAAATCTTTAAAAATCTTCTTGTCCCAAACCATAAGGGCTAGAGCTCTCATATATGGCATGTAGTATCATCTAGTGGCCCTCTACCAAAATACTTCAAATAATGGCCCTAGTGTGGAAAATGGCCCTATGTTGTGGGTTCTCGGATTTCACATAGGGTAAAGAAGGAAATCTGTAAAAATCTTCTTGTCCCAATCCGTAAGGGCTAGAGCTTTCATATTTGGCATGTAGCATCATGTAGTGGCCCTCTACCAAAATACTTCAAATTATGGCCCTAGTTTGAAAATGGCCCTATGTTGTGGATTCTCGGATTTCACATAGAGATAAAGAAGGAAATCTTTAAAAATCTTCTTGTCCCAAACCATAAGGGCTAGAGCTCTCATATATGGCGTGTAGTATCATCTAGTGGCCCTCTACCAAAGTACTTCAAATAATGGCCGTAGTGTGGAAATTGGCCCTATGTTGTGGATTCTCGGATTTCACATAGAGATAAAGAAGGAAATCTGTAAAAATCTTCTGGTCCCAAACAGTAAGGGCTAGAGCTTTCATATTTGGCGTGTAGCATCATCTTGTGGCCCTCTACCAAAATACTTCAAATTATGGCCCTAGTGTTGAAAATGGCCCTATGTTGTGGGTTCTCGGATTTCACATAGAGATAAAGAAGGAAATCTTTAAAAATCTTCTTGTCCCAAACCATAAGGGCTAGAGCTCTCATATATGGCATGTAGTATCATCTAGTGGCCCTCTACCAGAATACTTCAAATTATGGCCGTAGTGATGAAAATGGCCCTATGTTGTGGGTTCTCGGATTTAACATAGAGATAAAGAAGGAAATCTGTAAAAATTTTCTTGTCCCAAACCTTAAGGGCTAGAGCGTTCATATTTGGCATGTAGCATCATCTAGTGACCCTCTACCAAAATCCTTCAAATTATGGCCCTAGTCTTGAAAATGGCCCTATGTTGTGGGTTCTCGGATTTCACATAGAGATAAAGAAGGAAATCTTTAAAAATCTTCTTGTCCCAAACCATAAGGGCTAGAACTCTCATATATGGCATGTAGTATCATCTAGTGGCCCTCTACCAAAATACTTCAAATAATGGCCCTAGTGTTGAAATTGGCCCTATGTTGTGGGTTCTCGGATTTCACATAGAGATAAAGAAGGAAATCTGTAAAAATCTTCTTGTCCCAAACCTTAAGGGCTAGAGCTTTCATATTTGGCATGTAGCATCATCTAGTGGCCCTCTACCAAAATACTTCAAATTATGGCCCTAGTGTTGAAATTGGCCCTATGTTGTGGGTTCTCGGATTTCACATAGAGATAAAGAAGGAAATCTTTAAAAATCTTCTTGTCCCAAACCATAAGGGCTAGAGCTCTCATATATGGCATGTAGTATCATCTAGTGGCCCTCTACCAAAATACTTCAAATAATGGCCCTAGTGTTGAAATTGGCCCTATGTTGTGGGTTCTCGGATTTCACATAGAGATAAAGAAGGAAATCTGTAAAAATCTTCTTGTCCCAAACCTTAAGGGCTAGAGCGTTCATATTTGGCATGTAGCATCATCTAGTGAGCCTCTACCAAAATCCTTCAAATTATGGCCCTAGTCTTGAAAATGGCCCTATGTTGTGGGTTCTCGGATTTCACATAGAGATAAAGAAGGAAATCTTTAAAAATCTTCTTGTCCCAAACCATAAGGGCTAGAACTCTCATATATGGCATGTAGTATCATCTAGTGGCCCTCTACCAAAATACTTCAAATAATGGCCCTAGTGTTGAAATTGGCCCTATGTTGTGGGTTCTCGGATTTCACATAGAGATAAAGAAGGAAATCTTCAGAAATCTTCTTGTCCCAAACCGTAAGGGCTAGAGCTTTCATATATGGCATGTAGCATCATCTAGTGGCCCTCTACCAAAATACTTTAAATTATGGCCCTGGTGTTAAAAGTTGACCCTATGTTGTGGGTTCTCGGATTTCACATAGAGATAAAGGAGGAAATCTTTAAAAATCTTCTTGTCCTAAACCATAAGGGCTAGAGCTTTCATATTTGGCATGTAGCATTATGGTGTTGAGCTGAGTTGCATTTCAGGTGAGCGATTTAGGACCATCATGGTCCTCTTGTTTACTTTCAGTATTGTGTTCTTGTTTTAACTTTTTCACTTTCAACTGTTGTTGATAGTGTAAAAATAACTTGTTGTGGTCATTGATGCGTAAATGACTAACAGTTTTCAATGTTGTTCATACCTCTTCCACAGTTTTTACTGTCGTTTTTGTTAAAAAACTTTTATTATTTCACTGTTCGATACTCTTAGATTATAATGGATGTTGCATCATTGTTTTATCGATGTCATTGAAATTATGACGCCGTAGTGATTTACTTTGTTCCGAATTTGTAATGTCGTTAATGTTTATAATGCTCTTATGTTTTAAATTTCTTTTTCGTTGTTGGTACAGTATTCTTTCATATCGAAATGGTGGTTTTGTTTTTTTCGGCGTAGCTGAATGTGCTGGCTTTTGACCAACTTTTTGGCACTGATAACAAATGAATAAATAGAAATTTGTGATTGGTAAATAATGTAGACATGTTTATTTTAAGGGCCCCTTCTTATTTGTTAGCAAATTTACGCCATATATCTTTTCTGAAGATATTTCTAGTCCCAAATACTTTGATACCATTGTTTCTATGCAGGTCATTATTGTATAGTCGCTATTGATTTTCGTAATTCCTTCCTTTTGTTTTACTGGTGTTTGAATTCTTCCATTGTTGTTGTTGTTGTTGTTGTGTGTGTGTGTGTGTGTGTTTGTGTCTTACATTATTGTTGTCGCAGATTTTTTCAGTGATTTTTTTTTTTTTTATTGGTATTGCTCACATTCTTTTACTTTTGTCCTTATTTCAATCACTATATCATTACTGTACTTGTCGATTTCACGTCTGCTATTGTTCACTTGACGATGTTGTTGATACTGCTTCGATTCTTGTATCGTGCATGTAGTTGTGTCTATTGTCGTTACCTTTGATTTGATAAACATTTTTGACTGTATAATAATTGCTTCATAGTATTTGCTTCATAGTTTTTTTTTTTTTTTCCAAAGTATTTTTGTGTGTTTGGGTAATGTTCTTGTAACTTCCATAATTGTTTTGTTTGCCTTGTTACCCCAAATATAGTATTCTTGGCGGTTTTTGTCTGTATTATTTCGCTTATTGTGGTTCTTCTCGTTGTATACATAGCTACAGTTATTGTGTTGACGTTAAAATTCCTTTCTAAACTGGAATGATGGCATTTCAACAGACAGGCCAATCGCTAGTGACTTAAATTGTTAAAGATTGACATCAAAATGGACACAAAACGAGCTGTTTTTATTATATTATTGGTGTACTTAAGGCAATGATTACTCGCTTAACTCTTTACCAACAATCCCAACGTTTAAAGACCCTGAGAAACATGGTGTTTGATACACTGTGGGAAATGCAGAAACGATTGAAATCAGCATTTTTTTATATTCCCACAACGTTTTGAGCCGTTTGAGAGACAAATTCCATGTTTCGAGTAACATTTAATTTATCGTGTGCAAATGCTCTTATTTTGGACAAGTCTAATTTTTTGTCGTTTGGTAAAGAGTTAAGGCCAGGACTAATCATTTGAATGGCCCTGTATTTATCTCTAAAATCTCTAAAACTTCATCGTGTACGAGGTCGTTAATAATAAACGTACCGTGCCGGGGTTTAATAGCAGAGATTATGATTTTATCAAGAGCGCATAGATTTTCCTGTGGGCTTACTTGGAGAAAGAAGGAAGACACACAGATTTGCACGAGACAAGAGAAAAAGCGCACCACACTCTTCATTCCATGACTGTTGTGACAGGTTTAGATAGGAACTTTTATGCTGATAGAGGGATTGTTATATTTTCATCTGCAAACCTTGAATTCCTGGTAAATTATGTGGGAGACAGTTTTGTCGATTAACTTACAAGTTTTGTCTAAACTTCTGTCTCACTCACGGAGATATAGAGACTATTTGGGTTTTTTTTTTTTGGTGAAAGATCGAAATTTATTTCATCGAGTGAACATCGTCGGTAATATTTTCATGAGTGGCGTAATTAAAGAGAAAATATATAATCGGTATTTTCACTGGTCGTGAAATTATCAAACCATAATCCACCATTATTTCTCGATAAACTACCGAAAAGCACGAAATAAATTATTGTGCATAGTTCTTCATTATTTTGTATTCGTGTAGAATAGCATGTTCACGTTAACCTTCTGGTAAGCAGAGAGATTTTAATAGATTGACATTTCGAGTACAGTGCTTAGTCTATGCCGTTACTCCTAATTATTCGATGATAATAAGTCCATGCAGCAGGACAAAAATGCTATCTATTTATCTGAGTGGAACGAAAGAAAATATGAATGGTCACTATGTTCTGTTAGTCTATGCTTTGTTGCAGAGATGATTTACAAGCATATGAAATATTGGCATCCCGTATACGATATACAGTTTTCTGCGAAAATAAATCCGCGCTTTCACATGCCGCGCTTTAGAAAAGCAGCGGGTTTCGGACGCAAAATGACCAACATGTACATTATCTTCCGCTAGGTGGCATTTTTCAAATACATAACATATTTGAAATGTCACCAAATGGGCAATCTCGGTACAGAACCGGACTGAGGCGGCAATCTATGCAACGAATTTCAAAAATAGAATATACGTTTACTCACTAAAACCTACCTTGTACGATTCATCCAGCCATGGATCGTTGTCTGCGCATGTGATATTCGTCGAAGATTAACCTGTATGCTATGACGCATCACTTGCTGAAAAATGGACATATACCAATACGCTGTGCGTAAATTGCCGCTTAAAAAGTGCAGGCGAAAATGGCAATAGATATAATACGTCTGCGGAAAAATCAAGCCAGTCTTACCCTACAAATTTCTTGGAAGACGAAATTATTTCAAAAGGGAAAAATATTTTTTAAGAATACCAACTGTTTACTACTGATCTCTGTAGTCAGTTTCTAAATACAGACATGGGGAAAACCGGGATTTGTGCAACAGACTGACAACAAAAATAACGTCCCCAGCTTGCTGGACTTATACCGGGGCTTTTTCCCACGCTTATAGGAGCTTATGTTTATAAATGGCTGGTGCATAGTTTATATGCTAGCTAACCATGGCTGGATGAATCTTAAAAGGTAGGTTTTAGGGAGTGAACGTATATTTTATTTTGAAATTCGTCGCATTGATTCCCGCCTTAAAAAATATTCCGGTTCTCTACCCAGAATGCCCATATCAGATAGGTGATGTATTTGAAAAATGCCACCTAGCGGAAGATAATGAGCCATGGATAGCTAGCATATAACCTATGCACTACATTTATAAACACAGCCCCTATAAGTTCGGGGAAAAGCCCCGGTATAGGTCCAGCAAGGTGGGCACTTTATTTTTGTTGTCAGTCTGTTGCAAAAATCCCGGTTTTCCCCATGTCTATATTTAGAAACTGACTACAGAGATTTGATGTAAAGAATTGGTATCAAAAAAATATTTTCCCAGTTTAAAATCATTTTGTTTTTTCAGAAGTTTGTAGCGAAAAACTGGCTGGAATGTTCCACAGACGTATTATTTATTGTCATTTTCCGAGTGCACTTTTTAAGCGGCAATTTACGGAGCGGGTATTAATATTTGTCCCGTACAGGACAGTGATGCGTCATAGCAGACAGGTCATAGCTGGCAGGTCAAATCTTCGAAGAATATTGACATGCGCAGACAACGCCGACATGTAGTGTTAAGGCAGGGCCTGACTGTCAATTCTCGGCGGTAAAAAGTGTCAAAGTAGATCAGAAAAAATTAATGTTTGCCACTTTCTTTTCAAAATTCTTCTGATGCTAGATGCTACAAGTCGTCTGCAAGTGGTTGATACTTAACCCTTTACCTCACAATCCCTAGTTTTTAACGACCCTGATGAAGAGGGCTTTTGAAGAAAAAATTGAGAAAAGGAGAAAATGCTGATGACCAGCTTTTTCTCCTTTTCCAACAATGTTTTCTGACCTATCAGAGACTGAAATCATCATTTCAGCTACTTTCATTTTATTTGTCTGCACTTCTTTCAGTTTGATCGAGTCCAAAATTTGGCCGTTTGGTAAAGATTTAAACAAACAATCCCTTGTTTTGGACACCTTGAGGAAGAAGCCCTTTTGAAAACTTGGTGGGAAAAAGGAGGAAAAATGTTGGTAACCAGCATTTTCTTCTTTTCCCAATATGTTTTTACCCTTTCTAGGAAAAAATTCACCATTTGAGCCAAATTTAGTCTGTTGTCTGCAAATACTTTCTAAAATGGACTAGTCTAGAATTTGGTCATCTGGTAGAGAATTTATTTGTTAACCCTGTACCACACAGTCCCGACTTTTAACGACTCTGACGGAAAAGCCTTTTGAAAACATTGAGGGAAAAAGAGAAAATGCTGGTGACCAGCATTTTCTCTTTTTCCCCCCAATGTTTTCTACCGTTCCTAGATTTCAATTACTGAGTCACGTGTATTTTTTCGTCTGCAAATGCTTTTAATTTGGAAGCGTCTAAAATTTTGCCGTGTGGTAAAGAGTTGATAGGGACAAATGTTTCTCGGTACGCAAAACCACAAAAATAACAACAAAAATAGCGGGAAATATCGTATAACGTCTGGAAGACAGACGACAAATTAATTTCTGTGCAGTTGAAGGAAATTGAAATCTTCATAACACTGGATAGAATTACTTCCTTTTCTTGGTAAAATGAAGAATACAAAACAGTTTGGTATTTGTTTCATTTCGCTGTATTCAGTTGTTGTTTTTGGCATTTGTTTCATTTCTCTGTATTCAGTTGTTGTTGGTTTGTTTTTTCATGTGTGCGAATTTCCTGCTGCCAGTAAGTTTTCTTTTTTTTTCACATGTACTATTCGTAGAAAAAAAAAAGAACTATACGCTTTTTCCAAATTCAAAGCATTTGCAGACAAGAAATTAAATGCTACACAAATGCTGGAATTTGTCTTTGGATGGGTTAAAGACATTGTGGGGAGATGAGAAAATGCTGTTTCCATCATTTTCTCCTTTTCCCACACCGTTTTATATTTCGTTTTTCCTCGTTGTCGTTAAAAGTCGGCATCTTTTGAAAAGAGTTAGAGGATATCGTATACACGATCCTTGAATGCAAAGTTTAAAAAAAAAACGGATTTGTACCAATGGAACTTTCAGACATTCGCCCAGGAAATTATTTATGTATTCTATGGGCAAGTGGGTCAGGTTACAGAGTTTAAAACCTTACACATGTCATACTTGCTATTTTTCATAGGCCCACTTACAAATGGAACATTTTATGAGGCGGGTATGGTGGCATATTTCTGCCGCGAGATACGAGATAGCTATCGTGATAATTTTAGAAAACTTTCACGATAATTCGAAGTTTCCTGGAAATTTTATCAAGATAGTGAAAAGCTTTCTTAACAAAAATATCACGATAAACTTTGTTATCTTGAAAATCTTATGTTGATTATTTCTCATTCGTGCATGAAGCTAACATCGAGGTAAAATTATCCCGACAGTTCTACCCGATCACCATTTGGTTGAACTAGGAAGTTTTTGACTGTACAGGAGACAAGGATGATCCGAAACCATATCTAATTATAGATACCGTGAATGTCAGTTGTGGGCACGAGCGTAAAAGAAAATCGTGATAACAGTTAGAAATTTCGCGATATTTCTATCGTGAAACTTTTTGTTATCTAGACAATATTTCCAGGAAAGTTTGTTTTATCGCGATAGTTCTCTAAAATCATCATGATAGCTATCTCGTATCTCGTGGCAGAAATATGCCACCATAGGCAGGCGATGAAGAAATAGGAGCTGTCCATATCTAAAACATTTGTTGGTTCGTACTTAGTATTATTTGTGCTTAACAACGGAATATTTTTATACAGCAAAAAAACAAAACGAAAAGATAATTGTCCAAAACTATATAGAATATACACTTATAATATTATGGGAACTTGTATTTCTCATACATACAATCGAAACAGTCTTTGAGTCCGACTACAGCAACAACAATAACAAACACAAAAAAGAATTATCCCTTTCCCAAACGACAAATTTTGGACTGGTCCAAATTCAAAGAGTTTGCAGACGACAATTTTAAATTTGATGAAAATGGCAGAAAGTTCTCAAAAAGGGTAGAAAACACTGCGGGAAAAGGAGAAATTGCTCGTTACGAGCAATTTCTCCTTTTCCCACAGTGTTTTCAAAAGACTTGTACTGCTGACACGTGAAAACCAGGGCTTGTTTGGGAAAAGGTTATATGTACTGAAATCATTTGCAGACGACAAATTGAAATTGAGTCACTCGATTTGAATTGTCACGGCTTGAAAAAGTTGAAAACATAGTAGAAAAAGGAGAAAATACTGGTAACGTGGGTCCGTATTCACCAACCATTCTTAAAAATATTCTTGGACTTGTTCTCCAAAATTTTCCAAATTTGAAAGTAACACACCTGATTGGCTAAACCAAATGGTTTAGCCAATCAGAAGTTGTGTTACTCTCAAACTTAGAAAATCTTGAAAAATAAGTCTAAGAACATTCTGAAGAATGGTTGGTGAATACGGACCCAGCATTTTCTCCTTTTTCAACAATGTTTTATTCTTCAGGGTCAAAGAAAGACAGGCTCGTTTGGTAAAGTTTAATTAAATAAATGATTTAGACATGTATGATTAGGAAAAATGATGGAGCATTGCATTTCTTCTTAAAACTGTTCTGGTCAATAATCTCGTAAGAATTCCGACAAAGCAGTTCTTTTGTCAGAATGCATGTTCTTCGCAGTCTGATCTTGACCTACACTCTCCTGGAACACAGCTAAAGTTGTGCCTAGCAAACCAAGTATTAAAAACTGTTGAAATATGATAAAAAAAGAATGCACGATTCAAACTTAGGGAAAAAAAAAGGAAGTACATAAAAAAAGAGTCATGCAATTTTGATGTAATTTTTGCCTTGGTCATTTCAAAAAAATTATGGATAACAAAACATGCGGGAAGTATGAATATATAAGGGGAAAAAAAACACAGGCATTTTCTTGCATAAAAGAGGGAATTTGGGGTCAGTTCATATTTCTAGTACAAACAATATAGACTTTCCAGCAGGTAAAAATGAATGGAAAAAATTAGATACATGTCTGCAGTTATTTCTTTCATCTATTTTTTTTTTCAGTAGATTTGTTCAGCGCATAATTCATAGGGGCTAATGTTTACTATGTACGAAGGTAAAGTCCGCTTTAATTGGTTTAGGTAATATGGCCCGCATTATGCGAAATGAGACCTTCGGACATTTGCGTAAAGTGCCGTCTCGGATTAGCCTGCGCGGACTGCGCAGGCTAATCCGGGACGACACTTTACGACTACATAAAATTTTTTCATACAGCAGACTGTCGTAAAACAGAAAATCGCACAAAAACGGGAAGTGTCGTCTCGGATTGGTCAAAGACTGCACAGGCTGGTCTGGGACAACAAACTTTTACGCATATGTCGGAAGGCCCCTTTTCGTGTGTTGCACGCCAATTATGTTTCTGCATATAAACCGACGACAAAATTTCATATTTGTCAAAAGTTAAAACATTTGCTGACAACATATTAAATGTTGCGTAAACGCTTGAAATTATCTTTGAAAGGGTAAGAAAAATATGGGGAAAAAGGAAATAATGGTTACAAATGTTATTTTTACGCGATATACTGTAAGTGGTTTTTATCTGATTCTTTGAAATTTGTACATTTTATTGGTTTTTATCTAAGGTTTGAACCCCCATTTATATTATCGGTTTTATCTAAGATTCGAACCCTCATTTCGTTATTGGTTTTGTCAAAGGTTCTACTCCTATTTATGTTATGAGTAGGCTATTCTACCTACCCTAATTTCGTTATTGGTTTTGTCAGAGGTTCTACTCCCATTTATATTATAGGTATTCTATCTACCCTCATTTCGTTATTTGTTTTGTCAACGGTTCTACACCCGTTTATGTTATGAGTAGGCTATTCTACCTACCCTTATTTCGTTATTGGTTTTGTCAAAGGTTATACTCCCATTTATGTTATGAGTATTCTATCTACCCTCATTTCGTTATTTGTTTTGTCAAAGGTTCTACTCCTATTTATGTTATGAGTAGGCTATTCTACCTATCCTTATTTCGTTATTGGTTTCGTCAAAGGTTCTCCTCCCATTTATGTTATAAGTATTCTGTCTACCCTCATTTCGTTATTTGTTTTGTCAACGGTTCTACACCCGTTTATGTTATGAGTAGGCTATTCTACCTACCCTAATTTCGTTATTGGTTTTGTCAAAGGTTATACTCCCATTTATGTTATGAGTTTTCTATCTACCCTCATTTCGTTATTTGTTTTGTCAACGGTTCTACACCCGTTTATGTTATGAGTAGGCTATTCTACCTACCCTTATTTCGTTATTGGTTTTGTCAAAGGTTCTCCTCCCATTTATGTTATGAGTATTATCTACGGTTCTACTCCCATTTATGTTATTGGTATTAGCTAAGGTTCAAACCCCCATTTATATAAATAGAGGATATTTTTTTTTTCGGAGAAAGATCGAAATTTATTTCATCCCGTGAACACCATCGGTAATATTTTCACCCGTGGCTGGGCTGCACCACGAGTGAAAATATTACCGATGGTGTTCACAAGATGAAATAAATTTCGATCTTTCACCGAAAAACAAAATATTCTATTTACTCAGTATTTCATGTTTCTAATCCCTATTTTGTTGGGACTTTCATCCAAATCCAGTACAGTTGTTTTCGGTAATTCCCCGTTGCGTAACATCCCCCGCCCAACATAACAACGCATTACAATATTACCTAAAGCGCGAGAAATATAGCGTAAATTACCTCATATTTCCCTCCATTTGAATGGCACGCGCTGATTTCCTAGGTAACTAGTGCTGCACTGGAACTACTGTTTTCGCCTTCAATTGTTAGAAAATATAAAATCGGTATTTTCACTGGTCGTAACCATGAAATATCAAACCGTAATCCATCATTATTTCTCGATAAACTACCAAAAAGCATGAAATAATTGGCTCTATCTAAGGCTCAACTCCCATTTATTTTATTGTTTGTATCTAAGACTCGACCCAGTTTATTTGATTGTTTTTAACTAAGACTCGAACCCTCATTTATATGAGCCATGCTCTGTGAAAAGAGGGCTTAATGCAGTCCGCGCAGGCTGACCTGGGCCGAAACTTTTCGCTATTGGTCAATTTTCTGTCTGTCAAAGGACCAGTCAACCTCATGATTCAGTCAGTTGTTAGACAAAATAGACTTTATGGATCCATGATCATGTGATGACTTGCTTGGTATCATACATCACGGGGATGCATTCAGTCCCCTTTTGCCAGAGCATGGCTCATATTATTGGGTTTTTCTAAGATCAACCACTTCCATTTATGTTATTGGTTTTAGGGAAGGCTTCAACCTCCATTTATGTTTATAGCTTTACCTAAGACTTGACACACCCCAATTTATGTTATTGATTTTATCTAAGACTCGAAGCCAATTGAAAATAAAATCAAAGCGTTGAAAGCACTGGGGGTGGCATTTGTCAAGGGAGCCATTGTGTGGAATTAATAATTTGAAAAATAAACCATAGAAATAGTTTCAAAATATTCGCTTGAAAGTCAACCTACTATATATTCATGCACAATCCAATAAAGTAGCATGCAATCTTGTGTGACGAACAAGTCCTGGCGAACAAGCCCAGGGACAGATAAGCCCAGGAACGAACTGGTTTGGGACGATCAAGCACAGAATCGGGCGGTCAGGAAACAAAGATTGTTAGTATCATTACGCCAATAGAAACCATAGCGGATCAAGCTATTTTCGATAAAAAAGAAGTATTTCCACGATCGATGGCCTAATCCAATTTATTTCAGTACGCCAATTTCATTTTCATATCTGAGGGCAATCCAAACACTTATTTGTCTAAGAAAATGAGTTTATTTGAGTTTACCTCCTTCGGTTTTGCACAAAATACAATACATGATTTTCAAAAGGCCGTATTGAACTCATAGTGGCATTGTCTTCGACAAATGCCACAAAAAATAAATATAATAGTGTCGGCAATTTTTGAATAAGACTAGTTAGTAGTTTTAAACTGTGATTTTTTTGTGAATAAGGTTTCAAGACATGATTACCTGTACATCTTTTCTTTATCACAACGATTTCTAAAATCATTCACCGAGTTAAACAATCCAGTCAAATGTTGGAAATCATTTAGGGTTTTCTTCCTCAGTGCCGGATAAATAATATATCTTATCAAATTGACAAGGCTCCATCAACATTTAAATAATGGTTTACTTTCCAACGTGTGACTCTGTCGTAAATTTCTGTCATCTAGATCTAGTCATATGATTTATTCATCCACTTTACCAAACAATTCTGAGTCAGACTTTCAAAGAACTTGAAGGAAAGGCTTTCTGAAAATATTATTTGAAAAGGGGAAAATGCTAGTAAACAGCATTTTCTCCTTTTCCCACAAGGTTTCTACCCTTTGAAAGATAAATTCTTTAAGCCACTGTAATTTGTCGTCTGCAAATGCTTTCAATTTTGACAAGCATAAAATTTTATCGTATGGTAAGGAGATAAGAATTTTGAGTAGACCTTTCGTTTGAAATGGGTCACTGAAGATGAAAAGTGCATCCCTAGGTAACCCTTATCCTGCTAAATAAAAGATATGAAACTTTCAAACCAATAGTATAAACCCAACTTTTCCTGTTTCGATGGTATTTTTGGAAGAAAGATGTCTTCGTATCGGACAGTGTAGATCAAAGATCAGACTGCACATTCTGTGCAGTCTGATCTTGATTTACATTGTCCGCAAAAGGTCAGTGAGTTACGCTTAGCAGCTTAAGGATTAAATCTGACGCGCTTAGAGTAGATTCAAGGGCGGGTATTTTTAGCCCACCTGAGCACGAAGTGCTAAGGTGAGGTATTTTGATGGGTCGTTGTCCGGCGTCCGTCTGTCCGTCTGTCCACAATTCTTTTAAACATCTTCTCCTCCTAAACCGCTGGGCCAATCTTGATGAAATTTGGCAGGGATGTTCCTTGGGTGAAGCTCTACCAAAGTTGTTCAAGAGATTGAATTCCAACCAAAACTCTGGT